>OX155980.1:22024385-22094357 GCA_944548615.1 Micropterix aruncella
CAAATTATTTATTGAGTTAAAATTATGGGTACATTCAATATACAAAAGTCTTAACCTAACTAGGCTGCCGCCTGTTCCAAGGTAGACAATTTATTTTAGTTATCCTAAGAAATCTATAATATTATATTTATATAAATAATCAAAATCATACTTAATGTAACAGAAATATCTTAATTACCTAATAAAAATTCGTAAGAAAATGTCATGAAAATTGTCAATATTATTTTATTTTAAAACATGATAAAACTTAATATATATTTATATATGTATTAAATAATATGTATTAATAATATACAAAATAAATTCACATAAATTAAAATAAAATTACGTTTAAAAATCATCATGTACAATTTAAGAGGTAGGCACTCAAACTATTTTTAAATTTATATGATATTTTAATGTCTTTAATGTTAGGTGGTAGGCAATTATAAAATTTGGGGGCAAGATAAGAGAAACTGGATTGGCCAAAAGCGGATCTCCTGAGTGGTATTGCAAAATTTGTTTGTGTCGATCTTCTTGTTACACGAGATTGCTGGCTTTTTTCTGTTCTCCTAACTCACTCTGGAATTTAGTGAGAGTTACCAGCACAAACATTTTCTCACACTCAACACTCTATACTCTCGGAAAAGGTCATCGGAAGAATATGTTTGGGGTTTTTTATTGATCACCCTCAGTATAGCCTTCTGCGCTTTGTAAAGGGTGGCCAGAAGCGTTTTTGCCGCACAGCCCCAAGTTATAATGCCATATCGAATAACCGACTCGCAGACAGCAAAGTAGACACTTCTTAGCGTATTGAAATCTAAGATGTTCCGCAAACTCCTAAAGTAATACACAAGTTTTCTCAGTCTTGCCGCAACCTTCGTTAAATGATCCTCCCAGCGCAGTCTGTTGTCTAACATCACGCCCAAGTACTTAATGGAGGACACCCTGTCGACATTCATACACTGGCAATCTTGCGTTCTGATGCACGAGTGAAGCTTAATAGTTGAAGTTGGTTGGTCAGTGTTTGTCTTGCTAAAGGTCATAAAATTCGTTTTACTTATATTTAAGGTCAATAAGTTTCTATCCAACCATCTCTTCGCGTTTCCCAGTACTAATTCAGTATCGGTAAACAGATCTGCCCAAGTCGAAGACTTGGCCAATAAAACGGTGTCGTCGGCAAAACTGATGACCTTTCCTATTGCCGGGAGTTTGCAGAAATCATTCAGATACACCAAAAAGAGAATTGGACCCAACACGCTGCCCTGTGGGACATCAATTGTCCACATTTACATCGTGCCTTTTGACCTTCACAACTGCAGATCGCCCATTGTCCGCAACTGATCGGCGACGATACAATGGGTAACCGTCATTGCATGGGATGGTGTTAGCAATCAGGTCTCTCGTGTAAAGCTTGGAACAGTTACCATCGATCATATAGGGCGAGACGTTTTTAAAAACTTCCCGAAGTCCATTGATCATATTTTAGGCACTATTGCAAGCAATTATGGATTAACAGCTTCATCTTGTATTTCGGCCGAGATGATGGAATCATCTCACATCAGTGCGGTTTGTACTTAAGGTAGCTAGCCGCACATTTGACAGACTTCCTCGACCTATGTTAGCTCTTCTTCTCGACATTGTAATGGACACTGTAAGACGACACGGAATTGTTTCCACACTCACTCAAATCGGTCGAAATTTCCATGAGGTCTTTCTTCTTCTTCTTCTTCTTCATCAGCGCGCATTCGCCCACCGTTGGGCATACGCCTCTCCAATCACTCTCCATACGGATCGGTAAGGTTGTACTGTTCATTATGATTGGAGGTATTTAGCCCGATACCCGCTACGACGGCCACACGTCTTGGCGAGCTCCACACTTTCAGGAAAATATTTCCATTTCCTAGGCTTGTGGCAGCCTGGTCTGGTTACTTAACCGCCGAATTGCACTGTATTCACTAAATTTATTACTTAATTATTATATACTAGCTGCGCCCAGCGGTTTCACCCGCCTGGTGATGGAAAATTGTGATAATGATGATAGAAAACCATATATCTTTATAAATTACAGCCTATGTGTTATTCTGATGTGTAAGCTATATAATTGTAAAGTTTCATCAAAATCCATTCAGTAGTTTTTGCGTGAAAGAGTAACAAACATCCATACATACATACAAACTTTCGCGTTTATAATATTAGTAGGATTGTTGAGAAAATTTCAAAATATATGTTGACGCTTAGAATTTAAATTTCGAAACATTTTTTTGTAAAAATGTAAAAACATGAGGTCTTTACAGTATTGAAATCCCCAAACTAAGTCCAAATTCGTGGTTATGTCTAAGCCTGCAAAGTCTAAGAATGGCTGATCGAAATAAATGTTCGCAAAATGCAATTAAAATCGCTTCAACAATATCTATTCTTAAATACACTTATTGTAAAATAAAGCGAAGTTGTATGTAATAAAAAATAATTATAATTTAATGACCATTTCACACAATCGCATGGAATGCATAACAGTTATGAATGGCGCAGCTGTCAAACAATTGGATCGCCGCGAACGCTATCTATTGAAAGTTGCCTATTTCCCGAAAATTACCAATTTAGACTTTTTCGATTCTTATTTGTTTCTTTGAGTTTCTCTTAAATATTTTTTTTTGTAAACCACCCCTGAATCAAGGCAAACAAAACAAAAAAAATCGGTTGTGTCACCTCAAGACTTTCCTGTCAAGTAGCCAAGAACTTAATTCATCTGAATGTTAATATCATAAATCCCACCACAACCCCCCTACCCCCAACCTAGCGCCACTCTTAACCCTCGAAAATCGAAATCGAAATCGACTTTTCGATTTTTCGAATTTTGTGTCTGCTGTTGACCGTTGAGGAGTTCCCTAGTCGCGAGCCAATCCAGAGTACATCAGTCATGTCATAGTGAAACTTGGAAGGGGCTATCATAATTGAAAGCATATGCAAAATTTTGAGTCTCTGCTGTTGACCGTTGAGAAGTTCCCTCGTCGGGAGCCAACCCAGGGTACATCAGCCATGTCATGGTGTAACTTGAAAACTGCTATCATAATTGAATGCTTACACAAAATTTTGGCTCTCTGATGTTGACCGATAAGGAGTTCTCTCGTCGGGGGCCAACCTGGGTTACATCAGCCATGTCATGGTGAAACTTAGAAGTTGCTATCGTAAATGAATGCGTATACAAAATTTTCTGTCTCTTCTGTTGACCGTTGAGGAGTTCCCTCGTCGGGAGCCAACCCTGCGTGGACGGATTTCAACCACAATCTTTTCAGCTCATGCCATGACCAAATAATGCCTGCATGCCAAATTTCAGCTCAATCGGATGAAACGTTTCGGCGCGCGCTATCGTCGGAGAATACACACAGACAGACACACAGAAGTGCATCCACAATACTTTCCTTGACAGGAAAGTAATAATTGAAATCGGTCGAGTCATTTCCGAGATCTTGCGAGCTAACGCACGGCGATTCATTTTTATATATATATAGATATAGATTATAGACAGATAGATTGTATTGGGCCTTTTTCATTTGATTTTTTCATTAATTTACGCGATACATTTAAATTTTCGATTTTGTATTAAAAACAGCTTTTTTGCATCTTTCGGGAATACCATGTAAAAACTGGTAACCCTTGGTATTTTTTCTTTTTTTGAGCACTTTTATAATAAATGGCATCATCAAAAATATACAACATTTGTTTTGATTAAACACTTTCCATTGCTGCATGTTACATATGAATGGTTGATGATGCATTTTACATTATGAATCATGATGTATTTATAAATTCGATTGTAGCAATGCCATATGCTATTTATTAGCACTTGCTTTCTCCAACCTCTTGAATACAAAATCATCACGCATCAAGAGCTTTTTACATGATTGCCCACAAAAAAGGAGTGTAATACGTTCAGGGTTCATGTATGTATGTTTTCCGTTTATTTATTTTACCATAACTTCTAAACGCTTGAACCGATTTAGAAGTGTGTGGTATCTTTAGCACCGTTATGTCATTCCAGGTGTCATAGGGTACCATAACTGTCCAAATGTAAAATAAATAATTGTCCAAATGTCAATAAATTAGAAGAAATGCATCTTGTTCATTATCAAATGAAAGATCTTATTGAGTTTATCATGGACATTATGATTATCACAGAATATACAATCGTCTTTAAGCACTGGATGTTTACAGATATAATACGCATCAATGGAGTACCGGAGTATTCGTAAATTCAATTCCGTTTTAAAGAATAACGTTTCAATGAACTTTATTGTATATTCCCTAAAATCGTGATTTTTCTGCGCGACAAAACTGTTTGTAATAATTATACGAAAGTTAATAAATAATAATGATACGAAAGTTCACGTTGTGTAACAGCGGTTGTTTTTTATTTTTTTTTATTATTTTTTTTGTTAATAGAGATGATTTTTAAAAATATACAGGGAGAAGACGAAGCTACAGGTCTAAATACAGTATAGAAAATTTACGAGTAGGCCCTAAAATATCGAAGTAGATGTGCCTACATGCGGGGCGCCCTGCCAAATAGATAACGGCCATCAGACCGGTAAGCACGGCTTAACTTGGAAAGATGGTTAAATCTAGGATATCCTCGATGTCAGTGTATCACGCTGGCAATGTTCCATCGGGACTCGGAGCGCCAATCGTCATCCCCGAGCGACGACGATCACCCCCTCCCCCCTCCCCCTCACCCTCTCGGCTATTTCTCCTCGTTCGCTCCCCTGCTCCTTACCTAAAAGCTTTCATTGTGGACGCAGCGAAAAGGGAATCTTTCCGAGGAAGGTGTTCGCAGCGACACCATTTTCCTTCCTTAAGCTTCCGTGCAATATTCCAGTGCACAGTACTTTCAAAATGAACCCACGCCGATCAGCAAGCATGCATACCGGTCAAGTATAATATATATAGTATATTAATGAAAATTGATATTATAATTATACCATCCATCGAAACGCAGTATATAAAATAATTAAAATAAGTAAAGGCTTCCGTGATCGGAAGTCAGAAGTTCAATAGAATAGTCGTGCAATCTACATCTGCCGCGAGACGAAAAGAAATAGCCACATGCAAAGTGGGAGCCACAGTAAATTCAATAGCGAACGGCATGATTTGAGCCAAAAATTAAACCGTAAAATCATCCCTTCATTACCAGTCCGTCCAGGGACAATAAACTTCATCGAATCAACCAACCAACTAAGATGACTATCTTGCAAGACCGTTCAATAAAGATACTAAAATTACTAAATTGTTCGCGTTCGATCGATCGACTTTACGCTTTAAATCGACACCAGCGCCATTTATTAACGCGCGACCAAACTACATTCATACATAGAAGTCGTAAACTATTTGTTTTTTAAGAGTAAGTTGACTGCCAGCCGATGCTGTTTCTTACGGTGCCAGAGCGTAGGAGCATTTTAACGTATTGGAAATACGCATAATCATCCATTTTTCTGGACCACTGGCAATTGACTCATACATTTCACTTTGCAGTGACGCCATTGATAATGGCTTTTCGACGTGAGAGTTTATTGACATCCAGTGAAATAGTAACACTGTCGTATCGTTGCATAAACTTGTGTTATGTGTAATAAGAAAATAATATATGTGTCTCTCCGATGTAATCGAGGCCAGATATACAAATTGAAGTATTATTATACAAGCAATTCTGTTTAACGATTGTAACTGCTGTAAGTATTTATCTCAGCGTACACTGTAGTACGAAACCCTAAAAACGATGCGATATGGATGAGTATCGCCACCAGGCGTGCGTTGCGTCTCTACGCGGTATGGGTTAGCCCTCTGCCTTAGTGTTCCCCTCATGGAGCCGGGAGGGTGCTCTGGTCGGGCGGTCGGGCGGTCGGGCGGTCGGGTGGGTGGTCGCCGCGCGGTGGTCGTTGAGCGACGAGGTGGCTGATGGCTCCGCCCCCAAGATTACCGCACCCGCCAATGGGGCCCTCCTGCAATTAGCTCGTCAAAGTGTCAAGGGACAAGGCCTGCCATCATAATGGATCAAAAGCGCTTCTCTGTAACTTCCTCTCTATATGTCTATCTACTTACCTACCTACTACCCACATTATAACTCTCAACATTGTTCTCGTAGCTACATACAAATGGTACATATACAGATAATGAAATCGTAACTGTATTTGTATCTAAGCATGGTTGGGTATTTCAAAGAAAATTATTGGATCAGTGCATAATATACCTCTAGTTCACCCAATGAAATTGACCTTAAACACACCATTTTTGGATCAGGAAGACTTCTCTACCTAGTGCTATATTTCTGTCTTCAGAAGTACTCAAGCAGGTATTTTCTTATGTTACAGTTGAATTGGACTCGATCAACCCAGTCGGACGCCAGAAGTCCTTCGGTGTACAGCTCCCGCTTCTGCGTCGAAAAATTGTAACAAAAAATACTTTTTTTTGTGCATTTTGCACGTTATTTCCTTTTTATTCCTGGTTAATCCCTATTACATTAACATAACATAGATATCCATTTCTCATTTGGCTCTAAAAAAGAGTGTTGCCGTGTTATAAATAAAATAATAAAGTTATTAGATAAATATAGTTACATAGATAACAATGCATTAAATAAATTATTGTTATTGCATAAATTGAACTTCGAAAATCAAAATTACTTCTTCTTCTTGCTGGCTGCTGCGTCAATCGTTACCCTTTGCGCAGTTGCAAAAAAATTCAATATTGTTGTTATCAAAATATATGGACAGTCTAAAAGCGAAAGCATATGTCCACGTAGCTTGACATTAAAAATATTCCATACATACCCTACAATTTTTTTTCATTAAATTGCCGTTCAGCTTATTTTTTGGATTTACTAACAGACGTCATATGTGTAAATTCTGGGGCAGATATTGAATTCTTAAATACTAAAAATATTTTATTGCATACATGTATATCTCATGCATAACCCTAGGTTCTTATTTTGTGTATAGAATTTAAGTTTTAATAACAAGTTATCAATTCCAGAGAAACTTCTGGTATTTCTTATTTCTTTGCAAAAAGATTCGTTTCTCAATATTTTTTAATAATGTATGAACATACATGCATACCTACTATATTCGACTAAATATAATACATATATAACTACTGTACCATAAAAGAAACCAAATTATTAAGTTGTAGAGTAAATTATGGGAGTAATACAGTAGCCTACTTAACCTAGTACTTTAAAGGAAAAATCAATAAATTGTGGTCTGTTTATATTCATATATTTTGTAATCCAGTTCAGTTATTGGTTTTACTACACTATCGCCCAAACAACTCTTTTTCAGAAATCACATTTTAGGACATTTATAGCTTCACGGGGGTCTTTCAAAGTCAACTCAGATTTGTCACTCTTACTGACTTCGTCGTCTTTTTCCACATTTTCCACGACTTTATTAGGCACTGATAATTAAGAGATCACTATCGGTAAGCTTTCCATATAGTAAACGGCATCGTCAAACAAAACCAAATCTTCAAACTACGACTCCTCTAGGTCAATTATGTCTTTAACTGTTGCCTTTCATATAGCGGCTGGTCTGAGTCGTCTCCATCTTCAGTTGATACTGGAAATCCACATTTCTTGAAGCAGTTATTCATTGTTTTTTCGGTAACTTGATTCCACGCTTCCGTTACCATCCACAACGCATTCAGAACATTGATTTTGGGTGGTGATTAAAGTTCGAAGTCACCCAGAAACTGCCGTACAACCTCCTTCCTGTAATGGATTTTGATGATCTCGATGATACCCTGGTCTAACAGCTGAAGTTTAGAAGTCGTTGGGTGGTAAGAACTTGACCTTTATTTTTGCTAACTTAGGAACATCTCTATGTGTCTATGCGATTATGAACATATGATTTTTCTTCCTTTTCTTTTTATCTTCTTTGCCAAGGTTTTTAAGATCTGTACTTTATGTTTGCTATGTATACTGTAGGTAAATAAGTGACATTTTAAAAATTTCGTGACCCCTGTGCCTTTCCAATCCCTGAGGGATTAAGAAAGTATGTCTCTATGGAGTTTAAAACCAGCAAACGGTTACGCGTTTCTTGCTACTTTTTCCACCATGGCATGTATCGCCTTTGAACGATAAAGTTTTGCCAGACAAACATTTAAAAAAAAGTCCAGTTTTTTCTTCCTCAAAGATGTTCTCAGGTCCATATCCCTCGGTGAAATCTGAAAGTTTATTTTTCCATTAAATTCAAACACTATTAACACGTGCACTTTCGGCATAAACTTTTCGGAAAATAATGTTATTTCTTCTTTTGAAATTTTGCAACCATCCGTTGCTTGTTCGGAATTGTTCATGCCGCAATCGTGCCGCAAACTGCTGGGCCTTTTCCTGAAGAATAAGGCCTGCGATCGGTACATTTTTGTCCCGGCATTGCTTTAACTATTTTATCTCGCACTCATCCAAGTTCTTAAATTCACATAACTTCAACTCTTTAGTTATCAATGAGAAACCACTTTCTTCTATATTTTTCATTATTGTGGCCAACGTGATAGTGGGAATATCAAACTCTTTCGCGATGTCTCCTTTTTTCTTTGTTAGGTTATCTTCAACATTATTGATTATTTTTCTTGATCTCATGCACCGTTTGACATTTGATATACTGGGGTTTATATTAAGGTATTCTTTACATTTTTTCCGTGAAGATCAAAAGTTGATTATGTCGCTTCAAAACGAAATTTGGGAAAGTAAATGCTACCATGAATTAACTAGATTTTTATTTTCCTGTTTTAAATGTAGTTTCCACGCCTCACGCTAATTTTTTTAGCAGTCGGACTTATCCAGAAATGGAGTTCTTATACCACTGCCAGAAACCCAAATTCAGCAACGACGTTTGACTTATTGGCAATAATCTTACGACATTATGCTTCATATATTATCAAGCATGTCTTAGCGACTTTATGAAACCTTGTCCTTGTTGGGCCATAATTGCAGTTAGGGAGATCGTTATTTAAGTCTGTAGCGCTCGATGACAACTTGTTTAGTCTGACCAATAAATCGTGAATATTCGGTGAAATGCTTAAGAAATAAAAATCGGATTTTGGCATCGTATTCCGCAATTGATATAACCCGGATACGGTCGAATCAAGCAGTCTTGAGAATGTTTCTTCATTTTATGAATACCTATTGGGCTCGACTGCGTTTCCTCGTGAACTAAAATCGGAAATTAGTCGGTGTGCACGAGACAGGGCAATAAGCTAGAGCGGATTGTGAGATGACCGGTTGTCACTTTTTCGCATTAAAACTGCCCGCCAAGGTAAAATCTTACACCGCACGAAATATGCTCGAATTTATTCGGACGAGTATAAGTTCGGCAGGTAGTATTTATCGACGATCGTTCGTTTCATATCCCGCTATAACATATTGCTCTCTCTCGTTCGCTTGGACTAATTTTAGTTTTAGTTCACAAAGAAACGCAATCGGGCCCATTATATACGAAATATGCTCGAATTTATTCCGACGAGTATAAGTTCGGCAGGTAGGTAGTATTTATCGATGATCGTACGTTTCATATTCCGCTCTAACGTATTGCTCTGTCTCGTTCGCTTAGACTAATTTTAGTTTTAGTTCACAAAGAAACGGAATCGGGCCCATTATATACGTTCATGGAAACATGTTAGGAATAGTTGATTATTTAATTCTAGAAGTAGACATTTTATTATTTAAAATTTAAAAGATTTCAGATTAACAAAAACATTTATTTCGATACAAATATCATGAATAGAAAAAAAACTAAAACATACAATATCCAGTTTTTCGCTGAGGTTAGAATTGGCGTTGGCGGATGGCTAGGAATCAAGGCTATTAAGTACACAATATTTATATTCGCGGCGCAATTGTAGCCCGAATTGAAGAAATGTGTCGAAAGTTTAAACCATGGTTAAAGTAACTAATCAATAGCAATAAACCGAATAGCATACAGCAATTAACATACCGAAATATATAAATTAAATAATAAATCTTATTAAAGCAACGTACAGCAGCGTCCTGGATATTTTGAATATATTGTTATTTTCTGCATACGACTATGCCTGCATTATACGAGCGTTTTTCTACTTCAAGCAAAAAAAAAATTGTGGTAAAGTATTTTTCCAACGATATTTTTAATGAATTTGGCATATTAATGGAGATATCAAAAAAAAGGAACTGGGTCATGCAACAAAAAAAAAACAGTTCATGTGGGGTTGCCAACAACGGATTTTAAAACATTGTCTATGTCTCCCAAACCTGCTTAATTTTAGCCTATTTCATCGTGCACAAAACACTTGAAATGATTACTGGATGCGAATGATGCTAGCTCGCGAGATCCACCACGGCGATGCGAATGAAAGGACCAAACAAAAGTTGTGCCGGGAGGAAGAACTCGGTCTAAACAATTCAACACAGAGATCTGAAATCCTGCACTCTATCCATCGCCAAGTTGATCAGGCTAAAACATAGAATACGAAGTGCGACAGAAAAGCAGTGAGACACTTTTTCTCTTTAGAGACCGAACTTTTTCTCTAAAACTTTTAATTGAATGAAAATGGATTCTTACAGCAGAGAACTAGAGGATAAATTTTCCGACATTTCGGAATAGTTACATTTGCTTTCTTCACTAAAACAATAAGAACGCGACTGACGAGTACGCTGCGTTCTCTGCGTTCGCTGTTGCGTAATCTGCGTTTATTGGTTGTTGGGGTGGTTAGTATTTTTTTATTGCTATGTTGCCAGCTCGCGCAGATTGTAGCGATGTAAGTAATTTGGTAAGTTATTCAACGTAATTCCCTTGAGCAATTATACACCGGCAGAGGCGATGTTTCAAACTTTCGTAACAATTCTGGAAGGGTCAACTCGAATCGCCTTCAGCTGTTCGGTTATGGTTTTTTGGATGTTATTAACAGTACCAAAACAACATTTCAAATTGGGTTTGATCTTGAGGAACAAAAAAACGGCGCAAGGACTGAGATGAGGTGAATATAAGGGCTAGGTAGCCGCAAAAGTCTATTTTTTCTATTCAATCGTGACGTTTCTTGGCATCATCTTAGCACAAACCTTTCTCGTGGCAAAATTTTAAGGGGCTCTCTACACGATCAAGCATGATTGTCAAGCATCGCGTCGCTGGCTGGGAGAGGATCATAAACCGCAGGAAATAAGCTTTTTTTTTTACCAAAAATGTCTAATTTTGAAGTTTATACCAGGCAATCATGTCATTCATGAATCGATTACGTCTAATTCACCTGACTCCCTGGTATAAAACTACAAAATTAGGCATTTCTGGTAAATATTTAAAAAACTGCGTTTCACGATATCCTCCCAGCCCGTGGACTCGATGCTTGATAAGCATGCTTGATCGTGTAGGAAGCCTTTTCAAATTTAACTCGACAC
This sequence comes from Micropterix aruncella, assembly GCA_944548615.1. Classification (NCBI taxonomy): domain Eukaryota; kingdom Metazoa; phylum Arthropoda; class Insecta; order Lepidoptera; family Micropterigidae; genus Micropterix; species Micropterix aruncella. The sequence goes on from OX155980.1 coordinate 22,035,781, forward strand.
TCAACAGCCTAAATATTAGTCGACGGTCAGACGTCAATAGAGCCCACACACATTCGATATTTTCTCCGTTGTTAATGTTGAAGGCTTCTTGAACGATGTCGTCGTCCATTGCTACTGGGTCTTCCTGTGTCCAGTCAACAATTCTTAATATGCCACCGAAAAACTTGTGATCTTGATAAGGAATATTTCCGATAGGCTCGTTGCAACTTCCGGCAGGTCGAACATGGCGATTCACAAAACTAAACTTAAAATTTAATGGAAAAGCTTTGCTTCTAATTTCGATATTGTATTTTTCTGTGACGCACTAAAAAAACCTAAATTCAATTATTACGCTCTCTACGGAACCATAGTTACCACGCGAGGTTTTACTTCGTGTTTAGGAGCGACTGACCGATGTGACTAAAGAAAATTTGCGGAGGGGAAGCTTGCAGGGCTCTAAGTGATTCCAAACTTTTTTATTCTATGTAATTTGTGAAATATTCTATAATGTATATAGTAAGAAAACATTTGTCAATCAAAACTGGTTTATTTTTACTTTTCGACGTAGTCCCTTGATAGTTTAATGCACTTCCTCTACTTCTCTTGCAACGACGTTTTCCCTTTAACAAAACTTTTAGTTTCTCTGAAAACCAAGTAATTACAGCTGTCTGTGGACTTTTTGTCGCGTGAGAAATGCTGCCCTCGGCTAGTTTTCTTCGAATTTCGAAACAGGATATAATCTGAGGGAGCCAAGTCAGGACTGAAAGCTGCTGAAACCTGCAGCCTGTAATAGCAGCTTGCCCTAGGACTGACACTAGTGTCTATTATGCATTTGATTCATCGGCGGTGATTCAGGCAGTTAAATGCATTAATATAGACCTAGCAAAAATAGCCCACTTGTACACATTGTGACGTCACATCAATCGGTACTAGAAGCCAGCGCATGCGAAATAACTATCGACGGAATTCAACTAGTGGTGGGTAATTCCGGGTGCACTTGGGTTCTGAACCCCATTCCTATACCCGGTGCGCACCCTATATGCAGGTGCGGAATGGAGTGAATTCCGGAACGGGCTCCAACTAAAGGCTGTAGAGAATCATCGCTATACTAAACTACCGCTAGTGGGTTCATGTAAAAACCTTAGTTTAAATGTAGACTTGCCAATAAAATACCAAGAGCACATTAAAAAGTTACAATGATTTCTCGCAGATTAAAATCACTAGAAATTTCGGCGGTTTCTGTATATCAATGTCCTCTGTTACAGAGGCTCTCGTTTAACCGATTTTGGATTTAGGAATGTTGTATATGGCCCTTGTTTCGGTGAGGAGCTGCAATAAAAACAAGAAGTGCAGATTGCATGCGCCAGATTTATTTTAATATTACAACTCGAAGAGGTCATGACACTCTTTTCTTAATGAAAATAATACTCTTAATATGGGTAATCGGAGAAATATTAATTTGGCCTACTTTTTGCAAAAAAACATTCCATTCTGAAAGTCCAGTTTAGTTAAAGCTAGGTAAATTTAAGGAAAGCAGTCACAGGTTGTCCTCATTTAGCACTCAAGATATGGAACGATGCAGCACTATAACTCTACGAGATACGCAGCACTCAAGATATGGAACGATATGCCAACCCCGCTACGAGAAAAAGTGAGTGAATAATTCATTCAGCGCTAAATGACTTTACATGCATCCTAAAGGAGAAGAAGGAGAATAATAAAATAAAATTACCCATTCAAGCCTTTTTTTTTTTAACGATACAGTCTACTTTTAATATTTCAGTTTTTATCATAAGTAATAATCAAAATAAACGTTAATTAAAACCTTGACTTTATTTAAAAACTACTTCATATTTTCAAAATATTACTGTATGCCTATATATGCTAAATGTCATTAAAATATTGTCATTAACACTTTTATTGCATAACGTTAAGATTATTATCTTAATATTTCTCATACTCGTTGAATACTTCTTAAGATTTTTAGCATCTACGTATTCTGTACAACTACCGACATTGTATCAAGAAAGTGCTAAAAATCAGTGACGATCGGTGAGCGATCACAGTTGTGTCTGAGCGCTTTTCTTTTATTTGAATTTCTTTGTAAAATATTTTTTTCTGTTTCAATAAAATACTGTTATTATTATTAATAATATTAGTACTGCGCTTTTCTTAGCCTATTTAGAGTTGCGTTATCGCGAAGAAGCAGCACGCTTCGTGTGACTCTCCCACATCTTTTCTTCACAATAAAATCTCGCAAAACCATCATAGTGTTAGCGTAACTCTCTTGTATAGTTGTCGCTTGCGGAATAAATTCTAGAAGCAACAGTCCTTCCTCCTCACAAAAGAAGAGCTTCATTGCTTTGCCAGCAGATTTCTTCACATTGAAATTTTTAGTAGTGCATGGGCGCATTTGGGCGCAAGGGTGCATTTGGGTACAAGGGTGCATTTTATGCTTCCACTGCTTTGACTCTGGCTCTTTGTGATACAGCCAAATTTCATCACTAGTCAAACATCGAAAATAGTCCCTGTATCTTAACCTAGCACCTTCAAGTTTTCCTGTAAACACTAGCGCCGGAAGTTGTTTAGAAATGATGTGACTATCCACGGAACCGACCTCGCACTAACCTTTGACATGACTTAATGTTCATGTTTAATTTTCCATACTGTGGCCTCCGAGCTTATTTATTCAGATATGCAGGAAACTTTCAGCCGTCTGTCTCTTATAATTAAATGTGTGTCCTTGTAATAGACACTCGGTTTATATAAATAAATACAGGGTATTGTAAGTATTTAAGTGCGTTTTCTCTTTAGAATTGTGCTTAATTTCTTCTCCAATTAGGCTGAGTTCATAATGGTTTCTATATAACTGCAAACTTCCAGGATTTAAAGACATGTCAGCGTTAAAAATGAAAGTTCTTTAACGCTTTTCCAGGGGATTTCCCGATTTCTGAGACTGGCTTTTTTATTCATTGTTATGTTCTACCAATGCATTGTTATACGTTCTACGTTATACTGTTCTACCAACGCATTGTTATGCGCTGAAAGAAGTGTATAATAAAGCTCTGAAATATTTTCAAATATTATTTTCATTATCGATCCAAATGACAACATTCAAATACCCGCTCATCATTTTAACATAAACTGGTAAAGATATAAAAGGTAAAGTAGATTAAAATATTCATTGATATTCTTGTAAGAATTTGATTGTTCTGCATGTTATTTGTGCTTGCATTTATAAAAGAATATCGTTAGAAATTTTCCGCTTGCTCATTTTTTTCTTTGATTACCCGGTCGAATTTTTCTTTATGTCATTCATTGACTACCATTAAATTCTTTCGTTAGTGTCATGTTTTTAAAAGATTGCTTGCATATATAGTGTATGGATATTAATTCAAGCGGTGCTGATTATTTCATTTGGTTACATTTCTAAATTTTATTCCCAATCTTGGCCGCTTTTATGCAAATAGGCTAAATTATGTAATAATTTGGGCCTAATAAAGAATTGAAAATCGCACCATCAAGCAATTAAGAAAGCGAATACAGCTAATTGCTTATTTTATTTTACAGCTCTACTCTCCAATATAATAAGCAATTTTACTTTTTCTAGCTAGACTAGAGCGTTGTCATTTCATGTTGATTCGAATCTCTGCGGCGCCCATTAGGAGCGTAGGATGAGGACGATGTTGCTGTTTTTAAACGCCTGGCCAACATCGGCAGTGCTCCCTATACGAGAGGATGAGCGTCGCTGCGAAGTGTGCCAGTGGCGAGGAGCGAAGCTTTCAGGGGTCGAATGAGGAGGGGGAGTCGGGCGGGCGTCGCGGCGCGGCGTCGAGGGGCGCGGGCAAGTCCCGCCCTAGCAAGCCCCGCCCCCGCCCAGGTACCGGCCGGCTGGAAGGAAGCTAGGCGGCTAGAGCGATATCCGATACCGAGTGTACAATACCTATTCAGCGGTCGGCTCGCATCGCGCCGAGCTATTCTTACCGCATCCGAGCGGTTTGTCTTTTTTCGCCTCTCCCCCTGCCACCGCAGGGCGGGCGGCCCGGGGTGGCTCCACCGCGCCGCGACGACCCGGGGCGTCGCGTCCCGGCCACAACGGCCTCCTCTCATCTGATACGGCCTAATACCCGCCGAGGCGAGTGATTGCTTTTTTTTTTCAAAAATATGTCGCGGGATCGCGCGCGCGCTTCCGCTCGGCAGCGTCTCGCCGAGCACTCGTCATCGCGCGGCGCGCCACTACCTCCCGTTCAATTGAATTCGGGAATTAATTCCGCCCTGTTCGTGCGGCGGCCGCATTAGCCTCCTCCCCGACCCAAAAGAAATAACGCGTTTCTGATATTTACACGGATTATAATAGGAGCCGGCGGAAAACGGAAACGATACAATTTTAAGTGGGCAACGGAATTTCAGTGAGGCAGCGTTCGGTGTTTTCTGCTGTTGAGCCGCACGTAATAAATGGAAATTTCACTCACTCTATTCCCCCCGCAACGAATCATGAATACCGTCACTACATAAGCAACTTGTAACGCTGTCACCACTACCACATTTCGAGAAAAACGCAGATTTCGGTAAGAATTACTACTATAATAATAATATATAATAATATAGTTTATAGGGGCAGGATGCTCATCTCTTATTCTCCACGGCTAACTCAGCTGTTCTCCCAGACGTCGGCGATTCCTCACTGCTTCTATAAAGGTTAAATCAAGATCAGGATATGGCTGGAATAGAAAGGCTACTGTCCTAATATTTATACCAAATTTGCGAATCAAATACAATGCCTTTTTTATAAGGACTCTGGTTTTAATATATCATTGAAATGCATTGCAGGTTTGGGCTATACCATGTGAGCTTATATATTTATGATGGTCGCATACCGAATATTTGACATATAATACGGCAATACAAATTTCCATGAATCAGTGGAACTTTCTTACCGGCAAAGTTAATTACGGAAAAGCGATGTGATTGGTAAAGTGGCGCGATTATTTTTTGCGTAACAATATAAATTTACAATATAAAACCAGAAAATAACATGCCATTCAACTCATTATTACCTGGAGGGTTGCTTTACCAAACCACCTGCTTCCACACCAAACTAACATCAATGGTTTACTTGTACCCACCCAGAAGATTGAAATGATTGATTGTTGAAGGATGAAGATTGAAACAAAATGAACAATGAAATCAAACTTTGCTAAAGGTTGAATCGTATTCTATTTTGGGAATGTAAGTATAATAGATGTGGTTAAAATATGTAATAATAATATTTAGCTGTTTATAACTTAAGTTATACACCTACAAACAAATGGTAAATCTTATATCGTAGTCCACAAGTATCCACTTTTTTAATTTTCAACCGCTCTTTGAAGTCACTTTCAAGAAATTGCATTTAAAGATTTACGACTTTATTAAATAACACGTAAGCAATGATTTATCATAACCCACTAGAATAATAAGGTTTATAAATTTTAAAAAATACGGACCTATACACTAAAAAATATATACAATAGCAGTATAGTAGTTAAGATCTTCGATGTTAATATAGGCAAAATAGTGATAACTAAGTTGTAATGTGTGGGTTAATTCACTGTGGTAGAAAAAGGTTGGCTCAAAATAACGTCCAAGGATACAAAAAAAATCAGACAGGTAGTCACACACACATTATGGTTTCAGCAGACATTTTCCTATGCGTGTTTCTCGATACAACTATACTGAATTAGTCAAGCACAGGTTGGTTGATATCCCAAACGTCAGGAGGCGGATTGTATGTTAGAAAGGGCTGGCAGTTGCTGACGAATATTGGACGGCAATTGCTGAACAATATTGGACGAATAAATGCCAATTTAATTATTTAACCTTTTGCTTCTGTTTTCTGCAAAATTTAAACGCTATGTTTTGAAAGGCTAGCTTACAAACATAATAGAAAATATAAACATAAAAGTCCGACCCTAATAGTATGATTTAATATTTGTTACTATCCCTTAGGGGAAAATAGAGTTTTTCTTAATGAAACCCAAAACAGTGTTTCTATTTATTATGTCGGATACACTGGAAAAATTACAAAAGTATAAAACGAACCGTGAATAAATCATCTGTTAAAATTATAATGTTAATATATATTGTGAAAATAAAAACAAACTAGAGTTTACGCCTAAAAATTCAACACAATTAAATTACTTAATCAAAGATTGGACCTTACTAAAAGAAAATAAGTTTATTGAGAAATAATATAAAAACAAATTATTAGTAGCAAAGGGAACAGTTGGTTGAAGCACTTCTTTTCATTAACTTTATTAGTTGTTTCTCTTTTGACTCGTACATCGATAACTGGGGAAAACCCTTAGGTTAATCTGACACCTTTAATCCGATTCTGCACTCCGCTGATGCTGATACAACTTTCCCCCTGTAGTACGTGACATTGTAGCTTCATATTATAAATCTTGGTCATTCCTTTTTATTATAAACATGTGACCCACTCCATCTCATACTTAATTCAAATGTAAGATTCCATTACAAACGTTTTAGTATTAAGGAGAGTGTAGTAATAGAGAAAGTGCATATTTTGATTTTGCAATGTCAGTGGATTTTTGAGGCCCAATAAACTCAAAAAAAGTGGTTTCGCTGAACAAGTCTGATTTTACTGAACTTTGGCAAGCATTTTTAAAACATTAACAGCTTTGGACCATTTTTAAAATGTTTGCTTTAACCCTAATATGTAGTGATGTTTATATGAAAATTATTCGTTTCATCATAAGTTTGTACTGGTTACACGCGTGTACTGGTTACACAACCTAGAGCCTAAACTATTAGTCTAATTTGTCTGAAACTCAGAATAGATATTTAAAGTATTAATTTTTCGAACCCATGTTTTTATGTTTCATTTAACCTATAGGTTTTTCCATCAAAAATAAATGGAATGGTTTATAAAGAATTTTGAACACAAGTACAAAATTTTATTATTTATAGCCACTAAAGAGTGGCTATCCCAAAAAAAAACGAAATCTGGATTTAAAAAATATGTATATTTTTAATTTCTTTTAATAAACGGTATAATGCGATATGCGGTGAAAACGGACTTCTATTTAAAATTTACTAATTTTAAACATATATTATAAGACTGTAAGTAGGAGATTTGCTAGAGCCATTTGATGCAATGATATTTAATCTCAGTTGTTTGGGGATTTAAGGTTTCATCACTGACGTACCTGCGGGAAGGATAATTCGTGTAATGTCGGACCGTTTATTTTATGGCATTATCTCTCCCTGGTCATCAGTAAGGATCATCTTCAACAGTCTTACCTAGTTTTACAAAAAATGGTGTCTACAGTATATTCTTCGTTGTAACTATCTTTCTTTCTCCGAGGGCCTAATATACATCACCAGGAACCTTACACTTAAAACTTACTCAACCACAGCAGACAGGTGAGCTATTCTGCGACTGGTCATGTATGGAGATGAAGCCATCCGATTTTATTATTTTGGTATTTCCCGTATTAGAACCAATTAATTACATATGACACAACATTAGTCTGCTATCAAACCCTACCCTTCCTCCCTCCCATTTTTTTATTGACTACAACAATCGCTTGATAAAATAATAACAATAATAATAGTTATAAAATAATGGCTTTTTTCAAAAAATCAATATTTTATAACAAAACATTCATTATGATTATTATTAGAGATTATATAATACAAATTTTGACACAAAAAAACGACCTAATTTTTTTTATAAGTGCAGCAACCATTTCATGGTAAAACTTAGAACGGGCTATCATAATGCGTATACAAAATTTCATATCTTTGCTGTTGACCGTTGAGGAGTCCCCTTGTTGGGATCCAACCCTGGGTGAAAAATCAGGTCATGCCTACTGTAAAAAATGCATTGTCATCGTAACTGAATTAACATGTAAATTTCAACTTCATATGATAATGTTTGAGGAGTTTCCTCAATTCCGCATGGATCCCATCATAAGAACATGATTTTGATTAAAATGGGACCAACCTGGAAGTATATCCTTTCAAATAAAAACATAATTTTCCAAATCGGTTCATAAATGACGGAGTTTTATTAACGGTAACGGCTTTTTTTCATGGTAATAAATATTTAAAAAAGGTACAACCAAATTAATAACTTCCTCCTTTTTTTGAAGTCGGTTAAAAATTACCTGTTAACACTCTCAATGACGTGTTATTGAGGGCGACACAGGTGGTATATTCTCCATAAATATTAACAAAGACAGAAATATATAAGCGTATAAATTTTTATCTAAGCAATAACGTTATTCAATATAAGAAAACTGTCAAAAGTCTCGGAATTTCGACATAGGAGATATTCGAGGAAAAATCTGATATACCGAGCAATAACAAAGTGATGTGTTCTTTTGCAATATCAGCAGAAAACTTGAAAATACTGCTACAACGATTAATCTCTAACATGAGGCAGATACACTGATATCAACCCCATTCAGGACATGGACTTTTAATTTGATTATTTTCATCTATGTATCTGGTATCATATATCTATAATACTAGTCTACCACAATATTAAAGAGAATAACTACAATAGCCAAAGATACAATATTTTGAGGAATTTACCTTTTGGGGAATTTAGGCATTAACGCAAATACTAAAATCTCTTTAGTCGGAGATCTTGTTACTCTTTATATGGCATAGAATCGAGGATTATGGGCTATGGCATAGAGCAGAGCTGTCGTAATGTGATATTGGAGGCGAACGCTTTAAACCCCTTGGACTTCCAATTATACAAATGTATTTATCCTCTCTCAGCTCAAGTATAGCTATCCAAAGCACAGCTCAAATTAAAACAGCACTATTTCGTTCCCATTATTATACTTTCAAAAAGCTTGTGATTATCGGAAATTCCATGAGATATCAAATAAAATATTGAGAATGGTTAGATAAAAACTTTTTATGTTTTCATGTTATTCGTTGACGTTGACGTTATTAATGGCGTTGTACCTTCTCATATAACGATCAGCCCCGGGTTCTGAAGTGGCGATACGATACGTCAACGTGACGCGACATTGAATTCGTGGTCGTCCTCAATCCGACGACTTGACTGATTCTGTTTCAGAATCATCAGATTATCTCGGAACTCGATACTTCCCACGTGATTAGTTTGCCGAGGAAGGCCGTTTAGCAGTGAGCGGCGTATGCTCAATTCGCAAACGCAGAGCGCGCTTAGTGCTTGGTCTAAGAGCAATTCGGAACGCGTCCTTTATTTATTAAATATAATATTCAAATTTTAGTCATCGTGGGTTATATATGGCTCAGCGCTATATTAAAATTTTAGTCATCATAGGTGGGAATATTCGGTAATTATTATTGTTGAATGGAGATTTTACTGCCATTTCACAGCTATCTCCTAGAGCAACGACATACAGACGACACCTTATGTGCTGCCGTCTATCCTAGCCTCACTATTGACGATTGAAGGACTATCAAATCACATCCAGAATTGCAATTATCGTCGAGTGACAACAATCGTGTATCGTATCATCGCTTCAGAATCCGGGGGCAGGATTCCAAACCTAGACTTCTCATGGACATTTCTGCGGGTTTTGTTGTAGAGCCTATAGCCATAGCCTATAGCCATAACTCAAATTCACTCTGTATTGTCAATTATACTCAAATGCACCCACCTGCCCATTTACACTTATTATATATCACACCCTCTCCATGCAATGTGAAATCATCTAGTATGCCCAGCGTAGTTTGTTTGTAGAGCTGGCAGTTCTCCGTCAGCATTTCCAACTGTCTTTCATCCATTCCCTGGTTATCTCTCAGTACGGTCTTTGTCATTCCCTCTGCCAATGATTTTGGTTCAGATTCCGTTTCTTCCAAATCTAATCTTAGTTAATTTTAAAATATACGAGATTGAACACCATCCTTATGCATTTGGTATTCCATTTCTAAAAATTATAGGAACAAGTATTAATTTCTAGAGTTCCCCGTTTTGTCTGTGGTCGTTCTTAATCGGTGTCAAATTTGACAGTTCTGTGAGGCCAGCGAGTCATTTCCTTCGCCGTGTTCTTTCGGAATTTCCTTGTGCGTTTAGTTAATTAGTTTACATTTCAGAAAAGTGAATCAAATTTCAAAATTAATGTTTTGCGCACGCTAAGTAATAAGTAATCATGAGTTTTACATTGCCATTTCAGTGCAATGTTAGACACCGAAAAGCCCGATTTAAACGCTGAAAAGAAATCGAAAACGGATTAATATTTTGTGAATAGAAACTCTCATTTTGTGATCACTTATTTGGTTACCTGTTTAGTATTAATTGATTATCTTACAACAAATAGATAATTTAATAATAAATGTATTGATAAATCCATCGACTTCAATGCCTGCCAGTTTAGACTGTTCGATTTTCTACCGTTTTCAAGTTAGCCCAGAACGTGCTCATGTTAAGTTAGCCCTGAAAGTGCAGACATGGAATACGAAGACGTGTCTAAACTGTGCGCAACGTCTTGTATTGAACCTGATAGGCTCCATCTAGGGAAACAATTTTTACGCGTTAATATTAAAGACATGGGCATTGGACCAAGAGCGACAATCTTTCAATATCGGAATTAATATAGCTTGTTGCAGAAGAAAGAGAATCAAATTTAATAGGATGTATGTGATACCATCTACATATAAAGGGAGTCCTTGTAAATACGGGCATCCTTTCAGGGTGTGAATCTGTACACGATACTAGACATTTTTTTTATTATTTTATTTTGACTTTCTGAAAACATATCCTGGAAATTAGGATTTTTTTAATACAGTATATAATTCTATATGAAAAACTGAATTAAAGTCAAACTAAACTTTTTTTTGTTAAGACTTTCGTTACCAAGAAAAATTGTTTATTTTTAAATTCAACTTCTGTATATTCAGATGTTTTTCTAAATAATGGACTTGCATCTCAGTTTTTCTTTTACAATAATATTCTGCATTAACAATCTTTCGACATGTTTATCGAAATGCCGTTGTTCCCAGTCGCATTCGATAGAATTTCCTAGAGAAACTGTACAAAACTCGAGAATGACATAATTGTCAAATATTAGAGCACTCGTTGTAATATTTTATAGTAGTTCATAACAAACAGGACATTACAGATAGGCGATGAATATGCATATAGAGACGATCGATGTAAACGTCTTCTATATTTTTTGATTTGTTTGAAACGCTAACAGCAGCTACCTTTTGCTCGTCAGTCAAATTATGCGGTGTCTAACAGGAAACTATCTTTCTGACGCCCAACTCATTACGCTGTCATTTCAATATCCATATAGGTATATCGACTTAAGCTCTTATACCACACGCCTATCTTCATATACAAAAAGGCCTGAACAGCGAAGTTCTCTTGGGTTTGGGTCGACCTGAGTTTGACCTTGACTTTTATAATATAGAAAAATAAGAGAGTTAAGTAAACATCCGAGTCGTGATGATGTTTGACTAGGTTCTTCACCGTCGTAAATAGAAACTACCTGGAATAACCCACTTTCGACGTTATCATGGAGCGAAAATGTTCTCTCACCACTTTTATTTCCTTTATCGACAACTCAATTTATAACTGTCATTGTTGGCCAACTAAACATTGTTTTTTATTCTGTAAATGGCCTTATGTCAATTACAGGCCACGGTCCGTACACTAGTATAATTTCTGGTACTGGTTTTTTACTAAGTAAAAGATTTCCAATCATTTCGGTGTGTCCTAGCATGGGAATACCGATCTGACTTACGCTTTACTATCACGAACCTAGCCGCATCGTTGCTCGCGTTCACGATATATCTCCATTCAATATATCAGTCACCCAAGAGTCTAGATTTTTATTTTACATCATTCCTCAGCCGTTATCTAACTAGTCATCTTCCAGTCATTACCTGACTGATTATTGAAAAACATATACTCATTGGAATTTCTGGCACACAGTTTAGTCAATAGAAAATATAAGATACACAGATCTCCACGTAATCAGGATTCTTTTGTGCAATTTTTCTTCTCTATGAATGCTTAGTGTACTTCCTTCCCGATCCTTGTGTCTAGTGTATCCCATTATCTCCCCATATCTTAATGTGTCCCATTTCTGACACGTAAAGTTGTCGACTATAAAGTTTTGTGGTTCATGTCTTCTTCTTCTGCTACCTCTGAAAACCTGTATGTCTTTACCTTTAACGTCACTGTCAAAAATCATCGGTTGGTTTGAGACATTATTTTGATGACAAATGATTTGCTTATTTTTTTCTATTAAATTTTATTCTTATTTGTATTCTTAGATCTTCCGAGTATACCACCCCGTCTTCATCCATTTTTAAATTCTGAGTATATAGCCGACTATGCAAAGTCAAAATCAATTTATTGTGGTTGTCCAGTCGGTCTTCCTTATCCTCTCTTTTTGGTTTTATTAAGTGGTAACCACGATCCTCAGTCACAGTGAAATGAATACTTATTCTTCTTAAGGTTATACCTCAGAGTACACGATCCTTGTTTAGAGCAGCAGTTTGCAAGATACAAATACCCAGAACGGTCGCCAATCTTCTCAGCAGAGAGGGCATCTGAAGAAGTATTTATCCACGGTGGAAATTGTTTTAGACCTATTCGTCTTCAAGTGCCCTCCTCTGTTTTTCGGAACAAGGATCATATACTATTCTCATACCACTGACTTGAACTTATAAGGCAAGCTACGCGTCTTCGTCATTGAGGCTTTCTAACTTGGATTTTGTATTGAAATAATTCAAGACAAAATCCAAGGTAGAAAGCTTATATGACGAAGACGCTGGCCTGGCTTATAAGTTTACGTCAGTGGAATGGGAATAGTATACGATCCTTGTTTTTAATAGCAGGGTAGAGGTGACGTGAATAAGAATAGGTATCAATTTCAACCGCGGATGAATACGTTTTCAGATGTCCTCTTTGCTTATAGAAGCTTATAAAACTGCAGTAGGCTATACATTTCGTTCCGCATTATGTGACGAAAAAACTTAAATTTCCAGGTTTTATAATTTTTATGTTATTAGCACTGGCTTGTATTGCAGTCTTGCAAACGTAGTATTGTTTCGAACTCGATCAACCCATAAGTTAAATAGAGAGACAACATTTTATCAGAATCAGAAATAAATCAGCATAACAAATAAAACACAGTTAAGAAGAAATATTTATATAATGTGTAGAATAGTTCGTTTACTGCGGTAAAATTACCAGTTGCAATGACTTCCTCGTAATAATATAAACGTGCCAATCATTGTATCGTATTGGGCCAATTGCATAAGTGGCGACGCGACGGACTATTAGGGCGCGTCGGTGAATATGCTGTGCCAGTCCAGTATGTGCGAAGCTAATGCAGTAAACTCTTCAGATTTGGTGCCGGGCAAAAAGCAGAACGGATGTCGCGTAGTAATTTCGCTGTTGGCTCTCTGATGACGTTAAGTGAACAGCTTAGATCGGCGTTCTAGCGATCAGCGTATCTGAAAACACACGGTGACATATGTATATTATTGAGATTCAGATTAAGCCTAAAGTGATGTGTTACGGAACCCAAACGAGTTCGTCCGCCGACCAACAGAGGACGCTCATCGATTTTTTGTGTGCAATTAATATCCAGATAAAATTATTCCTACCCTACTTGCCGGAAAAGTCTTGGGGTGACACAACCGTTTTTTTTTCGATAGTTTAGTTTTGCATTTACTCAAATCTGCGCAGTAATCTGCTATTTCACTGACCTCACTTATTTGCGGCTGGCTTCTTATTATATTCAATAGCACTCAAATGAGCAAGTAGAGCTTTGTCAGATAAAGATCACGGTATTTCGCTCAACTTTTCTTTCCCCTCTCAGAAAAAAATTGGTTGTATCACCACAAGACTTACCCGGCAAACAGACAACCGCCCCACCCTCCAGCGCCAAACCCTTTAAACTCCCCTCTTCCAACACCTCCAGCAACCCCAACACCGCCAACTAACCCCCTCCCACCCCCCTTCCTGTTCGATAGTGATTGTGTCAAGTGACTATGATAATAAAAGTAGTATTTTTTTATATTTTATACCATTTCAATAGTATTAAATAAAAAAAATACAAACGGAGCTGCATAGAATTCACCGACCGAAGTCGGGCCCATCATATAGTATTATTACACTTCTGGGGAGTGAGCAGTGGATTCCGGACCAACCACCGCCTGTGGTGGTTTTATGACAGCTGTCTTGCCACTAGTAGCGTTCACCTTACCACCCATTCACTTCCCCTTCGAAGCCATAGAATTTGATATGCCGAAATTGTGGTTTTAGAGGGAGTTGTTTATTTACCTGGAGAGACCAATATGTTTAAAAAGGTGAAACAGAGATTTAGCTGGCAGGCCAAGAGCGCCAACGTCCACCGCGTGAAGGTGAATAGTGAAGCCGTTTGACGGCATTTGCGGGATCATGGTATTTATTTAAATTGTATCCATGGTCTTTTGAGATGTTTTATTCCCATGGAACAGTTAATTCTACGATAAGGGCCATCTTTCGAGATAGAGAGTAAAGAGTTATATTATCGCAGGGCTGTGCATCCGAGACTTTCAGGGAATTTATACTGCTTAGAGACCGAATCGAACTCCAGAATCTAATCTGAACCCTAATCGATTATTGAGAAAGGTTTATATTGTTTTTTTGCCTTTCGAGCCGTCCCGCACAAACTGTATTAAGGGTTTGGAGGGTACTGTCAAACCCTTGTTGGCACGAGTCACTGAGAGGCTAATTACCTCGCGAATAACGGCAAGAACTTTGTCGTGGCGGTAAGTGTACCGTCCTCCTTGATCTAAGGCCACCTTGCAGCCAGCTAGAATATGCCTGGCTGTGCAAGGGGTTTGACTAAGTATTTTCAAATTACTTGTTATACGATCGATATAACGGTCAGGTTATACGATAAAAGCTATCAGAAACGTGTTGGTAGTCTCCAGTTGTAACTATAAAACATTTAACTCGAGAACTGCTATTTTTTTTTAAATATATGGCAAATCAATTCAATCAAATCTAATCCAAAATGACTAACTATTTTCAGACGCCGATTTCTTAAATAGCATATTCCAGTATCAATTTAGAAGTTGTTTGGAGGCGGGATACTCTAAAAAGGATGGAAATATGTAAAAATTCATTATTTTTTCTGTAAAAATCAGACAAAAATAAAAAGTTCGTAACAAAATATCAATAAAGTATTTTTGCCGAATTTTAGTAAAACAAGGTGGAAATAAGATCTTGCATCGTGATTTTAAAAAAGAAATTTTTAATTTCAGCATATATTTTCTGATATATTTGGTATATCCTCATGGCGATTTCCCATTTAAGCAGCATTGTTGCCAGAAATGTTTAGATGAAATCGACTAGCAGTCTATAGAGTTAGTTAGTTACATACCTATTTCAACACATTTCGGGAATTTTTAAACAAATATTATGGTACGTAACATTTTTTACGATATATGGACTATCATACAACCGCTAAAATAATCGTACACGTAGGATTTCAATTATACATATGACAGCTATGCTACAAACTAGCTTGCTCTTTATTAGGGAGGAATTTGTAGCGGCCAGCGCGACTATCATTAAATAATAATCTATATGGAAAATTAAAAAAAAAATACAAATATATAAAGAGTCCGTTATACCTCGATGATTTTGAGAGAGAGTAGAAAGAGCACATATGTTAATATTTAATAATGTTTATTAGATGTTACATTTTACAGAGAAAGAGTAACTTACTCATTGAAGTGTGTGACAGAAGTAATTTTATTAGGTATTTTAAACAATACGCACTTTTATCGAATTTCGTAAATGGATTTCTTGGATACACTATAAATGGTTTTTTTTTCGTCTTGCCTTGTGTCTTTAGCTACATAGCTAATTTATAGGAGAATCATTTATAAGAATAATATTATCACCCCTACAGGAAGTGCTTTTGTATGTCCCTGTCCCTGTTGATGGTTTCTTGTTTTGTCATACTTTAAAAAAAGATACGTATTTTAGATGCATCACAATATACTAAAATGCATCAAAATATCCGCGCAATAAGAAGCGACAGATGAAAAACAGTTTTTGAAAAACAATACTATAGCTTTGAATTGGTATAATAAACCTGAAGGAGAAAAAATAAAACAAGCTAGTTTGACGAACGGACAGTGTTGCCACATAGATAGCATATTTTTCAGTCATAATAATGTGAAAAACGCATAAATAAAATATTCCTAAAAAAAAAAATTTTTTTTTTAAAAAACAATATCGAAGGTTTTAGATATTTTAAATTACTGGAAGGGATTTTTATCGGTTTTTTGAAGCATTATAAATGGAAAAAATAATAGAAAAATATTTACTTTTCAGTAAATTAAATTAAATTAAAATAGAATGTGGTAGTCACCTAGTAGAAATGCGACATTATAGTCATGTTCCACGCATAATGAAAGCCTTTTGCGTTTTCCGAAAAACCGACAATGCCTGGATGTCGGCGACCTTAAAATCAATGGTCGTAACCAGGTCGTAATGTGCACAGTCCAAGCAAGCAGACTATGGATTTTTAAACCTTACAATTTTAAATTAAAGCAGTGTAGTAATATCTGTACTTGGTTTCATATTCGTGGAAGCTCAGCCAGTAAACTTTCAAAATCCATTAAAATCAAATTTTAGCTCCATACATATCGTCATATAATTTATAGGAGAATCATTTATAGGAATAATATCATGAACCCTACAGGAAGTCCTTTTTTATGTCCTTTTGGCTTAAGTGGTCATAAAAATGCCCATTAGGAAATAAAATATTAAAATCCCACTGCTTAATTTATTTCTTTATCTATCAACGATCCTCAGTGGACTTGTAACAGGTGCCAAGAAAGAGTAGCGTGGGATCTAAACCTACGGTTGACACGTATAGTGTGAAAAGGAAGAAATGATCTACAAGAGTTATGCAAAAACAAGCACATGTATTTGCGTCGGCGCTCGGCGCGTCGCTCACGGCCCCCGGATGAGCCCAAGCCGTACTCCAGCGGGAATGAATACGGTAATGTGGCCGTTTCCTGCTACGTTCCCGGCTGCTCTACTCTGCCCTAATTGACTGGCCGCCACGTGAGCATGCAAGCACACGCACAAGTATCATATAATTCCTAAGTGGCTGTCGCCACCTGCATGCTCGTCCTTATATTAATAAAATATAACCATTTTATTTATATTTAACTCTCAGCTCGTAGTCTCACAGACTCCTTGAAGGCTGCAACTTAATATTTTTCAAAAGCTATCATTCACTAGCAAGAGATACTTACCTTCAAGTTACGTTAAGAGAGCCGTTTGCAATCGCATATCGGTTTATATCCGAGCATGTCGCTGCTTTGAAGTGCTAGGAATCTACGTATGTTTTTTGGAATTAAACATTTTTTTATATCGGTTATGCAAATATTATTGGTCACAAGTAAATGCAGGGTGCATTGCAAGTTTCAGGTTAGCGTTATTTTTATAGTTACTTTTAAATGAAACAATCTTATAAATTATATTTTATTGATTGATAATATGGTCTTGATTTTGTATGAAATATGTGGGGCAATTGGACGCCTTTGGTTGTGACGAAAATACGGGGTCTTTGAAGCATATTTTGCCATAACATTTTTCATTCTTGCAGACTTTTGGTGCTATTTTAGTAATTTATTTCTTAAGCATAGATAGTATGATTGGTTTGTTATTGTACAGTTTTCCCATTAAAAATAACCGGAGGCGGTCAAATCAGAGCATCGTTGGGCCAGTCTTTCCACTACTTTTTCAGATTATTTCAACCAAATTTGCATCTTAGCTCGACCTGTGTTTTGGCATCGGCATGTGCTGTATAGGCTCAGGAGAAACACCGTATTGCGCTGGTTGCCTCGTAGCCATAACATGAGGTTGGTTGACAAGAATATTTTAGCTGCAATAAAAGCAAATTCAAAACATTAGAGCGTCTTGCACTAGCGGAGAAGCAAGGCTGAATTAGATTTTTATTCATATGGGTAATGTATTTATTTTTTATTTATGACAATTTGTTAATGTGATTATTTTTGTTGCTTTTTTTGCATTCATGATTTTTAAATTATCTACATCATCTAAGAATTTTGATTAGATTATAAATTATAAACGGTATTATATTTATATTTATATTGCATATCAACGGATTGGTACTAATCTTTTATGTTGATTTGCTTATAAAATAAATAAATAAATGTCAATACTAAAAATGTTAATACTTAGATCTAATCTATTATAAAAAACTTTTAATTTTGGCTTTATACCTACTATAATTTACTATTAAATAAATAAAGTGAAATTGTGCAGGACCTTGGGTGTGGTCTTCGTCCCCTGCCAGCACAATCAATCAGTCATTGTGATCCAAACGAAGCAAGGCCATGGACTTAGCCACTTAAAGAATGTTAAAACTAGCGAAAACCATTCTCAGAAATTAGAAAAGAATCTGAGGAGCGAAGACGACGTTGTGCGGTTCCATTTGGCACACAAATTGGCCACACGACGCATTTCCCTCGCGCCGGATGTGATCAATTTGGTAGTTGAACAATAAAACGCTGTTAATGATGTCTCCATGCGCAGCGCGGCGTCGGGCTGCCGGCAGCCAGCGTCCCGCCGCCATGTAGTGCGACAGTCAAAAGGTTGACAGGCTGCGAGCCCGAGCGACGACGCCGCGACGCTACCTCTCGAAAAGGGCTCGGGCGCTTCCGCCCCAGACACCACTATCGTCCGAATCAAGTAACGCGAAAAGTGACCACTCTCAAAATATAACATTTATAAACTGACCCACTATCAATAGTTTTAATAGGGTTTAATTTGTGTGAGGTGCAATTTTGTTATAGATCGCGTACCGAAATTCTTCTGGCGAAAAGTGTGTGAATTAGTGTGCATGTAGTTAGTATTTATTGGTAAAAGTTTAAAAAATGCTAAAATAATTAAATTTAGCTCCCGAAAAAAAAAAGATTTTTTTACTATATATATATATATATATATATATATATATATATATATATATATATATATATATATATATATATATATATATATATATATATATATATATATATATATATATATATATATATATATACTCAGAAGCGAGCACAGAAATCTTTCCAGACTGAAAATATCAGTTTTTAAAATAATATTTATTTATTGTGATTTCTTGATAGCTTTTTAGTCCAATTTATGAAGCAACGCTGTTTAAAGATGATATACAAAAAAAGTGCCTATTTAGTGACATTTTTTTAAAATTTTATAGTTAATTTGTAGATTTTCGATTTTTTCGCCAAAAAATTTGAATTGTTTATATAATTATAAAAACCACATATTTGTTTAAAATAAAATTACATAGGTAGGTACAAAAAATAAAATTACCACTAACAATTATCAAAAACCAACAAAATAAGTACTTTGTTGTTCCTCCTTTTTTTTAATACTGCTCCGATACTGCATGGATTTCACCAAAATTTGTATGTAGTCTTGGGAAAAATTTTCAAATCTTACTTTTTAGATGATGTTCTTAAGGTTTTCCTTTGATGAAGGCATCAGTTTATTATTTCGATTGCCGTTTTATGCCACAATTTCTCGATAAGGTTCAGGTCAGGACTATTTCCGGGCGAAACCAGTGTTTGAATTCTATGTATTTTTATATATCCTTTGACCTAAAAATTATTTTAACAGTGTTATATTTTAAAAAAAAAAAAATTTTAACATTATAAATCACAGTGTCAGAAAAAAATAATACAGTTTTTGCTCGTTGACACGGTGCAGAGTCATCTTGGACAATGCACTCAGAAATATAGGACTAGTGCATTTCAATTGACGGGAATAAATAGTCTTCCAAAATTTTTTTTCCTAACTTCTGCATTCACAATTCCTTTTATGAATGCTAATGGCCCCACTCCATAACAGGAGAAACATCCCCAGAACATTTGTCTAAGAAACTCATCGCTTAAACGTTCTCCAGATCTTCGTCTCACGTTCTGAATTCCATCCGAACCAAATAAATTAAATTTACTCTCATCGGAGAAAATACCTCGTCACCAATCGATTTCAGTCCAAGTTTTATATTTTTTAGCCCATTCTAAGCTGGCAATGCGCATTTTTTTTCTCAGTAGTGGTTTTTTTGGAGGCCTCCTGGCAAAAAATTGATGGCCTCCTGGCGGTGGAGGCCTCCTGGCGGTGTGAATACCCACTTCAGAACCACCAGCCTTTACGAACTCTGTCCTTATATCCACGGAACTTTTCAATCAATTCTACAGACAGATTCGCTTCAGCAGTCTTTTGTCGCTTGATGTCTTTTTTTAATGCCCAATACCTTTTTTTCGCCCTAGACTTGCTGAACCTTTATTTTTAAGCTATTGCATAGCTTTTATCGCGGGCCTAGGCCAGCGCGGCGACCGAATGAAGAAATTTCTTAACGAAAATTAATGATTTTAAACTGATAATTACGTCTAAACGAGTACTGCTTACGATTCGAAAAAAATATATTTTAAACAAGAACATTTTCCTAATATTCTTAGCTTTTAATAATTTAGACTTTGTTTATATTACATAGTGTAATTAATTTGTGAAATTAGGTCTAACCGAACACAAAAATGACTACTACGCAAATACTATCTGGCGTATTGTTATGACACCTGCACCATTTTAAAGATAATTTAATTATCTATCTTTTTATCTACGATTTTTTTCGAATAATCCGTTTTTTTTTCTTTATCGAATAAAAAATTCGTGCGCGGCACTCTATCGGAAGACGTTTAAATTATTCCGAATCATTTGCTTTCGTAGCCGAAAATGATTCGAAATAATTTCAACGTTTTCCGATTGAGCGCAGTTATCTGATATCAGAAAAAATAAAATAAATAAAATAAATAAATAATTATAATTGCATAAGTTGTTAAAAATGCTATGCAATAGCTTTACCGCGGCAGTCCCCGAGTGCCACACGTATTTTTTTTTATACAATCCAACACTACAGTGTGACTGCATCCAATCTGAACTGCTATAGCTATGGAGCTCAGTTTTTGGGTCGCCAAAGTTAAAATTGTATTTTTTTGTAAAACGCTTAATTGCTTAAATTTTGCCATAATTCACAAAAATATTAATATTGGATGTCAACACGTTGAAAGTCAAAATAAAACTGGTCTCATTATTTGAGTAAGACCCTATTCAGGTAGAAAAAAAATACGGGTGGGGGTAATTAGTTCTTAGAACTAATTTATACCTGCACTAGCCTTTTCTAATAGGTGGAAAGACTTCAGTGCTCGCTACTGCATATAGGAGTTTTTTGGCATTATTTCGTGAGAAAACGTACGTATCGCAGAATTTTAAATTGAAGTATCTATTTGTATCAAACATTATTACTCAAAATTTTTTTTTTTTATGTATAAAATTTAAAAAAAACGCGGTATCATAGACTTACCCAAATATCGGTCTTGGATGAAGCGACATACAATGCGTCGCTGTTCTAAGTATGGGCTATAATGAGTGCAATATCTTATTTGCTTTCAATTTTCCAATACCTTTTCCGACTTTTCGATTAAAAAGATTTTTATCAACTTTAAAAATAACGATTTTCCGGTTCGATTTTAAAATTCGTCTGGTCATGCAGTTTCGAAGTTACAGTATGCATAGACACACATATATTTACATACACACAGACAGACGTTTTCCAGAAATCTCTTTATTGGACCCATGACGTCAAACTTGAAAATATAGTGAAAATTCGAATTCTAAATATTGCGCCTGAACAAGATATTCCCTATTTACATACTTTCGTATAAACCGTGTATTTTAGGGAAAGTAAATGAAGCCTTTTTTTCTGTGCACATGGATTTTTGCCATGTAGACATCTTAATTTAAACTGCATTTCAAGAAATGTCTTGTTAGTTTCACATGGAAGCTGATGGAATCTGCATTTTGTTTTGAAAATTGTGTTATCTTTAAAAAAAAACATAAAACCTTAGATTTGTGACAAATAACGTGATAAGCAGAACACATAAATGACAAAGGCTACTGCCGATTGATGATTCCATCATGCATTCACGTGCAGCAGCACGAGGATTCATCGCGTCGCGCCACCGCAGGACGTGGGGCGCTCGCCGATGTGTTGGAGCGACTTGCCCGAAGGAACGCCGCATCTCTCAGGTGCTAAAATCAATTCGATAAAATAAAAAAATACAATAAACAAATCTGATGTCGCTCTCATAGTTATTGACTATCATTGCTTTGCATATCGGGAAATTGATTTGCATTCGATTATCAAAGCTCTTTTAAACTCATGAATTTAATTGGTTTTTATCGGCTCCAATAACCGCAAATTTAATTTGGATTTTGAAATTCTTTATTTTCTACACATATTTATTTTTTTTCATAATTTTTTATATGTTTAGTGGTTTTATCCAAAAACCACTAAACATATAAAAAAATGACCTAAAACAAAGTTTTAGACATCATTCTCATGAATCTAACATATTTTTTATTTCCCATTATAGCATATAATAACGGAGTTTTGGAGTATTAAATTTTCAGATTATAATATTTTTAATTCAAAACCAGTTTCAGCTGATGAAGAGTAGTTTAAGCATATTTGTAGGCCATGTCCTTATAATTCTAAATCACTATAATTTGTTTTTGTTGGATTGGTATTAACATATTTATGTTTTTTATAAATAAAAAAAGGCAGATATCAGCTTTTTACATCTTGGCGATAGGATGATTATTTTTTGTAATTCATTTGACTCTAATCGGTGATATAGATGCTGAGTTAACAAACTTACAGACAGATATTTTCTAGAAACCACTTTTTTGGATTCCAAGTGTCTCAAAACATTGAGATCCGATGAAAACTCGACTTCTATTTTTTCTCTTGAAAACAAGATTTAGCCTATTTACATACTTCTTGTTGCACAATGTATTTTTGTGTACGGCAATATAAACACTCGCTATCGCTATCGAATAATAACGAAATATAATGATTGTTACCTTCTAATCAAATCAAAGACTATAGAAACCCGACAGATTAATGAAGAGCGTTCGGCTTTACATTCTTTCCAAAATTGACCAAAAATAGTCGTTGAATTTGAAAACAATATTGTTTTTCAATACTTTACTTTTAGTTTTTAGTCGTTTAATACCGATCAATTAGTAATTAAGACTGATTTGAAATAAGATTATAATTTTACAAAAATATCTTTGATGTATCGCTACTTGTCGCTCGGCTTTATTACCCCACATTATAACCACGACTATTGTCGCCTGAACTGCCAAGAGTTTAAAGTTGTTATGATAAGTAATTTTGATTACAAAAAAAATCGTTATTTTAAAACATATCTGCGAAAACTTTATTATGATATTATTATAAACCCATTCTATGGTCACAAAATGAACATATCTTTACAATCTTTGTAGCGACTCTAGTGGAACAAATTGATCATATGACATCACAAGAAAAATTGTGAAAAAATGTTATTATAATGTTTTTTTTGTTTTTTTCTCTGGAGATACTAAACGATGACAGTGTTCCGTTTCCACTTAGATTTTTATTGGAAACACCAAGATTTCTTCAAAATAATCACAGGATTATTTTGAAGAAATTTATATCGCTCCAAACATTACTGCAAAACGTTGCTAGTTTCTTAATACCAATCGGAGCGATTGCGACAGCGATTGCTTCGCGAAAGCTTTTGTAATAGAGATGTACATTAGACCACCAAGACTGGCTCTACATTATCGAATCAGGCCTAGGTGGCCAAGGGCTACACATGCAGAAACCTTCTCAGTATTCTGATTGTGGCAAGTATTACCGGTTTCTGCATTACTTGTTTAAGCCCCGTGTCAAACGACAGCCTTCTACTATGTTTAGAAAGGGCTCTTAGGAGCAGAGCCTTTAGCGAATCAATTATTGATGCCGTAATACTTCTTAAGTTTATCTTTTTCGGCCTTGTCGAGATTGTTGTCATTTGGTGACATATATATATATATTTAGGTATATATTATAGGTATCGATACAATTAATATATTTTATTATTATTTCACTTATTACAAATAGTCAAATTTTAAACTTTCTGCACCCTTGTCTGGTATTGTGAATATTTTAAACATGTTTTAATTCCTGTAACATCACGATCTGGGCCGGGTTCTTGCTTGCTCCAGAATTTATCTCCATGCCGCTCGAGCCGTCACCCTTTCTTTCGAGTTTGTAACTCTACGTAGGTTAAAATATTTTTTAACTTTATCCATCAAGTGAATATGGTTGTATCATCTATTGATAATGGTCTTCTTTTTATAGGAATTTTCCCAAGAGCCTTATTAAGAATTTTGTCCGGTGGTACTCTCTTGGCGTGTTCTAGTAACTAAAAATTATTATGATTTTACTTCTGACACAATCGTGGGCAGGTTCGCAAGTTGCAGAATTAAACGATGTATGAAACGTAATCGCTATGCACTCGTATTTTCCATTCTAATAGGGTCAAAGATTTTAGGCTGAAGTCATCTTTCGTAATCTAGTACAGATAATTCATAGTATAAAATAGAAACAATCGAAAGAAATATCTTCGAAAGGCTATCACAGGTATCAAATGTGGTGTATAAAGATAAATTAGGAACAACACACAAAATATGATATTTGTTCAGAAGCATTAGCAAGTGAGAGAGGATGTACCTGATTGAAATGAAATGAAAAGTTACATAAACACTGAGCATTCTACAGTAAAAAAATGTAATTATACCAATACATCAGCATCACAAAAAAATAAAAAAATACACGAGAGTTCCAAAAACAAACATGGGCTACTTTTTAGTTTTTGTTTTTTACTGCCAGCTGGATTTCTGCGGATAATGATACAAATTAAACCTCTAGAATGTATCGGTGAGTTGTCAACTAGTGCACCCTTCACCCCAGGAACGCATAACGATGATTATGGTTTTTGTAACCTGGACTAAACGTAGAGAATTAGGGACAAAACAGTCCACCGCCTAGCTACGCCGGTGGGCATTCCTCTTTGCATTTTTCGTTGATATAATTGTTATATTAGCAGCCGCGCCTCTTTTCGCCCTAAGATATCTAACAAGTAATAAACGATAGTTTCTGAATCAAAAGTTAGTTAATACTGTTAGTAGCTCTTAAAAAATAATAATTGGTAAAATAAATCATTTGTATATTTTGGCTCTAGACATCAGCTCGATGAAATTTCTGAAATAGAACAATTTTTGAAAATTTAAATTCGAAAAACTGCAGAAAAAGAAATGGATTAATAATACTTTACACGATCAAGTTAAAGTACGCTGTAACAACCGTGCAAAACATTATTAATAAGTGAATGATTATTTAAAAAAAAATCATTAAAAAGCTTTTATTGAATATATCTAAACGAATAAAAATTGCTGTAATAATTAAGAAACCTCACAATATTGGTCAAAAGCCAGTTTTGCTATCTGCAATCAAATTTGTTTCGATTAAGCAGGGGGAAATGCTTTTCAATGGATTTAAAACATCAATTCATTGACATGTGGCAATGTCAAAATAATTTAATGTCTGAAGATATAAAAAAATCGACTGATATCTCATGTAGACGCTATTTAATTGGATGAAACCATTAGTGTTGACTATAAGGTTTTAGCTCAGTTTATTGTGTATAATATTCGGTATCGACATGATGACGAGATATGCGATGGTTTCATGTTTTGTCATACTTTAAAAAAAGATACGTATTTATATGCATCAAAATATACTAAAATGCTCCAAAATATCCGCGCAATAAGAAACGATCGATGAAAAACAGTTTTTAAAAAACAATAATATAGCTTTGAATTGGTATAATAAACCTGAAGGAGAAAAAATAAAACAGTTTGACGAACAGATAGCATATTTTTAAACCATAATAATGTTAAAAACGCATAAATGAAATATTCCTGTTTTTTTCTTAAAATCTTTTTTATTAGAACAATATTGAAGATATTAGCTATTTTAAATTACGGTAAGGGATTTTTTCGGTTTTTTGCATCATTATAAATGGAAAATAAAATAATAAAAATTATTTCCTGAAAAATAAATAAAATAAATTACAATAAAATATGGTAGTCATCTAGCAGAAATGCGACATTCTAGTCATGTTCTACGCATAATTAAAGCCCTTTGTGTTTTTCCGAAAAACCGACAATGCCCGGATCAAGGCGACCTTAAAATCAATGGTCGTAACGAGGTCGTAATGTGCACAGTCCAAGCAAGCAGACTATGGATTTTTTAAACTTACCTTTTTAAATTGAAGCAGTGTACTAGTATCTGTACTTGGTTTTATAATCGTGGAAGCTCAGCACTTTCAGTAAAATTTCAAAATCCATTAAAATCAAATTTAGTGAAATTTTAAAATAACAATTACGTAACTTTCAATACTTTTCCTAAGTTTGCCAGTACCGGAAAGTAACATTTAAATTTTTCCCCAGGTCCGAGTCCCGTGGGCGTGTGGAGGCAGCCCGCGCCGCGATGTACGAGAGCAGCTGCTCGTACGCGAGCGCGCTCGAGCTGAAGCGCGGCGCGCTCAAGGAGGAGCCCTGGCCGGCAAGCGAGTGGGCGCCCTACCGCCTGCACCAGTCCACCTTCGAGCAGCTCAAGCAGAGCGTCGAGAAGGCCAAGGCGGCGCTGCAGGATCGCAGCGGGCTGCTCGGCAGCGCAGGCTTCGGAGACCTGTACGGCGGCCAGCTAGGCCAGGATGCCGCCGGAGCGGCCCTCGGCTTCAGCTCTAGAGCTACCTCTAGGGCTGACGATAACACCCTCGCTGTGCTGGATCACAAGACCAAGTCGCTAGGTGAGTGACCGTATTATAAAACGTGGCTAAAAAGGATGTCGACATAATGGAAATAAAATGCCAAATGCATTTAAAAATATATTTGATTTTTAGGTTATCTCACCAAACCCCTGTTGAAACAAAATCTTGCTATCTGCCCATTTCTCTGTTTGTCTGTATGTCTTCGACGATTATCTAGGCTAGTGTTAAATCTATTACCAACGAAAGTGGTATATATAATCATAGAGCACACTTGCCGCGCACCTGATACACTAACCATCAATATTGTAGTACATCATGGGTCAATTTTCGGACCACTTCTGTTTAAACAAACGATCTAAGCCTAAATTTGTCTAAATGTGTCGTCATCCGATTCGGAGACGATACCAGCGCTGTAGTTCAGGAGCTTCTAAACTTTCTCGCTCAAGGGACATATTCCAACTTTTTAAATCCCTCTAAAATGGACAGCCTTCTTTTCTCCACCTGTCCTTTACGTGTTTCGTTATATCCGTAAAAAGCCAGCTTCGATAACCACTCATCTTTCATCTGCTCAGCAAGTGGATGTTGTTGGCTACGAAGTTGGAATCGCTATGATACTTTCCGACAGCTTAACCAGCGAGCAGCAGTATGTATGACTTGGCAAATCATTTGCCCCAATTTCGCCTAAGAACTCCCAGAATTGGCGATGGTTGACTGATCGAGAACCAATAAATTTAACTGTGGAGCCATCGGGTCTTAACACTTCGGATATATTTATGGATTTATCAGAAAACGATTGCTGAAGAATAAATAATACCGTGCTAATAATGCACTGGCTTTGAATAGCCAGCATTTTATCGAGCGTTGAGAATTTGCCCAAAAAGTCTTTATTCTAGTAGCACATATTTTTTCATCCATCATGGTTAAAGACTTCATGTTTTTTAATTGAACTCTAAATTAAATATAACAAAGAGTTTTGTATTTCTCTATTTTGTGAAACCTAATTCATTCAGCGCGTTCATTATAGCGCGGATTATTTCATACTGAGCGATATTATATATCAGAGATGTCAAATGATGGGTGGGCCGGGTTACAAAGAATGACAAGGGGTTTCCGCGGGCAAAGATTAAACGAGCTCGCGGCTCATATTCGGCCCTTGGACCGTAGTTGTAGATCCCTGCTGTGTTCAACAACACATGAATACAGTCACCGTCAATATTAACACATCTCCTGATCTTGGCAAATTTAATTCTTAAAAAGCTTATATATAAATTACCTACCCAGTAGAAGTTTCGGATTCAGTAAAATTCTTCGGCTTAAATCTAGACGACACACTGTCCTAGAATATACACATATAATCTACTATAAATCTACCCCATTACGTATCTAGGTTTATTGGTATATCGCAGGTAATTATATTGCATATTGTGCTCTCGTTGAATATGGTATCCCACTGTGGGGTACTCCAGAAAAAAATGTGATCAAGTAACAAAACGATCGATACGTATGATGATAGTAGGGATAGGGGTAGGGTCCACGGTAGCCGTGTTGAGATCATTTCTAAAACCTAGGCATATTGATCGTTATATATTTCTTGCACTAGAAGTCTCTTGTGATTTTTATCACATTAGGAGCTCGGCAACATCCCATGAGGAATTTCATCTCAATCAATGCAATGCGAAGCAATGGATCTTCCATTGCTGACAATAAGTTCCAGTTTTAGTCGTCTGCCTGATAAACTAAAAATATTGAAATTTTAAAAAGATTTGTTCTAGCACACCCACTCGAAAATAATGTATATAAAGACATCGAGAAATATTAGATATATTATAAAATAACCTATATGTGTTAAGTGAAGTAACTTGGTAGGAATGAAATCGAAGACTAGACAGTTGTTTGACATTATAAATAGGATGAAACGAATTTATTGCGTGAAGTTTGTAGCACCTGACGTTTCGGCGACATTGCAACCGCCGTTGTCCAGGGTAGACTGAAGTACTGTCAATCGTCATCCGTTGTTATGCGGGTAGGCGGCAAACGGTTGCTGATACTCCGCAAATTATAACGGTGATGGGACGATTAACAGTACTGGACAACGGCGGTTGCAACGTCATTTTATCATATTTATATCTTGGTACGTAACTTTAAGCTTTATCTTTATATGTTTTTTCATTCAAGATTTTTGACGTTTATTATACGCATGTGCTTGTCGTGTATTCTTTAACTTAAAATTAACAATTTATTGCCTTGTTTTTCCAAGTTTTCAAAATATGAAAGATGCTTAAAAACCGGACTGTCCAATCGAAAATCAGTCAGAAAGATGCTCAAAAACCGGAATCAAAAATCGGACACCTGTAACACTGGTGTCGCGTTCCTTACTTGGAAATATGTTTGTATTATATATGAATTTATGAATGAACCATCTCGTAACAAGTGCATCCTGAGTGTAACATTTCATACATAACTGCTCTATTCGCCCTATTGGTTTGAAGACCATTCCAATCTATTCATAGACGTCAACTACATTACATACTTTAACTGCCTCCGATTATGGCGTAATTTGCATGATCTATGAATACAGCGACATCCTTTACATATCGTTCATATCCGTTTATGAAGACTATAGCAATTGACTATTCAGGACGGCTCTACGGTAGACACCGGCTGGCTATTTATTCATTACAAGAAATCGTATTATTACCTAACGTTGCAAAGTTATTAGGAATGAAGAAAACTAACCCAATAATTTTGGTTGCACCCAATGTTTCGGTATGTATTTTATACTTCATATAATTATATTTTATAATGTTTATAATATATATTGAATACGTTTTACCAATAATTCAAATGAATATAAAACATCGATGTAACATCTATGAAATAAACAATATGAACCATCGATGTAATATTTCTTACCTAAAACGTGAGATGGATCTGCTGGATGCATTGCGACTGAAAGCGTTTTTTTACGGAGTAAAAATGTAATGAAAATCAATAATGTACCAAACACGGTATTTGTCTCCGATTCCATGTAATCAGAGAAAAAATACCGTGTTTGGTGGCGATATTCGACATCTCGATCATCGTTTATTTGATAAGGATTATTTTTATTAAACAAAAAAAAATATTTTATGAAAAGCACTCTATTTGAACTACTTTTTCGTATGATAGTTTATGAAAAGTATAGATGTAACAAACCTTCTCTTCTGGTTTTTTGTCTGGAAATGTTGTTTTTATGACTTAAAAATAAAATACAATAAAATTGTATTATTTTTTTTAAAATATTCACCTTTTCAAATCGAAACCAAAAAATAAATCTCTTAATTGTTTTGCCAGATTTAGTGTTAGTGAAATCATTGCGCCTGACGCAGGGTTAACATGGAAAGGACTACAACAAGAATAAAACCGCGTTATTATTGCGATTCTCTCAAACCATAAAACTTTAAACTTAGCGAATGGAATATTAAAACGAGCAGAAGAGCCGCTTACAGCAATAATTGAAGATCCTCATAAGAGGAACATCTCAGGCAGAAATGTGGCGGGCGCAGCGTCGCGTCCCGGGCGCTCGCTGGCAGGCCAACAATGGCAGCCGGAAGTGGAAACCTTTTCAAAACTTTCATAAAGAGAGTCATTAGGAACGTCTTTAATAATGTCTGCCTTGGGCGAGCGACGCTTTAGAGGGGGTAAAATGCTGCGGACGGCCGCCGTAGGTACCACGTGATTCAGAATGCAAGGGCTGGTCTTAGGTAGGTAGGTACTCGGCAAAAGCAACAGCTTTGAAATTTTTAACATTTAAGTCTCGTTATGATTGGTCGACGTTTTATCGATCAATATAAAATGTTTATGGAGATTTTCCACTTTTTAATAAGGCTGGATTTGGAAACGAAATCGCTAAATCCGACAAGAATAAAGTACTACTGCATTACACTACACTACACTACACTACTCTGCGACGCAAACCCTACCTTACTAGGTAGAATCTGCGACACACAAAGGACGGCGCGGGCGTGGTGAGCGAGACGAGACCTTGGATCTCGCTTCTAACATGACAGCATATAGTAGTTTACGTATGGGTTATAGTCGGACATATGAATCATGTCGGGAGCTAACGGGCCCATGATGAGTTGGCCACGATGACCCATGTGTTCAGGGTCGGTCACACTCACGGGTCAACACCCATCCGACGGCCTCCACGCACGGGGTGCGAACCTGTGTGGGACACTGGGTCAACCAGTCTCCCCTGGGAATCAAACCTCTGGCGCTCCTGGACGGTCTGCGAACCGTGCGGCGAAAGCCAATCGATTGTGCTCTCCGACTAACAGTCGGGGGAGTCTGGGAACTGTATTGTTTCCTATAGAGCGGGGGTGGTTGCGTACCTTACGGCGACTGCTCTTGAATTGACCATTGGCCATCCGATCCCGGTTCAGAGCCGGGCAAAGGACACCTTGGTCCGCGATAGATTCGGTGTACTCCGTTTCACCGCTTCGTAAGGGAGAGGACCGCTCAAGCGACCTCGAACTCGGAACCAATCGAGAGACCGGAGAAATCTGGTCACAATTGGAAGTGAGGGCGCGACTATCTCGAGCCCGCCGGGTTTATTCCCGGTTAACTCGCGGTAAGGCGTTGGACTCTCACGGGTTGTGGCGTAGCTAGACGTTGGATTGTTTTTGTTTAAAGTCTTCTACGCTCACTGCAGGGCGATAGAACGACTAATCGTTAAAACGTCCTGTGGTGACGGGCTCGCCCGTTGTAGTCGACACCGCAAGATATGAATCATGTTGAAACTACAGTATGCTGTTAATACATATAATCGAGTAATGGAGTTTCAACAAAATTCATTGTAATTCAACCAAAATTATGATTGAAACACTGTTATTCTGTATAAAACCATATAATAACAAAACGTTAATGCAAGAATCAATCCAATGTTTCTCGGTTTATATTTGCGAAAACTCGCCGGAAAGGAGGTACAATAAATTACGCTATACGAGTATGCGTTTATAGTATAAAATGGAAATTCATGCATAATAACAGAATACAGTAACCATTTAACCCTTAAATTGCCCATGTTTAGTTTATGGGTTGGACTTATTAAACAAGAGCTCTTTAATATACAAAGACATCCAACTCGCTATCATTACTAAGTCGTTTTTTAAATCATATTTTCTCAAGCCACAATTACACAACTCGCGATAAAAACAGGTAGCCAAGTGGGTTAGCTGAACTATTTCGCAATGCAAAAATCTTATTTAAAACATCCAATGGTTTTGGACGGTCTAAACATCGCTGATTACACTGTAACATAAAGCGTCCATATTAGGCTTAAGCATCCAAGCCAAGTTGAAATAGTTAGAAAGACTCCAATACACATTTTTGTTTTAAAGAAAAAATACATAGTAATTATGTTATTATGCATATGGAAATGTATATTTTATTATACAAACCGCTACACTCTTAATGAGCCTCTTTTACTCAACGGTAATTCAGGTATCTGTAATTAAAAAAAATACATTGTTTCATAGCTCCTTTTCAACTTCCACTCTCGCATTTATAAAATTTTCATTGCGATCGGTTTAACGGTTTATACGTTGATGTGCTGCAGCGCCATCTAGCGGAGAGTTAAAACAAAGTGGATAGCGCGAAAATATTATCCATGCTCAAATACCTATTTTTAAGGTAATAATGACATGCTTACTCTTGCAAAAATGTAATGCGTAAGTAAATTCATGTCAAATAGTACCTTCCATTTTACGATCGATGTAGCTACGTCTAGCTAGAGGGTGTCGCGTCATCTTACGTTGTGAACAAATATGTGGCGATAAAGTATATTTCTAACGTGGATAAAATGGCTCACTGCAAAAAGTTCTCCCCCTCTTGGCTTGCACGATGACCCGTGACAGGCGTCGCCATCCATGAAATAAACACGATCGCCTTTTCGTCTGCGTTCCGATCGGCAGACAACGCATCGCTTCGCGAATCGCCGCGAGGACAAAAGGGTCCGCGACGCGAGCGACGTAGCGAGGAGGGTATCTCATGCAAACGCTCTGCTTGTGTGATGATTTACGCGCATCCCTTCGACCCTGGCTGCGCGTGCGAATCGGTGATACAGTGAATACACCACCTTTACAAATGCTAGCACTAACATTTCGATCCGCAGAACATAACATTTCGATCCAAATAAAATATCACATTTGCACCTTTTTAAATGACATGATACCTGGGTACGACCCTATCTGAATAATATATATATTTTGAAAAACACTAACTTAAAAGAGTTTCTATGGAAATCCCTCGATAAAAAAACCAATTACTGATTTAGACTCAAAAAAGTTAATCATTGCCTTAGACATTCAGGCTTTAAACTGATTTCAAAAACTGTCAGGCTCGATTACTCCTACAGTGTAAGCGGTGAGTGTGTTTTATTTTAATTTAATTATATTGACTGTTTAATTCTCTAGCATCGCTCTTAGCTACATTTGTAATTTAGGCCCTAAAATATTTACAATTAATTAAAACGTGAGAGCCCTCTGAGAGTTACGCATATATGCTTTACCATCAACACTATTATTGTCGTGACTAGTTCAGCTGAAAAAGTTTTATTTTGTATATATAAATAAGTTAGGCAGAGATGTTTCATACACAATAAATTAATAGTTTAAAAAAAAACACTAAAAACACGCTTTACGCTTTATGATATGATATTCCATCAT
Source organism: Micropterix aruncella (assembly GCA_944548615.1). Lineage (NCBI taxonomy): Eukaryota > Metazoa > Arthropoda > Insecta > Lepidoptera > Micropterigidae > Micropterix > Micropterix aruncella. The sequence goes on from OX155980.1 coordinate 22,069,254, forward strand.
GGAATGCCAGAGCCTATCTTCCGGCTTCATCATCAGACCTTGAAACCTAATCGTGGTCAAAGTTAATTCCAAGACTTTTCTAACAAGTTCAAACACAGCTATGATACGATGTTCCATCATGAAGTTCCAGTTTATATCTTCCGACTCTATCATCAGATCAGTTCGACAGTACCATATTATTGTATTGTCATCAGAACTACATACAGCTGCCAATTTTCATGACGCTACGATCTTTGGAAGATGATTAAATTAGTTACCTTAGATTCCATTACTATAGTTAGTTACATAAAGGTCGACCTAATAAAAGCGTGTTGAAAACCAACTGACTCTGACCTTTTCTAATATGGCTGGCTTATTATAGGCAGTCCTTGTCTCGGATCCTGTGTAACTGTCGATCGGTAGCGTTTGTAGTACAAAGCAAGGGTGGATCCGCGAAATGGATGATAGCAGGCGCATGCCGCGATGCCGAACGATTATTATTATTGCCCCGATTGACGGTAAACAAAGGCAATTGTCCGGAAGTTGTTTCTATTAACGGTCGTGGCTCCCACGAGTGGGAGCCACGCCCTGCACCTCGGCGATGCGATGTTTGCATTGCGGTGAAATGGACCGAACGAACACCAAAGAGAAGCCAAACTGTTGGGATAATTTCGACTTATCGCCTGATTAATTTGATATCAATATAGTAATGACATAGCCCCCTGTGTCCTCTCTTCTGAGCTATTTACGAATAGCTTAAAAGAATGATTATTTTGAAGCTGATCTGGGAAACTATAGGGAAATTAATCACGCCGAGGGTTGCAACCTTTCTAAAGTGGTCTAGCTATGAAACATACATATGTTACACAAATTGACTAGAAATCGATATATTTATTAAGACCTAAATAATTGTTTAATCATAGTTTATATTTTTGAAGATACGTTTTTAAATATTCTTTTCTACTGGCGAATAAACATCTTTAAAATTTTCGTTTTAATTCGCCCGTTTCCGATTTTGCAATCTTACGCATTCCAAACTCAAATCTTTATGTTAAAATGAAAATCCCGTTTTATTTCTGAAATCTTGTTATTACCCGATTTATGGTTGAAAAATATTGGTAAGTAATATCCCTATAGGGGTTTGAAAAATCTGACCCTCTTTGGCCGCTTGTCGCAACTACGTAAAAAATATCTTATAAGCTATGTTTTAGTGGAGTGATAAAGTCCACACAAATCTATTTTAATCTGCTTCCCAAAAAAAATGTTTTAAGAACAAAACATTTTTTTTAAAGATCTTATTACTTACCTTATATTGGATAATGGTATAAAATTTAAATTAAAACAATTTTTCCTGTATAGAAACACTTGACATTCGCAACGGACTTTTTTAGGCGATCAGCCACGAAACTTATACAACCAACTTTGTCAAGTTGTCGATAGCTTTCGTATTATTTACAACTTGCAATGTTTGTCGGTTTGTTTATGTCAAATCTCACAAGCTAAATTAGAACCACTTCCTATTATCCTATAATATTATACATGTTGGTTCAGTTATAATGACAATACATTTTTTTGGTAAGCATGGCCTGATTCTACACGATCTACTTTTACGGTTGACTCCCGACGAAGCTAATCCTCCACGGTTAACAGCACAGACACTTGAATTTGGATACGTATTCAATTATAATAGCCCGTTCTAAGTTTTACCATGACATGGCTGCTGCACCCACGGTTGGCCCCCAATGAGAGGAGCATTTTCTTTGTTTTTAAATATGTTTTTAAGCTATTGCATAGCTTTTATCGCGGGCCTGCCAGCGCGGCGACCGAATGAAGAAATTTCTTAACGAAAATCAATGATTTTAAACTGATAATGACGTCTAAACGAGTACTGCTTACGATTCGAAATATATGTTAAACAAGAACATTTTCCTAATATTCTTAGCTTTGAATATTTTAGATTTTGTTTATATTACATAGTGTAATTAATTTGTGAAATTAGGTCTAACCGAACACAAAAACGACTACTACGCAAATCCTATCTGGTATATTATTATGAAACCTGCACCATTTTAAAGATAATTTAATTATCTATCTTTTTATCTACGATTTTTTTCGAATAATCCGTTTTTTTGCTTTATCGAATAAAAAATTGGTGCGCGGCGCTCTATCGGAAGACGTTTAAATTATTCCGAATCATTTGCTTTCGCAGCCGCAAATGATTCGGAATAATTTCAACGTTTTCCGATAGAGAGCAGTTATCTGATATCAGAAAAAATATAAAAAATAATTAAATAAATAATTATAATTGCATAAGTTGTTAAAAATGCTATGCAATAGCTTTACCGCGGCAGTCCCCGAGTGCCACACGTATTTTTTTACTATTAATTTATATCAAATTACATCATCGCGTATACGATATCGGAAGTTATGTGTCACTAGATTATCCTTTCTCCTACTTTCATTTTATAAATTTATTTATTTGCAATACTTAGGTATGTACGTCATAACTAGATGATCATAACATAACCTTGACTGAAGTCCATTTAGAGCTCGAAATTTAATTTCATCATGAGAAATGCCCAAATATAAATGGATTTTCAAATTAATATAAACATTCCCCTCCCTCAAAGGAGAGAGCAGTTCTTATAATTGATCGTATTTTAACCAAATCCAATCTAGCGCGTGGATCCACCATTAAAATGTCAAGCCGCGACGCTCCGTAAATGCGTCTAGTATGAGCGCCACCCGCGGCACGGCGACGGCCATTCAAGTCGCGCGTCAGCCACATTTTATCTTTGACAATATGTTTCGAGGTTTGACGCTCAACAATAATGAACATATTATGCTGTTGACGCAAAAGTCAAGGGGTGGGTATGACGTGTGCGAACTTGATACCGAGGATAGCAGCCAGGGCTTCGACAACAGAATTCATTTTCTTGTCAAAATATTTTTTTTGCAGAGTAAGATATGAGACATATGCGACATTTTAATGAATAAATAGGAACAACAGGTGTAGAACGACACGAAACTAAAAAGTAAGAAGCCAGGATATCAGATGCTGAATATTGAAAATAATATGGCGCAAGAAATCATATTTATATAAACAGTGGTTAAGTCCAGGCACTTAGTTGGGCAGCAGCAGTATATACATGCTAATGCATCAATCGGCCGTGTTCTATTTCAATTTTATTTCTATTTAATAAATATTCATATTTTAATTATAGAAATATTTTATTGATATGAATATTAGTGATATATATGAATTGTAAATTAATTGTCAAATTAATTAAATAAATAAAATAAACACAGGAAACAGAAGATTTTTCTACTAAAGGATTTGCACAATCTATATATTGTATAAAAGAAGAAACTGACTGACTGACAAATCAGCGAATAGCCGAAACCACTAGCGTTAGAATGTTGAAACTTTGCACAATGCCTCCTTTTATAATTTAATCGAGCATTTAGAAGGGATTTTTGGAAATTCAAACCCTAAGGGTGTGAAAAGGGTGAAATTCTGTTGTATGGAAAATTGAAGCCGCTGAAGCTACTGACATCAAATTGTATATTTAGGGTACTCATTACAAATGAATAACATTAATATTCATAGTTATTTCAAAATCAACCCTTAGGGCTTAATTTAAGGGATGAAATATTGTATGAAGATATCTAAATCGTTGGATCTGGAAACTCGAAATTTGGAGGTAAACACGTAAAAGTTTTTTTTTTAATTGTCACCCCTAAGGGGGTAAAATAGAGGATGAAAATTTGCATGACAATATGGTATATACAGGTACGTGTTCCCTCAGTCAGCCTTGATATGGCGGTCATTCTATGATGATGACATATAATATCATCTAATTAAGTGCCGTGGTCTCGCGAGTGTGCGGTAACGAAAAGGACGTATGTTGAATACTAACTAACACAGAATCCATTTTTGTTGTCATTATTAGACATTTTATTTCGAGACTTCAAGATTATATACATTTCTATATTTATATCAAAATTGATTTTATTATTATTACTTTATTACGCCATTGTTTTAAAATATTATTAATACTTTATTATTTGAAGCTTCTAGAATAAATGCGATTATAGGTGCTTTAATTTTATCACAAAGCTACAGATCGATCCCAGTATCGATCTGTAGCTTTACGAAATAGTAAAATCTAATATGATACATGGCCCCTGTGGAAGTTTTAACTACAACTAGCCGTGCACGAAAGACAAGATGTGCACTAAACGGTATCCCCGAATTTCGCAAAATGAAACACAGACTGGGGATGACTATCTACACAGACGGCTATCCACACAGGACACAGGACACAGACGGCTATCCACAGTACAAGAGACGTTCACTAGACAAAGGTGGATTCACTGTGTATATCAATGGAGTAGAGCTTGTCAATCCTTTTAATCTAGTTCTTTCAATGTGGAATATTGTAACTCCCTAAAATCTATGAAGTATATCTGCAAATATAAAAATAAGGGTACCGACCAAGCTACTGGTGCATTAGCGGACGCAAAAGATGAAGTGAAAATGTACGAAAGTGGAAGGTACATAAGTAGCTCAGAGGCTGTGTGTCGAATTCTTGGATTTCCTTTTCATAAGCGTTTAACAACGGTGTTTCATCTTGCTGTATACTTAGAAAATGGCCAATGAGTGTATTTTAATCCACAAAATACTAGTTTGACAGTAATACTAGACAGTTATACTACTTTGACAGTAATTAATATTAATACTAATGAAATAATGTCTACGCAACTATGTATTAGTTTTTAAGACAAAAATATTTCACATGATGAACGTGATAAGGGCTCTCTAGACGATCAAGCATGCTTGTCAAGCATCGCGTCGCGGGCTGGGAGGGGATCTTAAACCGCAGGAAATATGCAAATATTTTATAAAAATATTTACGAAAAATGCCTAATTTTGTAGTTTTATACCAGGGAGTAACGTAATTCATCAATTAATTACGTCTAATTGACGTGACTCCCTGGTATCAACTACAAAATTAGGCATTTTTAGTGATAATTACAAAAAAATATTTGCATATTTCCTGCGGTTTACGATACCCTCCCTGCCCGCGACGCGAAGCTCGTCAAGCATACTTGATCGTCTAGAGAGCCCCTTAGATCCAATACCTACATAATTTAATAATCTCCATTTATCAGTGATCGATTACATTACCTCTTGTAATTTTTCAGCTAATTTATTGATCCCACTGGGTCACAAAACTATACCTTATTATTATAAGATTTATTTTGTCTTTCTGTTTAACAGACTCTTTAAGAAAGTTCGTCCGATGCGTGTGGCACTTTCAAAAATACGATCAATCTTTACGAACACCCTCGAATATAGCGCGACGCCAGCCCTGGTAATTTTTCAGTACAAAATGGTACAATCAACGCTCTGAAATTCCCCCCATGCTATTATTATATAAACGGATCAAATATCATTTCATTAGCATAATGTTAGGGCCACTGCTCAGTCCTACCGTGTATATTCGTAATGTGGGAATAATTTCGGACTTTTGGTGTGATAGATTTGTTAATGCGATACGATCTCGTTTATGAAATTTTCCTGCTATTTCATACTAGACTTAAAGCCCGCTAATAAAGGACTAATATTATTCTGGGTAGAATGCCATTTTAACCAAATAAACGTCCTTATGGTGTGGAATATGGGTCCTAAACATCCTTAATGTGTGGAAAAATATAGATAGAAGTTTTAATAACAAGTACATATATTACCAAGTTAATAGGTATATTAAAATGAATAAAAGACACGACTACCGTTACAATAAGTTAACTACTGTATGTATAACTATTTTTATGACTTTTTTTATGAAATATTTGCGGTTTTTATATTTATCCTTAAAAGATACACATTTATTTTCGGAATGTACTCAACAGATCTTTTATTTGACATTAAAATTCTATATTTATGCCAATTTATTGAATGTTATATTTGGACAGTTAAGGTACGCTATGACACTCGGGATGACAGTACCTACCAAACGATTCTAACAACGATTCCACAACGATTCTAACAGTACCACATAATTCTAAATCGGTTCGAGCGTTTAAAAGTTATAGTGCAATAAAGAAACGGAAAACATACATAGATGAATCTTGAAAATATTTCACTCCTTTTTTGTTGGGCAGTCGTGTAAAAAGAAACATATTTCATGTTAACATAACCAATCGGTTAATGATAAAACCGTTTCTTCAGGTTAACCAGGTATTATATAGAAATATCTTATATTATATAGAAATATCTTATTACTTACAATATATCTTTATTCCATATTAGTATTCCATATTAGGCCCATAGTCACTTCCCATATTAGGACCACAAGCTTCCTGAACAAAAAAATATACAAAAAATAGATCCAAAGCGATACAACAAAACAGTGTGAAACATTGAAAATCATCACTCATCGACAACGAGAATGCATGAATAAAAACATAATATTAAGCAATAACATGCAGGAATCAAAGTCTAATGACTTACGTCTTTTTTGTATCGAACATGCGCGATACAGTCCTCCGACTCTGGCTCGCGTCCTTTGCGTTGGGTGTGTGGACGCAAACCGGCCGGCGAAGGCTTGCCGGGGGAGAATTACTCACAAAAATACTTACGCATGTGCGACGTACACCCACTGTAGAAATACGCTGATTTTCCATATTAGGAACCTTTCCATATTCGGTAGAGTTCCTATAATAAATAAATTCGAAAAAATCTGAATCCTAATAAATATATTCTCCATTTCCCATAATTGGTTATTAAAACCAGTTATTTTGGAATAACCGCCCAAACTCTAGAAAACTGTCAGCATTGCGGATCTCACACATGCTCGCTACACATTAGCATACAATAGGTCCCATAAAGCGAGCTAGTTATCGTATTGTATGAATAGAGATGTATATATTTTTTGGGTGAAAAAGGCACTGTTAATAATTTCATTGACATTTACCTATTGTTTGCTGTTTATTTATAACATGTTATCTATTTCGTTAATTGTATATAAGAGAATTGGAGTTTTTTAAATTAAAATTTTTGTACGATATACGATATTAACGCAAGGTTTACATTCTTAATACCAGTTTTGTTATTCTTTTTTTTTTCCTCCTTTTTCTTTTTCTCCCCTGGATGAATAGTAAAAAAGGATATCGTAAAAAATACCAAAAGAATAAAAGTCATTTTTGTGCCATTATTTCATTTCACACTCCCATTTGGTAGACAAATCAATCTTTTCACAATCCCTCACGCGCATGCCGGTTGTACAACACCATAACCAATAGTGACACCGCTAACGATTAAATCTATTATATATTTACCTTCAGCTATATAATATCATCGAATTCATTTATATTATGTTTATTGTTTCACCTTTTTGGTAATTCTGGTAAAGCTAATGAGTGGCTCGAAAGTTTTCTTACAAACAGGTCACAGATCACTGCGATAGGGGATCAGGAAAGTAATAAACATAATGTTTTATATGGGGTGCCGCAGGGCAGCGTATTGGGTGCTTTACTCTTTCTGATGTATGTCAATGATTTATGTGATATGACACTTGAAGGTAAAGGAAACATAATCTCATTTGCAGATGACACCGCTGTCATAATTGAGGCAGATACTTGGGATGAAGCGTTTACAGACGCGCAATGCTACCTGAACAGTATTAAAACATAGCTTGATCGTCATATATTGACATTCAATATCTCGAAGACGAAGTACTTAGCATTTTCACTCAGACCTAACCTAACCTCCAACGTATTACAATTAAAAATTCACAAATTTAACTGCAATGTATCTTCAAACCAGAATAATTGCAAATGTGAGCATATAAACATTGAAAAAAAAATCGATATTTAGGCATAGAAATAGATTCCAAACTTAATTGGGAATGCCAAATAAAATCGCTTACGGCGCGAACGAGGAAATTACTGAGTAAAGAAACACTGCGAATGGTGTATATGGCTCTTGGTCAAAGTATATGGGTGCATGGAATTATAGCGTGGGGCTCATGTACAAAAACAACAATGGACCGACTCTTAAAAGCACAAAAGTTACTAATAAGAGTCATAAACAAAAAGCCTCCTCGGTACAGTTCAAATCAGCTCTTTGCGGAATTTAAGATTTTGGATATCTGCCAGCTATTTATTAAGCAGTGCCTTGTAAGCTTTCACAAAACTAAAGAGTACAGAGCAAGAAGTCAACAAATGTACTTAACGAGAAATGCTGAAAAGGAATTTTTCACAATTCCAAAGGTAAAAAGCACATTTGCCCAAAGACAATGTTTTTTTATCGCCCCGAAAGTTTACAACTCACTATGTGAAACCACGAAAAACGTGAAAAATTATGTAACTTTTAAAGGTAAAATAAAAAACTGGCTTCTAGATATTGGGCGTTCAAAAACTAAAGATCTTATTAATACTGTAGGGTGAATATTAAAAGAAATATGTATTTGTAAAATTGTGCAATATTACATATCATTTTCTTAAACATATATATATTAGAATGTAGTGTTTATTTATATATTTGTATATATTATTACTTATTTTCCACTTAAATGTATTGAATTTAATGTAAAGTTTACTTTATTTTAGTCCTGAATTGCATACATATTTTTTTTTCTACTTTAAACTTTACTTTAATTTGTGTAAACAACACATTTGTTCGATTTAGAAATATTTGAAAATTGATCGCCTTCGTCAGTTCGCGGGTTACAAAAATACAGTTGGTATAACACATCACAGCCAGAGACAGACCTTCTAGGTCTAGTTGGTTGTGTGATTTCGCCTCATTCGGATATGCTAGCATATTTATATGCGTAGAGCTATGTTTTTCGCTATAATAATGTTTGTTCTTAATTATTCCTCATGTAGAACAGTATGCATGTCCTTGTATCTTTTTTTCTTGTACGTTATAAATAAATAAATAAATAAATAAATAAACTCTCAATTAAGTTCTAAAATTATAATATCTTAAAAACTTTTATCTTTTACATTTTGCTGTAATTTAATAGCATGCTGAATCGTTTTTATTATATTTAGTTCATTTTCTATCACTATGTACAAACAATATTTTTTTACTTTTTATTATAATGTTAACCCTTTGCGTTCCTGGTGGAAAAAAGTCGCATGGAATGCCTGGTGGGGTCTTTTGGACCCCAAATATAAAGTATGTTTCTGTTTTTACTAAAGTTTAAAAATATATATTTTATATATATACTTATAAGAACTACTAATGCATACGTTAAAATTAAGCAACAAAAAAACGTAATACATTGTTTATTAAATCGGTCATTGTCACTTTTTATTAAATCGGTATTTATCAACACGATCCTCTTTTTCGTCGCTCGAGTCAATTCGTTATCTACAAAATAGTCTTCCTCTAATACAGTCTTCTTATATCATCTTCGTTTAGTATCGTCATACTATATTGAAGTCTAAATTATACATAATATATAAATATGTTCCAAATAGAAAAGGTTTGATAAGTGAAAACCATAATCCATTTACCAAAACAATCACGCCGTGCGCTTGGTGGGGTCTATGAGACCCGACTACACTTTATACCCGCTCCACACATTCGCCAGCGATGACCGCATCGCCTATGTCCCTCTCGCTCATTCCCATACATTTTTCTGACGTCATAGCGGTGCGACTCGCTTCCACCTTAGCAAGATTGGCCATCATCGGCCATTGTGAACTAGAGTTATCAACTACAACGGGCAAACCCGTCACCTCAGGAAGTTTTACGATTAGTCGTTCTATGTGCCGTGAAGTGAGCGCAGAAGACTTGGACAAAACAGTCCACCATCAAGCTCCGCCACATACCCGTAAGAGGCCAACGCCTTAACCGCGAGATAACCGGGTGTGTTACCCAGCGGGCTTACACTCACGCCCTTACTTCCAACTGAGATCAGATTACTCCGGTCTCTCGATTGGTTACGAGTTCGAGGTCGCTTGCGCGGTCCTCTCCCTTACGAAGCGGTGAAACGGTGTATACCGAATCTATCGCGGACTACGGCATCCTTTGCCCGGCTGTTCACCCAGGATCGGGTAGCCGATGGTCGTTTCAAGAGCAGTCGCCGTAAGGTCCGCAACCGCCCTCGCTCTATATGAAACAGTACTGCTTCCAGACTCCCTCGCCTGTTAGAGTGCACAATCGATTGGCTTACGCCGCACGGTGCGCAGACCGTCCAAGAGCGCCAGAAGTTTAATTCCTAGGGGAAACTAGCCCTAAGGATAGAGTCCTGCCCGGGCTCGCACTTCATGCATGGAGGCCGCGGGATGGGTGTTGACCCCTGAACAGAATGGGTCTTCGTGGCCAACTCAGCAAGGGCCCATTAGCTCCCAAAGGGCCCATTAGCCTCCGGCCATTGTGAAGAGGGGCCTTTACACACGTCTGTCTCTGTCGGCCGATTCGCGACGAACTAATTTGGCGAGGCGAAACGCAAGAGCACTCTCTTACGACCAGCTATTAAAAACTCTGGCTCGCTTTAATATATTAAAAAATAATACAACAGATATAGCTTCGTTGGGGCTAATAGACCCCAACAGGCGCACGAAAGGTTATTTGACCTCAATAAATTTAATAGTTTTTAAATTAATACTTTTTAATTAATCGTCAGTTAAGGTGCACAAGGACAATAATAAATTTAGCATACAGAGTACACATAGAATATTAAGGTACAATTCCGAACATTACTGCAGACTGCAAACCGCAACCGCTGACTGCAGACTGCACGACTGGTGTCTATGCATACCATTGATTGGTACACATTCGATACATGGCGCCAGTGCCGCTACGGCACTAGTGCACAACCGCTCACGAACCAGTAGTGTCGCCGAATTGCTTAGTAATATCATACGGTATTTGTAAAAAATATATTTTTGCGGACGCCGAATAGGAAAAATTGATAAATTTTGATCGAGGTTGTTCAAAAATCACATGGTGAGGAGTACAAAAATCATTTTTTAAATTTAAACGACAATTACTTCTTAATATTTTTTCGTCACTCCACAAATGATTTCTTATCAGCACTGAATAACTTCCTTCATGTGGCCTATTTTTAATTAAAAGCATTCTGAGCTTTCTTCTGTTTCTGGTATATAGCAGCAAAAAGTCATCATCGTCTTCATATTCCAACAAAAGACCCAAAATCATATTGAAATCGCTAAACACATCCGACATCGACTGCTGCAAGCTCGGGCGGTTGCTCTGTCCAACATTGATACGACAGCAGGCGACAGCAACTTTGAAGTCTGCTGTTTGAGGTCTGCCAGCAGTCTATTTCACGGCCTGCAGTAATGTTTGAAATTGTACCTGCTATATTTATATGAACATATTGTAAATAATTAATGAATTTTTAGAGTACTTTTTGTATTAGAGTACTTTTTGTACTATTATTTTATATAAATAAATTATCATAAGTCTATTATTAAATGAAGGAATTTTTAGACTTTCTGTCGTCGGTAATAATCTCTGTTTTAACTACAACTCTGTAGGAAGTATTTCAGTATTTCGTAATGTCTAATGGCTAGAAAGAGAAATCTATACACCCGACAGAATATATAATATGATGAATCCACTTACAATCTCACACCCGGGTTGTTGCGATCAAACGTTTTATATAATTACAGCAATAAACATAAAAGTGAGTTTGTTTTGAATTTCTTTTTTCTTTTCTTAACAGGAGCTGAAAAATTGACAGGCGGTTTAATGAAAGGCTACGGCACTTCAAGCCTTTCAGATTCGCTAAGAAACTCCAAATGTACAGGTGAGATTTTCTTAAACATAATTCATTATTGTTTCATAATCATTCAGATTTCAGTAATCATTAATGATTGGTATCTCAGGGCCCCGCAAGCAGTGTATTAAAATACCCATCCCGAACACTGGCCTAGTCGACATCAGTGCTGACGTTCGCTCAATACTGCTGACTTAATTTCTCCATCTTCATTAATTTAATTACAACCGGTCTTACTTCTTCCTATAATACCTGCAAGTATACCTTCATGCTAAGCCTGATCTATGAAATGAATTCTAATCTGAACCACATATCAAACTTGACGAAAAACCACGGCATACATATTATTATTAAGTCGCTCAAATCTCGCTTCAGTTCGGTCGCGGCAGCCCGGAGTGGGTTGTTGTATGTGACGCTGGTTCGCGCGTCTATTTGGAAATCTACAACTCGCTTGTTTTCTAGCCGCGGCGATTCTTCATTCTCCTGCGAACGGACGCGTCTCTCATGCAATACTGATGATGTTTTATTTTATGTGGCTTCTGATTTCTTTTCGTGACGCTGTTCCCTCGTGAAGGTCTGTTACAGCCCGTGCTAGATTTTGAAGGGGTTTTGGTTTTATTCTTATACGTATAATTTGATTAGTTGTTCTTGCGGGCTGTAATAATGTGATTTTTATTTTATTTAAATACTACGTTTCCAATGAGCAAGTCGTACCGGTTTATCTGAAACTTTTGGTGGCTCCAAACGCCGCTGACCTGCGGCGTGTATTATGAAGTCCTCTTCAGTTGTACTTAGTAGACGCCAAAGTTTGAATTGAACGGAACACTTTGTGGTCAAAATATGTCTAAAAACAATTTTATTTCATTTCCGTATTGCCGAGGATAAAGCTATTTTGGTAATCACAGTTATATGGTTAAGAAATTCAATACATTCAATTCTGTAATACAATTCTTTAGTAGCGTTTAATTTGAGAAACTGGCAGCTTTCTTTGTGGACGTATCAAAACCGTTTTGGATGAGTTAATATGATGCCATATTGCCGCGTTGACTTTTAATCTGCTCCGAATTAGGGAATTGAATAGGAGGCACATGACAAATATGTTGTTGAACTGTCTCATGTCCCTCATTACAAAACCTAGCCAATTGTAAGAATTGTCAACTAGGGTGTAGATGTGCTGTTTGTATGTCAAACGTGAGTCAAAGACCACTCCTAGATCCGTTGTTTGATTTACTCGTGATAGCACATTGCCATCAATATTATAACTATGTTCAAGCGGGACATCACCTCGCGAGTACGTCATGATAAAACATTTTTTGATATTGAAGTATAGCTTGTGGTTTATGCTCTAAAGGTATACCGCGTCCATGTCATCATGCAGTAACGCACAGTTTTCTTTACTGCCCGTTATTGCGAATAATTTTAGGCCATCCGCGAAAATCAGGCAGTTGGTTTTTGTAACCACTTCTGGCAATGTATTGACGAGAAAATTAAACAGCAATGGGCCCAGATTTTACCTCTGGCTCACCCTAGATTGTGTAAAGTACAAATCTGACGTTGATGTCCAAATTTAACAAATTGCTTTGCAAATTGCTTAACAAGTCTCTCAGGTAACTGGCGAAGAACTGCAAGAGTGTATGTGAGCACCCCACTGTTGCCAGTTCCCTGAGCAATATGTCATTATCAACTAGGTCGAATGCTTTTCGAAAGTCAAAATAGGCTAAGTCGACCTGAAAAACCCTCTGGGAATCAAATTGTTCCGCTACGTATTCAGTGAAAACTGATAGATTTTCACTGGTGGAACGTCCTGGCCGAAAACCATACTGAGCATCTGATAACTTTCCAAGTACCTGTCTATACAGATATTTGTGGATAATAGTCTGAAACAATTTGGCCGCAGATGAAAGGATCGCCAATGGTCAATAATTCTCCACGTCAGATTTCGCTCCCGACTTATGTATTGGGAAGACGCGGCTTATTTTCCATCTTGACTTATAGATCCCACTAGAGATACCTAAATTGAAAATATGTCATAAGGGTTTAACCAAAATAGATTGACATGCCTTTAATATGTATGGAGGAGTACCGTCCGGACCAACGAAACGATAAGGCTTAAAATTTTTGAAGGCCCAAGCGACACCCGCGACACTGAGCTCCTGGATATCGACGCTATCGTTCCAGCTATTAGCCAATATACCGACCTCGGCCTGGGACACTTCAAAGGTTGGGGTTTTGATGCTCTTGTCATAATATTAGTCCTTCGCGGAATCGTATCTCTCAATACCTATTTATTTCTTTTTGTGAAACCATTGAAATTGTACATATATAAATATATTTGTATATGTATGCAAAGCGAATATGTATACATAGCGATGTGTAGGAATGGGGATGCGTGTCGGTATTTACTCCGGGATAACGGTAGCAATTGTCGTGAGCGGAGGGATTATCAATCAAGCATTAACGGTGGATAGTCTGTATCGGTAGGGTCGGCCCGCGCATCTCGCGGGGACGGCATTAGGCATGACGTCATTAATCACGCCCCCCGCGGTCTGACGTCACACGAAGCGAGATAATAGAGAGATAACACGCGCCGCCCTACCCGCGCGCGGCCGCCCCCCAAGCAGCGTTGTCATCCCCCGCTTTCCCCTTACCACCTCTCCCTCCTAGAGAGCGCTCGTCCACAGATCAGGAAAAGGAGGTGAACGTATACCTATAAAACAGAAATGTGACGCCTGAAAACAGCCTATACCTTTCGTCTAAGAATTTTAAGACAAATAGAATCAATCGTCCAATCGATAACCGTCCAAGTACCTACGTCCAAGTACCTACACGACTACATTAGAAACCTAAGCGATTCGATTGGAGAAAGTAGTGAGAAAAAGAGTTGTCATTTCCCTGCAATCTACAGGACCTCTTCAAAATTTTAAAAGTGGGAATAATACGGCATAAACAAAAACGGAAATCACATCTCGCATTTAAGGTTTGAGGATGATACGTACATCATGGTAGAAACGCTGGAGGAATTTCAGAAAACTTTGAACGACCTCAACGAGGCATCCCGACGAGTGGGTCTCCGGATGAACATAGGTGAAATAAAAGTATGCGTAATGCTCAAGTTGACCCAGCGCGGTGACTATGGTTGTGGAGGAATACGTGTACCAAGGGCAGAATATTCAGTTTGGTAGACCAAATCTCGCCAAATAGGCCGACAGAAGAATAAGACTGGGGCGGGCAGCATGCCGCATTCGTTGCTCTTATACAATACTACTCCTAGGAACGCAAGTGAACAGATGAGCGCGTCGATCACAAGAATTTTCCCTAGTGCCGTATCTGTTGTGAACGCACCCAATTCTATAATTGATCTGTGGCGCCGTGCGCTGAGCGGACGATAAATACCGACGCCGCGCTGAAAGCAAATTTTTCCCATTAATTTCATGAAATACTGCGCCGTTACACGGGTCGTGCATTTCGCTCAGCCCCACGGCGATGACTCTCGCAACCGAAACTCTCCGCTTTCTTCGAGATCACAACCGAATCACAACACACCCAAAACCCAAGTGGATAATACACATCGTCATTGCATACGTACGTACATTACGAATAATGGTCTTTACCATTAATGGTCCAGAATAGTCTGAGCAAACTACGGCCTATCACGAAAGATTTCAATAATGTTCCATCCTGAGGCCATTCCTTTTACTTAGGGAAATATATGTTAATGATATCTGAATATCAGGTAGCGACCAAATTATTTTACCCAGACAATACTTCATTAATTTTTGGCAATTTTAATTCGGAAACTATGTTGAAGCGAGTTAAGGATATTGTGGAAAGACTGGGAAATCGGTTGTTTGGGAACCGATTGTCCCTAAATGTGAGTAATCAAACGCAATAGCGTTCTTTCTTCGACCGTTCCAAAATGAAACTTCAATAATATCTCTTTTGGAGAAAATCTACATAAAATGTCTATGAGACTAAATTCTTATGGTCATGCTTAGACGTTAAACTACAATCATTTAGCCATCTCGAGCAACTAAGTGTAAAATTGAATATTGCCACATTTGGCATAAAAAATCAAAATGTTATGCAATTTAAATCAGAATGGTTGATATATTTAGCCTATTCAATTCCCTTTAATTGTAACCTTATGTTCTGAAGAATATCCAAAAATATAACAATGATATTTCGTCTTCAGAAAAGAACTGCAAAAACATTTTTCACTGTATCTTCCATACAATATTGTAAACAGTATTTGTCCAACTCTGGTTAAGGACCAGATCAGGCACCGAAACGCTTGCACGCGATTGAGGCTTTGCCAAACATAGCCTTTTAGAATTTTAAAAAAAACACAATAAGCAAGCACAATAACCGTTATGTGTTAGAGAGAACGTCATACTATAATCATGAGCAAAGAATAGCAGTCTGAATGCAAGGACCAGCATATGTCATAGTTTGGGCTGCAGTGATTGCTGATGGTCGCTCTCCACTCGTTTTCATGGACCAGGGCGTCAATGTTAAGAAAATTGTGTATCTCGGAAAAGTCCTTAAAGAAGGATTGCTATCATGGATATATAAACAATACGGAGCCAGAACCAAATCACATTCCAGCATATGTTTTCTTATTAAGCCTTTAGAAATCAAAAATGTCTTCGGGAGAATGTTCCGATGTTCATTTCGGATAAACATTGGTCACCATATTCACCAGACACTAATCCGCCGTTTTTTTTCATTTGGGCCATTTTAGAGGCTAGGGTATCCAATAAAACACCATTGCTTGGATGCGCAAGGGATGTATTCGCCGAGAATGGCAGCGATTCCCGCAGACTCCCATTCGCGCAGTATGTGATCCGTTCATCGGCAGGCTCAACGCCATCATCAAAGACAAAAGTGGTTATGTCGAACGATAAATTTAGTCAGCTCACTTTAAGTTTTTAAATAATGTACTTTTACAATATTTCCAGAAATTTCCAAAAAAAAAAACGAGAAATTATAAAATTGTAGCGTTTTCATTAATAACAATTGGGCACTAGCAACCTATGTACATACGCAGTTCAAATGGCAGCCTTAGAACAGGCTATATCTATAGTTGGGTGATATATATAGAATAAAATCACTGGCCACAGTTTTTTGGCCTATAAATTATCAGTTTTTTGCTGTTGGAATTTTTTGCTGTTGGTTTTCATATATTCAGTATTTGGAACATGCTTATGAAAATACGTTTTTTTCTGGTTGTTTATACATATTTAATGGAACGATTTTAACCAAATCTCATTTATATCAATGAACCCTATATATTTAATGCAACCTTTTTAATCATATTAAATATTTCTACGCCTTTGAAGCAAAAGTTTAATCTCTTTATTTTATTTATTTATTTTATATATAAACAACGGAAATATATCAAATGGTCATACCAGATAATGGTGAGAAGTAACATACCCAACTAGGCCGAATATGGCCAAAATCTGGGCATTCACCGTATTGTCTGACTTGTATGGAGAAGCAAAACTGACAATATTCCTCATATAAGGATAAGGCAACTGTCGTTTCAAAATTGTATGTTTAGCGG
Source organism: Micropterix aruncella (assembly GCA_944548615.1). NCBI lineage: Eukaryota > Metazoa > Arthropoda > Insecta > Lepidoptera > Micropterigidae > Micropterix > Micropterix aruncella. Next base: position 22,086,564 of record OX155980.1, read on the forward strand.
TTTTCGAGTTGTAAGTTTCTTATTTATAGTTCGAAAATTAGTGAAAAGATTTTGGTCGTGTAATATAACTAGGTAATAATTATTGTCCAAGGAATAATATATCGAATAAATAAAACAATCAAAATCAATCTATTCTCTTTATTATTATTATTATTTATTCCGTAGCCGGCGATTGGGGAGGGGGTCGCCCTCGCAGCCAATACGCTGCTGTCGGTGCCGCTGGATCTCGTACTCCATTCACGATTCGCTTCCATTCTTGACGATTTTTTGCCACGTCTCGAGCATCCCTAGCTGATAATCGTTGATTTTTAAGGTCGTCTTTGATGTTATTTAGCCAGGTTTTCTTCGGTGCCGATCGCTGAATTCTCCATTCTGTCGTACGGTCTCGCCGAAGGAGTTTACGTGACAAGCGATTATCGTTCATTCGGCAAACATGGCCGAACCATCGTAGTCGACGTTTTTGTACTTCTTCTTCGATCGTTGTTACTAGATCGCATCTTTCTCTAATGGTCTCGTTTCGAATTCGGTCGCGGAGTGAGACACCGAGAATCTGCCTCAAGCATCGAATTTGGAATACTTCGAACTTTTTGAGGTCCGATTGTAGTAACGTCCACGTTTCCGATCCATAAAGAAGAATGGGAAGAACCAACGTTCGGCATAGTCGTACTTTGTCGGTTTTGATGGTAATATTCGTTCGCTTCCATATGCACCACTTGAGCGAGGCGAATGTTGCTGTTGCCTGACCGATCCGGCTATGGACATCGGCCGTTGATGCCACTTTCTTTTCCATAACTAACGATCCTAAATACTTGAATTTGTGGGACCTGTTCGATTTGGGTTCCATCTAGGTAAACGCTGGCCTTCAAACCGTCCGTAGTGAGCATTTTGGTCTTATCCGCATCGATTTTCAATCCATATGATTGAGCAATTCCGGATGTGTCGTATAAAATGTCCGTTGCTTCGGCATCAGTGTCGGCGAAAACGGCGCTATCATCATGTTCATAGTCAAGGAAAATATTACAAAGTGTTCGTAGATTCCGTAGGTAGGTAGATGTATTATAAATCAGAATATATCCCCTTAAATCCAAGTCATATTACTATTTTATAATAGCATATTTGTATGTAGGTTATGTATGGTCGCGTTGCCTTGATTTTAACAAACATCCACTCGTCGCTTTAATCGCATAAAGCCGATAATGCAGTGATTACACGTGCCGCTACCGGGCATTACGAATTGCCGACTTCATCAACGGGATGCATAGCAAATCGTAATAGACGGCGGGTGCGGCGACCAACTCCCAGATAAGCCGTGGGAATCGTATGGAGAAAATAGGGAAGCTGATGATCTGGGATGTGTGCGACGAATCCGTTCGCCACCCAAGGCTGATTTCCTTTAGTAGTGATTCAGCAAAAAATGTATGTATCAGTAGTGTTCATGTATCGTGATATCGTCATATAATTTATTTATATATAATACTTATCGAAAATGAAAAGTTTTAATAATTAAACTAATAATTTTAAAAAACAAATTTTCGTAATGGGGATAAACGCTTTACGGGATATATAATTGTAACAAATTTATCTAATTTTGCCAGTTTAAAATAATATCATATTTTCTGTAACCTTTATTTTTGAACCAGTCTAAAACTAAACCTGTACCTACATGGAATAATCTATTCGGGGCAATATTGAAACAGGACAACAGTAACAAAGCATGCACTAACCGATACGCACACAAATCTAAGCATGTGTTTATGTCAGCTTAGAGTCAAACAAATGCATTAGGCGGCTTGGTTCCAAATAATAAAAAACATATTCGCGAGAGAGATACAGCATCGACACCTTCCGCCTCTCTTACTAGCACTGCTCGTGACGGTAACGACATCTCTATCGCGCAGTTATTATTATAGCAATGCTAGCTCTATCGCAGGTCCAAATCAACAAATAAACCCCATGCTAATCAAATAGACCATAGACAAATTTGCATGGTAAAAGTTTTCAATAATTGGCATCCAGATCCAGAGAATGTTCCACCATGTAATGTTCGAACCTGGAAATCCTGAAGACAACTTTTGATATCCACTGTTGTCATCCCCACCTGAACTGTTAAATTTAAAGTTGAATGCCCGTCTTTTTTTCTAGATTTTAATTTAAACGCTTTGCTAGAAATCTACTTTGTCAAGGGATTTTTTTTCGTTTGTAGTATATTCAAAATATACACGATTGTAGTATATTCAAAATAAAAAATATAGTATATTCAAAATACACACGACGCCTTGTATGTTAACTCAATGAGTTTTGATACTTCATTTAAATATTTCGTCATTTCATTTTTGATATTGATAATCAGACTGTGATTTGTTACACAACCCACAGATTAAAATTTCGCGAAATAGTCCATGCTACAATAAGCACCGTCACATTCTCTGCAGACAAATTTCTTCAATTTGGGCTAAAATTGAGCAGTGAAAAGTTTTATTTTTACTAGCACCACCTTCTGGCCACCGCCAAGTCACTAAGCATAGCGGAGGATTAGAAGTGTATTTATTGTCTTCTTTACATTATGTAATAGTTAATAATAAAAAAAACATTTTTTCTATATTTTGATGTTTAAACTTATAAAAAAATTCTTTTTGATACTATTAAGTTTATTTTTAATTTGTAATAATAAAACACCTACCTACTACTATATTTTTATTTATTTATTTATTTATCCTATATAATTACCATATACTCCTTACATGTTTTCATTAACGGATAGGATAAGTATCTATAGCAGAAAAAAAACATTCTCAAGATAGCTTGATCCTACCGTATCCGGCTGATGACCGTTTCGTAAAATGTTGCCATAATACAATTTTTCATTCGTAGTATTATGTCGCCATACGGTCAGGTTTCTCTGCTTAGACCATACAAACTAAAACCCACTTACGTAGTCTAATATTTTACTCCGTTAGAAAACTTTAAAAATAAGAGCATTGGATTTGGTAAATTAACGGACTTTATGTCTACATATCTGCATCGCTGTGTTTCTTACTACTTCGACTTAAAAATCGATTGATTATTTTAGGTATTGCGTCAATAGAGCTCGCGACAAAAAATCTAAAGGTAAATACTTCCATTATGATGGCAAGCAGAGAACACACCAGAGAACAAGCAGAGAACACAGAGAAAAAACAAGGATGCTGTTAAAGTATACTTTCTAAATTCATGAATTTGAAATCTAAGGATTTTTCTTTATAATAGTAAGGATGAATTGAAAATAGAAAACTCATTTCTCAAGATTTTATATTTTCCCGAGTAGCATACAGAGAAATTTATAACTTTACATTAGAACTATGTACGAAATTTCATTAAAACTTTTTGTAGTATGTATAATAAAATCTGAGTTTTGGGTCTTTTAGATGTAAGTGTTAAATCTAAAAATTAAAAATTGATTCAAATACTTTTAAAAATCGGTTGTGTCACCCCAAAACTTTACCGACAAGTAGCCAGGGACCCATTTCATCTGAATATACATTTCATAAATAAAGTCGGTGAGCAGTTGGCGAAAATTCCTGTTACTATGCGACGCAACGCAATGCGACGCAATAGCAATTTTAATTTCGAACGCGCGTGATTACATTGAATTTAAAAATCAATTTACACGCGCGGGTCGCCGTGAGAATTCGAATTCGAATTTCGAACAATTCACGAATCGCAAGCTCCGCCGCTTTTAAGGACTTCAATAATTTAATAGTGTATGCCGTACTTTAAATTTTATTTGTATCGCGTGTATATGAGATATTGCAACCAAACACAATGTGGTTGCGATATGGCAACCAACCCCAACCAGTTTCACAATGTGGTTACCGCCCAATGTGGCATCTGTGTACCGAATTTTAAGTCTCTAAGTCTAATATTTCGAGATTGAAGTATGACTAGTGCCGATTTCAACCAAAATAAACTTTTTTCAACTCTTGCTCTGATCAAATGATGCCTGCATGCCAAATTTCAGCTCAATCGGATGAATCGTTAGGGCGCTATCGTAGAGGAATCAAACACACACACACAGACAGACTTCAGCCTGGAAATGGTCGTAATCGTCTCGTAGGGGCTTAAAATGGATATTTCTGTCATCATTCCAAGAAAAAAAATATTAAGGCGTTTATTCTTTCCCTACCGTGGTTTAGCCGAAAAATTAAAATTAACCCTTTTTATTGTGGACCAAATATCCCATACGATAAACACTATGAGATGAACGTATATAAAAACTACTTTTTGGGTTCGTGGATTCCAAAACATCCACTGAAATTTGGAAACAGAAATGGTGCACGATAACAAAACTTCCCTATTAATCATCACTTACATATTACTACCCTAGAAAAGACGACAAAGTAAAAGGAATATTATTGTTTGGTACGAGCAAATATCTGCTGGGCGTTCGATTGTGCATTGCTTCGATCGCATGTATACAAATATTACAATATTACATAACGCCTATTGCGAAAGTGGCTTGGCGAAAGCGCAAAGCATAATATAATTGGGCAACAGGCCACCCTTTACACGAGAATTCAAACTAATGGACCAGAATTTATACCCTTAACAAATACGGGGAGTTGAAAAAAAATACAGTCTATGATTTTGCGATAACAATTGAAGCTGTCCCCAGTCGTATTGGCAATTAAAGCGATTTCGCAGCGCCTATCAACATTTTGATATATTGGCGGTGTAAGGGCCTCGTCTGTATTCAAAGCGAGAGACCACTTTGCTTTCTGGTGATGAGCGGCGCACCCGCAACAGGGCTGACCAAAACGATTGTAGCTGGGGAAAGTATACATACTCGTACGTCTCAGCTAGCCAAGGGATCGATAGGCTATTAGTAAATGTATTAAGTATAGTAAATTAATTAGAATTCCAACCTGAAGAATGTTTTATGCTAAATCATATGAGAGGACTATTGAGGGCTAGTTTAATATTACCATTAAAAATATATATATTATCCTTATTTCATTTTATTCTTATAAAAATAAACACTGCGCTTTTCTTTACAGTACGCATATTAACGATATTTCTGCATAGGGTATCTAATTGCTTTCTGCATTTTTTTTTTTATATATTTTGTATTCATAAATTTTGTTAGGATATTAGGGACTTGTGATTCTAAATATCAATCTAAACTGAAATAGAAAAAGTTTTTGATCTATTTGATACAGAAACTGATTAGAAATTAGGTGATTTATTTTTATATTATTCTACTTGAAAAATTGAACTGAAAACGATGTTGTAGTTTTTTGTTTCTGTGTTGCTTTGGTTATCAAGAATATTAAAAAATATTTACAAATTTGGGTCATTTTATATCTATTTCTCAGTAACGAAGGCCTGAATATTATTTTACAATGAGAGAGAGAGCAAAAGCAGATTTTTTTATAAATCCTAAACAATCACATATACATTGCTTTGGTTAACCAATAATAAAACATTCTTAGTACAATTTTGGGACATTCATATTTATTTCTCAGTAACGAAGGCCTGAATATATTATATTACAATGAGAGAGGGAGCAAAACCTGAAATTTTAATAAATCCAAAACAATCACATATACATATACATATAAATACATATATAAAATCGAAGACTATCGCGGTTGTTTGACATTATAAATAGGATAGAAAACGAATTTACCGCGTGAAATTTGTAGCACCCGACGTTTCGGTGACGTTGCAGCCGCCGTCGGGTGCTACAAACGTCGGGTGCTACAAATTTCACGCGGTAAATTCGTTTTCTATCCTATTTATAAATACATATATTCAAAAAAAGCATATATAATAACAGTTACATAAAATAAATTGGGTCTACCAATTAGTAATTATGTGCATGCATGTTCGCGTGGAACCTATTTGCCTCTATTTCCCTTAGGAATTCACATTTACTTACGTTAAATATTTCAGTGACACTGAATTTGCAGTCGCAGGCGTCCATAATGCGGTTGATAATAATTTTTGCCATGGCTTATGTTTCATCTATTTAATACACGAGGTCGACTCGTATGGAGAGATGGCGCCCATAGTGATACTCGCCCTAATAAATTCCGGAAGTCCAGTTGACTATAATATGACAAAAACTTTTACTTCCCCATTATTTCCAAAATTTTCTAAAATTTATTATGTCGCGGCGTATAGTTTCCAGGATTTTGTTTCTAGGAGTTAGCAAATCTGTAAGGTAGCCACGGAACTTTCCGCGCGCCAGTCAAACACGCTCTTGGCCTGTGGTAATTTAGATTATTTTGATATTGTGGCAACCCTGTTGCGGCCACGCGCCGTCCACTCTGCACGGGAACCGGAACTGAGCGGGCGCGTGTCGCGAAACTCGAAAACTCGGCGCCCGCGCGTATTGTGCCACACGTGACCATTGTCGACTATAACTGATACTTTTTATTCTTACCGTGGCGATAGGTGCAACCCCGACGTTTGAGTCATTTGGGTCATATACGTTTAGATAGAGTAAACGTGGGATGATACCCATAAAGAAGGGAAGGGTTCTTGCTACCAGTTATAGGTTTAGTGTTGCCTAAATACACACCCGTAACTAAAAAAGGAGCAAGCAAACTTTCATAAACAATATTGGTACACATGGCAAAGGTACTCTGGGTGACCACAATAATATATTGTTTGGCATACCATGTCATTATTTTTGATGAAATCGTAATGTCAGTCTTTTTGATGAATATTGAACTCGCGGTACGGGTTTGGGGTCATACACAAATTACGTAAGGTTTTATGGGGGTATGGGGGTCTGAAAAAATCTTACCAAATCCTACATATTTATTCAAGAAGTAATGCAAGTCAGTGAGACGTTTGATATTCCTTCGTTCTATCAATTTTTTTAATATTCGGTGCAGTTTTGCCAATGCACATTAAAAGTCGTGCTCCAAATTCAATCGATTCCTTAAAAAAATATTACCTAAAATTTTCTAATTAACTGTTTTTCTAATTAGTGATTAGATAGATAGATCTGATAGGGGTGATTTTGTTAATAATTTGGTTTTCTGACTAAACGATGTGCAAACCTTGGCTTTATCTTTACATGTTAGAAAATCCCATTTTATACCATTGTAGGTAATTAACTCCAGGTTGGCAATAGCATACAGGGTATAGCAATGAACTGAACCTTATATTGGAAAAGCCAAGTAAAGTAGGCAAACGGGAGTCGCCGGGTTACGATTTATGTGCTTAAAGTGATAATGATGACGTTCAGGGTGGCTGGTTGACGATGGTAATTAAAGAGAAGGACGACCCAGCCTGGCGGGCCGGTAGGGCGGCCGGTTTCTGGGCGGGCGGGTAGCGTTGGGGCGGCGGGGCGGCGGGGGTCACCACCCTTCAGCGCGCGGTCGGAAATGGAGGCGACGTGTGGCCCCGACGTCGCTCACCGGAAATACACAGATTAGTCATATCGCGTTCCGCAACAAACGTCGGGGCCAGCGGCGACCGCCACCACCGCAGCTGCGAAACACCGCTGGGAGGTGATGCACTATCCTTCGCATCTAATCTGACTGATCGAATTCATCGCCATAGGTCGCTCGCCCTGTGCGTTACATTTTAGTTGATGACAATTGTATACATAACTAACTGTTTCCCGCGGCTTCGCTGAACGTAAAGCTTTGAATAGATTTGTTAATTTAAGTAGGGTGGCGTTTATTTGCGTTTTTAGAAGCTACCCTCAGATATATAGTGCAAGACGTCCCCCCTCAGATGCACGCTATCTATATCATAGACGTACGCGTCTTGTCCCCCGCCACCCGCACCGACTTCCGC
>OX155980.1:22094557-22122767 GCA_944548615.1 Micropterix aruncella
ATATATATATATATATATATATATATATATATATATATATATATATATATATATATATATATATATATATATATATATATATATATATATATATATATATATATATATATATATATATATATATATATATATATATATATATATATATATATATATATATATATATATATATATATATATATATATATATATATATATATATATATATATATATATATATATATATATATATATATATATATATATATATATATATATATATATATATATATATATATATATATATATATATCTATATATATATATATATATATATATATATATATATATATATATATATATATATATATATATATATATATATATATATATATATATATATATATATATATATATATATATATATATATATATATATATATATATATATATATATATGGTCGAATTGAGATTATCGACATCTTTGTTTTTGCGTCTAATATAGCTCGTTCGTTCAGTTAATTATTGTTTTTAATGCGCTTAGCACTCCAGATGAGCCCCTCCATCGATTCGGTCAACTGACTGAAATCAGTTGACAATGTGATGAATCCGGTCGAGATAAAATATTCTAAAGTAAGTCACGTCATGTCAAATAATTATCTGGCTGACCTTGTATCTAATACGATTGATATAAATTAGGTGATAATACTCTTCAGAAACCTTTCATTTCGATTTCTAAAATTATTTTAATCACAACGGCCACACCTAATGTGATCGTCTAAAAAAAGGCAATTTTTGTTTTTTTTTAAGAAAAGTATGGCATCAATGCTTATAAAAAACGATGTAAGGGTGCCAACTAGGTTGTTTAAATTATGAATTCGGATTGTGCGATGACTATAGGGATATATTATTTGTGGCTTACGTGGGACCATGCAATAATAATATGTAGAAATATTGGTACTGATAACCTGTATTATAAAATGTTCATTAAAAATAAAAATATGTCTTATTACGTAACTAAAATTGATAAAACCTTTAAACTGAGAAAATAATATTATATTAAAAAATATCGAACAAAAATATTGCAAGTGATAAATTTTAAAAAAAATAAATAGAAAGCAACCTGTGAAAATATTAATAAAATGTAAAAATATCAATCCAAGTATTGAAAAACCCAAAACAAACACAATTAAAATATATGTAATTAAAAAATCTCAAAGTTGTATAAAAAATAAGGTAAAAAGTTAAAATGTTAAAACATAGTAATTCATAGATATAGTCAAGTTAAATATAAATTTAATTATAAAGTTACAAATAAGTGTCAAAATAATATAAAAGCGGTAATTTATAGAGATATGACCTAAAATTTTCCTCATAAATATAATTACTTCAATTCTAAAAAAGTTTTCTCATAATTAATAATAATTGGTTCCGTCTTCTCATCTTTACGTATAAATAATTTTCAAAAATTAACCCAAATATATTTATAGCCATTTTCTCTGACAAAACCTTTAGCCCGACCTAGCAGGAATTTTGATCTATGAGTGATATTTTCAGACACGTATATAGGTGTGGCGTACCCGGCGGCTGTGCACCAACCGGGCGCGTCTCCAGGTGGCGGATAGGAGAACGCCCGAAGGGACCCCGGCTCGAGGGATGATACCCGAGGCCGGGTGCTCTTCGGGTAGTGGTGGCTAATACACTGTGTGTGGAAGGCCCCACCGCGGACCAACTCTCCAAGCCGAGGTGTAAGCTACCGTGCTAATGGCTGCATGGCGCAGGGAGTGTTGCGTCTCTTACGGTGCCTCCCGGATACCGGGCGTCCTCCGGGTAGTATAAGCCAAGCCCCGGTCATACGCGGCTCTGTCCGGGTGATAGCGCACTACCGCGGAACTCGTGGGAACAAAATGGATCAAATAAACAGTACACCACCAAAAATAAACTTAATTGAAGCACTCCAGGGGGTGGCTTTGTCTCAAAGAGATCCACAGGAGGCACCCAACGCGGGGGCGGGCCCATCAAAAAGCCCACCCAAAACCCGCATCAGATATAACGGTGCCGCAACTTGCGACGCCGTTATATCTGATGCGGTCCAAAAGGGGTATATAAATGGAAGACCTGAAATATGCCTCTGGTTCTTGATCGGAGGTTGGGTGGTTTGCTCTATAGACGGATCTTCGGGCTGTACGTGGGCTAGTAATTTCTACATCCAGTATCTTGGCCATTTCTTCTGCCCTAAGATATATATTTCTAAAAACAGAATCAACATCTTCTCTCTTTTTTTGTAAAATCGAGAGTACATCTTTAACAGCATTAATGGCAGAAACAGCATCTAGCGTAGGCGATTGCAAAATTCGACTGAGTGCAAGGGTAGTTCCCAAAACATCTCCTAAAGCAAACGTTGCTATAATAAATTCACTGTCGGCGATGCTTTTTATAAGGCCATGTGCCTTGGAGACTGTATCACGACTATTTGTCCATTTGGTAATTTTTTCGAGACTACTGAAAATCTTAGGTAACAATGTGCAAAATTGAATAGTGCCGTCGTGTTTCTCTTGCCACCTAGTCTCGCAAAGGCCTGAAAAGGATTTACCAATCATATCACGGAAAACTGCTGTGGCCTTAGCAGACGAATTGGAAAAAGATATAATTTCTTTCATTTTGCTTACAGTGTTGCGACAGGCTACAACCTCGTTCGATTTTTTGAGAGAATTGTTTAGGGTATGGTTTAGACAAGGACAGTGTCTTGCATTAAGTGCAGTTTTGCATATTTCCTGAACAGCTCCTTTCATTTCAGACGCCATAACAGAACAATTATCAGTTCCTACGCCTACACATTGGTCCAAATCTAACGAATGTTTCTTACAGAAATCTATGACAATATGAGCGAGGGCTACGCCGGAGAGACGTTTTTCTTCTCCTTGAATGTCTTCAGTACGTATTGACTCATAACAGTCTATGAAAGCTAGAAAATCTTCCCGGCTAGTGCCCTCGTGCACGTATCGTACAGAAATACTCATTTGCTCTTTATGAGACCCATCAGTAGTTTCGTCAAATATCAATGAAAACCACTTTGCTTGGCGAACCCTTTCAAAAATAATATTTTGTATCTCTTCACCACAGCAGTTTATAAGTGAGTTTTGCGTGGTTTTACTGATATATGTAGCATTGGCAGCTGAGCTTTTAAGTTGTTTCTCGAGTTCTGTATCACCCGCGGTAATTCGGAAACGTAAAAGCTCACGAAAATTTCCCTCATTACTTACGATACTGTCGCTTCCACCTGGTGTTATATCAGTTTGACGTAAAAGAGAACCATCGTCTCTATGTCCTCTTAGTGGAATATTCTGGCGTCCACACAGAACTATGGTTTCAATTATAGGACGAAGCCGAGCACCGTTTTCTTTAACTTGTGCCAAACGTTGTGTGTTAATCTGGTTTACAACTTCAAGCTCAGGCGCATGATATGAGAGTAGAAAACTTACCACCCGCGCTGTGATAGGTAAGGGGCAAACATATTATCGGACGCGTCCATTAGCCGCGGCTCATGGACGCGACTAATAGGTTATCTGTGTAATGAATTTCTATTGAGTCGTGCACATTATCGGACGTCAGTCGCGGACGTGACCTTGAGGCTTCCGACGTCCAATAGAGATCTGGCAAGCCGCGTCCCAAACGACTGTGCATACTGTTCAGTCGCGTCCGTAAGCCGCGGCTTACGGACGCGTCCGAGAATAGGATTGCCCCTTTACACTATACGAATAGTAGATGGTCGGAGTTTGTTCTCAAAATTCACTGCAAACCATAGACCCGCAGGCCCTTTTTTATGGAAACTGACACAGTTGGCTACATCACATACATAGAACATTCGTGATGTCAGCCCATCACCGGCTGAGCTAGGTGCCATCCTTGGGGGGGGGCATGGCCCCCTGCCCCCCCCCCCCCCTGTATCCGCCCTTGGCCGCAAGGCGTCGCTACAAAAAACTGATGAGAGAGGGGCTAACTGCTAACCCCCGAGCCTCCAGTGCTAACTCTAAGCCGGAGGACGGGACTGCAGAGGCCCCTGGGGCTCCTAAACGCCCCAGATAAGGGCCAAACACCCCAAGCCCCTCCCATCAGGCGACAGGGAAAAGACCGAAAGTCTCCGACCAAGGTTCTTACGCCCAGCCCACAAAAGGACTCCTCAGGCTAGCCCTCATAATAAGGGGCTACCCTGACAAAAAACTTGAAGCCGGCGACATAGAAGCCATCCGGGACAAGATTGTGGACGCCATCATGGAAATTCCTGTTGGCACTAAAACACCATCCTTTACCGGCAGCTGGGAGAGGGACGGTGCAATCGTCTTCTCGTGCGCAGATGAGGAGACGGGGAACTGGCTCAGAAGCCTTTCCACGGACTTACTCGTCCAAGGTGAATCCGTGTGTGTGCTGCCGGTCGATGAGCTGCCCAAACGCCATCGAGTGGTGGTCCACGTGGAGGAGCCCAAGTACACTGTCGAGAAAGTACTTCTACTCCTCGACAGGCAAAACCCAGGTCTGGAGACCGATGGGTGGGCCGTCGCTAGGGGGAGCACGAAGAAGGATGCCTCGAGCGTCCACTTCGCCTGTCTGGTGAGCGACTCCTCATTGGCCACTCTCAGGGCCTGCAACTTCCGACCCTACTGTGGGCTAGCACGGGCATCCGTAAGGCTGCTCGATAATAAGCCTAGGAAGGAGTCGGACGCAGTGGAGGGAACGGAAGGAGGTACAGCAAAATGAACCACCTAAAAGTCCCCATAATCCAGATCAACTTGCACCACAGCAAAAGCGCCTCGGCGATATTAACCAGGAGCATGGCTGTGGCGCAGACAAGTATAGCACTAATCCAAGAACCTTGGATTGTTAGGGATACTATAAGTGGATTAGGAGGTTGCGGAACCATTCATAAGGCCCAACCGACTCGGAAACTCAGGACCTGAGTGGTCACTAAGGGCGTCACAGCCACTTTTCTGCCACAACTCAGCGGCGATGACCTAACGGTCGTTTTAACAAAAATCAACTTGACAGGAGACAGAACGGTGGATCTACTCATTGGGTCAGCATACATGCCTTATGACTCCACTGACCTGCCACCGCAAGAAGATATAACCAACCTAGTGACATATGCGAAACAACGCGGGCTCCAACTCCTTCTGGGTTGCGATGCGAACTCCCACCACGTGTGCTGGGGTAGTTCCAACATAAATCCGAGGGGGGTAAGCCTGCATGACTTTATCCTAGGCAATGAACTCACCATCCTCAACAGAGGAACAGAACCTACCTTCATAGACTCAAGAAGACAGGAGGTACTGGACATCACGATCTGCACAAAAGAAGTGGCCGACCTGGTTCAAGACTGGAGGGTCTCAGATGAACCCTCAGGCTCGGACCATAGGCAGATCCATCTAACGCTTCGGCACTCATTGGAAATTCAGTGGGCTCGCAACCCTAGAAATACCAACTGGGAAGGATTCGATAGGGACCTGGCTATCAAGCTCACCACGGTTCCGAATCGATTCCACACCAAAGAGCAACTAGAAACAGCTGCACTCTCACTGTCTAATGCCGTTATAGACGCCTACGAGCAGAATTGCCCTTTGAAACAAAAAAACCTCTCAAAAAAGGTCCCATGGTGGAACCCAGAGCTGACCAAGCTCAGGCTTACGCTGAGAAGGTGTTTCAATAGGGCGAGAAATCACAACACTAACTCGCAACATCTTTGGGAGGAATACAAAAACGCCCGAAACGAATACAACAAGGCCATTGTTAAAGCCAAACGAAGAAGCTGGAGGGACTTTTGTGAGAGCGTGGAAACAGCTTCCGAAGCCTCCAGGCTCAACAAGATCCTCAGCTCTAATAACCGCCCCCAGCTGGGATGCCTTAAACGACCAGAGGGGGGACACACAAGCGACACCAAGGAAACCTTGAAGCTCCTAATGGAAACACACTTTCCGGGCTTCCAGGAATCCTCACACCCAATTGCCGCAGGGGAGAACTCCAAGAGGCTCCACAAGCCCAGGGAGTGGGCCCTTGCAGCCAAGATAGTTAATCCAAAAGCAGTAGAATGGGCCGTGAGCACCTTCGACCCCTACAAATCACCTGGACCGGATGGAATATACCCAGTCCTACTACAAAAAGGGTTAAGCCAGCTGCTGGGCCCTTTAACAAAGGTACTCAGAGCGAGCATAGCCCTCAGACACGTCCCTCATGCCTGGAGCAGCGCAAGAGTCACGTTCATTCCAAAGGCAGGCAGGAACGGCCACATCTTTGCCAAAGACTACAGACCCATTAGCCTCACCTCCTTTCTCCTGAAATCACTGTAGAGACTAGTTGACGGCTACTTGAAAAACAACCACCTAGCTCTTCAACCGCTTGCGGATGCTCAGTATGCCTACAGGGAGGGCAGATCTACGGACACTGCCCTACATCACCTGGTGAGCACAATAGAGACACAGTTAGCGGCGAAAGGTTACGCTCTGGGAGTATTCCTGGACATCGAAGGAGCATTTGACACCACATCATATGCAACTATAAAAAACGCTATGCACAGACGAGGAATACCAGAGACCATTATTGACTGGACATTGAGTATGCTATCAAATAGGAATCTGACCGTCTATCAAGGCGACACCTCCATCACGGGAATCCCTGCTAAGGGCTGTCCACAGGGTGGAGTCATCTCCCCCTCTTGTGGAGCATCGTTGTAGACGAACTCCTAATAGATCTACAAAACCTAGGCCTCTCTGTCTACGGCTACGCTGATGACGTGGCCATAGTAGTCAGAGGAAACTTCCTCTGACTACTATGGCCCGTCTAGATAGACTCCAAGGTATTTAACTACGCTACAGTAGTTAAATACCTTGGAGTCTATCTAGACCCAAAGCTCAATTGGAAGCACCACCTCGAGCGCAAGAGAACAACCTTCTATGCCTCGTTGTGGACGTGCAAAAGAGTCATGGGAAAAACCTGGGGGTTCAAACCCAGGGCCGCCTTATGGCTCTACAGGGCAGTACTGCTGCCTAGACTAACCTATGCTGCAATAGTCTGGTGGTCCAGGGTGAAAAAGCTTGAGACAGTAAAAATGCTTAAAAGCCTTCAAGGTAACTACCCGAGGGCTGCAACTGGCGTCATGAAGACCACCCCAACAGCGTGATTAGAGGTGGCACTCTGCTGCCCGCCTCTGGACAAGCTCATCATCCACTCCGCCAGACTTACAGCATACAGACTGAAGTGTTTGGGCGAGTGGAAGCGTGGAGGGCACAATCATCCTGAGCTAAACCTCCTCCACAAAAGCCCATTCACTCTGACCCAGGATCGACTACGGAAAAAAATTTCGGTAGAGAAATCCTATAAAATCCTAATCCCCACCAGGGAAGAATTGAAAAATCCGCAGTGGCTTCAAAGCCACAACGCAGACGCCTGGTTCACCGACGGCTCAGGAACAAATGGACGTTTTGGGGCAGGCGTGTACGGACCCAAAACCAACCACAGAATCAGCATCCCCCTTGGACAATACGCTACGGTTTTCCAAGCCGAGGTACTTGCCATATTGGAATGCATAAAACTACAAAGTCGACTTGAGGTAAAAAACAGACAAATCCTCATCTGCTCTGACAGCAGAGCAGCACTGGACGCTCTGGCTAAAGCCACCACAGAATCTTCTGTGGTCTGGGACTGCATGCAGGAGCTCAACAAATTGGGAAAATCCAACAAAATCACCCTAATATGGATACCGGGTCACCAAGGCATACCCGGAAACGAAGAGGCCGATAGACTGGCAAAACTGGGCACACTGGATTGCCCAGTGGAGCCAGCTGTAGGGGTCCCCTTCGCTACAGGTAATAAAATCATCAGGGACTGCTTGGAGCAGGAACATCGGGCTTCCTGGAAACAGAGTCAGGGATGTCGCCAGGCAAAAGCCATGATGGAGCAACCACTACAGAAGAAAACCAAGGCCCTACTTGACATGAGCAAGAAGAACCTTAGAACCACTATCGGTCTCCTCACCGGACACACGACCCTTAGAGCTCATCTATTCAACCTTGGCGTGACTGAGAGCAAGGATTGCCGTATATGTGGCGAGGAACCTGAAGACAGCATACACATTGTTGGCCGCTGTCCAGGGCTCGCCGCCAAAAGACACAGTTTACTGGGACGAGCCTTTCTCGAACCCAGCGATCTGCCCAACTTGAAGGTCAGTGACCTACTTAGTCTGGTAAGAAGTACCGGGCTACTAGCTGACAATTGACCTAACCACACAGTGGGTAGTTACAAAAGACCTTACAGATCTAGGTGACATCAAGGGCTGGAAACAAGCCCCCCACTCCATCTACTACTACTACTACTACTAGGTGTGGCGTTGCCAGAGATCCCTATATCATTTGCATCCAATTTTCTGCTATTTACCTTACATTGTTTGTTATGGTTTTTTACTGCCTTTAAGATTAAATTTCTTCCAACAATTCCAGATTAGTTTTCTTTAGTATTGGTAAGTTTAAATTCTGTGTTTCTAAATAATCCACCCTATTCTTAAGATGTTCGTATCGATCGGCTAGGAATTCGGTAGAATCTAGTATGTCTTCGTTTTGTATGTTGATGAATTCCACTTTCTTATATAATTTGTAATTTTTTTTATCAATATAAGTAATTATCGTTGTTTTAAAGCGCACTAAATGTTTATCAATTAATTCAGGAAATTCCGTAATGTCGATTAGGTCAGATTTAGGTGTCACTTTAGCCGCCAGTTGAGTAGCCTTTCCAGTTGGAGTTGGATTTGGAGTTACTGCTGGCGAGACATGTATATTATCTAGACCTGATTTTTTTGCCGGTCTAGGATCTAAAGAATTACAATATTTACAAACCCACTGGGATAACTTTATTTCCGCGAGGCTCTGATTCATTATTAGCATCATTATTAGTATGTTCGCACAGTTATAGTAAAAGTGCACCCTGGACTGCACACATGATAATTTTTCTTCTTTCAGAACGGGTTTCGTGCATTTTTTACAATTCATGGTTACGAAATTTTAGTAAATGGCGCTTTTAAGATAGACAGTGGCAGGAGTACAAAAGAAAGATTCGTTTTATTTACTTCGTTCGCCTTAAGTCGCTCATCTGTTATTTTTGTTGTGATTTGATCGCCGAAGCAAACCCTTTTTACGGTGGCAGGATATGATGTTACTGACGTATCTCGATAGTGAGTGTTTTGAATAAAATTATTATTGACTGTTTTCCAAATCACTGCCTAAGTACGCCCTGTTTACGGTCATGACAGTCAAAGCCAAAGTAAGACGTCGATAGTATTATAATTACTCCGCTAGATGGTAGCAGTCGAAATATAATTTCTTTTTTACCATACAATTATTCAATCGTCGGTTTGCGTCTTCCCTTACATTAGCTGAATTGTTTAAAGTCGTGAGAAAATAAAAAACAAACAGTTGTCCGATAGCGTGATTCGAACTCGGGTCTCCAATGTTCAGAGAAGACGCTGTAGACCATAGAGCCACAGCGGGCACATAGCACTCTCAGTCAGCTCTAGTTATATACCGTCGCGCAATGTCGATTTGTGACGTTTGACGTTTTGGAGTGGGCGTAACTCGGGCGTCGTATGACGCGCCAACTGAGAAAATTAAATGTATCTTATTATTTATTTAGAGTTGGGACATTTGCCAAGCAAGACGTACAAATAATTAACTAAAACTACGAAACCAGAAACAATACTGCCAATAATCATCATCTGCTTTCGAAATATATAGACAGGGCATTGAATATACCTCCATAAAGATTATACTCCATAAGATATCTCCCAAATGAATACATATATTTAAAATGTATACAACCGTTTTTGGGAGCACTAAAAGTATTTTAGTGTAAACGGCATTTTAGGACTTGAAAGAATATCTAAAAATAAGGTAATTATAAGATAAATAGATTTTTTAATTTCACATTTTAAAACAAAAAATGCCACATATTGTTTAAATTACAATCTCTTACAACCAACCTTTGTGGAGGTGAATAAATTTAAGTGCCAGTAGAGTGAAATAATTAAACAAATAATTAAATAGGAATATTCAAATAACAAAAATGACATCCCAATGAGCAGAGGATAGAAAAGGATGGGATAAGACTTCTAGATAGAAGTCTTCTTCTCCTTTTTTTAGAGACATTAAAAATTAAAACCGTTAGTGCGTTTCTGATTTTCGGCGACAGCTAGTTCTATTAAACATTATTGAAATAATAATATTAAAATGAACTCATTATAATAGTTTGCGTTTTTAAAACGAATTAAATCGTTTTTGATGATGATTTTAGTGATTATTAGAATTACCTGCAAGTATGGATGTATTTTCTAATATAAGTATAATTACCATTATAGAATATTTAATTACTATTACATCATATCAATATAAAATCTTTTAATCGAATATCAGTTGATATTACTATTTTATTTTTAAGGCAATAAACTTTAGGTAAGTCAATTTTCTATATTAACTTGGTTTAAAAAATATATATATTGTTTGATTCGTTAATGTGTCAGGAATCTTGGGTTGCATGTGATTGAGATGAACCAGTTAGTAGCTTTATTTCGCTATATAATACATACAATGATGAAATGGATAAAATAAAATTTAACAATAATATAAAGTTTCAAGAGCAGCGCCTCAGCGCACATCTGAAGTTAATCATTCTATATTTATTCGAAATAATATCAATCAATTTCTAAGGTCAGCGCTATCTGTAGGAGATTGAGAAAATCATTGCAGCATGAAGACATATTCGCAAATCCCAACACAAAAAATAAGCATACGGAACACTAGAGGGCGTTTAAACAGATTTATAAGGCGAGCTGATGTATTTTTTTCGAATTTTTACTTTTTAAAATAGAGTTTACTTGTTGAGATAGAGATAACAAAATACATACACAATTTATTAACTTTTCCAAGTATATTAGAAAATGTATTTACTATTTAAAGATTAATATTAGATCTGATAGATATATCTTAAACAAATTATATTACAACTGTAATTACTTCTCTCTCCCAGAACGCTTCAACTCCAACAAGCCATTAAATAATTCTAATTTAGAAACTGTCAATATATTCCGATATTTTAGCTGGCTCTTAAATTTTATTGCACATATAAATTCCAAACTTTATAACTTTTATGATTTAGTACTAAAAACCACTTTTTTTAAATAAATAAACAGCAAAAAATCTATATTCTCAATTTTTTTTTATTGCCATTAAGTATATGAACATCAAAAATTTGTCTCTTTTTTTATGCTTATTTCAAACTTTAAAACAACAAAATGAGCCGCGTGTACTCGGGTGTGGAGGTTATTTCAGTCGGACCTCTAACATTTGCTCGTCAAACTTACTTCATTATATATACAAACACCCGTCTCGCCAACATTAAACCAAATTATATACAGATAACCTGGCGAACGGAGACGATCAAATCATCACACCCAAACGACACATATCGTCGGCTGGATTCGAACCGCATACCCAGCCGATTATATGTGTCGTGCTCTAACCAGTGAGCTACACCGACCCTTGAATGCACTCGGTTGATTTGCATATATGATTTGTTTTTATCCGTAAAGCAGTTATTTCAGTTGCCAGTGTAAAAAAAAGAATTTCTTTAAGCCCGCTCTACACTTAGTCCGCGAATCGCGCGCGAAGCCACGAAGCGGCGCGAACGCGTAGTTTGGAATCGTTTCGCATGTTTTTCGCGGCCTCGCACATTCTTCGTGCCCAGCTCCACGATATTCTCCACGCTCGTGCGCCGCTCAGTTAACTGTCGGCAACTTCGGTGTGTAGTCCTGTCTATTCCCAATTAATAAATGGTCTTCCAAAAGGGACTTCCGAACTTTGACAGTTGATAGCGGCCATCTTGTGGAAGCTACATCTGTCAAATTAGTTGTCATTTATTCAGTCTGTTTTGCCAAATCAGCATGGACGGATATAGCATTCAACAACACGTGCAAATAATAAAATTGATTAATCAAAATGGGTGTTCTGTTCAAGCAACATACCGCGCGCTTCGCCCATTTTACAATCGCCATAATCGTCTTACCGAGAGGACTATTCGCAATGTGGTGGATAAATTTGAGTCCACTGGTTCAGTAAATGATCGACCAACACCCTTACGTTGACAAAACGCAAGATCTGCCAAAAACATCACCGCTGTCTGTGAGAGTGTGCAGGAGAATCCGAGGCAGTCGATTTCCAGTCGCTCACAAGAACGCGGCCTTTCGCAGACCACAACTTGTCGAATTTTGCGTCGTGACTTAGTCCTGCACCCTTACAAAATTCAACTGACCCAGGAACAGAAGGTAAACGACCATTGACAACGACGTATTTTCGCTGAATGGGCTCTGGAGCAGTTGGCAACTGACCCTAATTTTCATAGAAAAATCATCTTCAGGAATGAGGCCCATTTCTGGATGAATAGGTACGTGAATACACAAAATTGATGAATTTGGGACGATACCAATCCACATCAGATCCAAGAGCGTCCAATGCATCCCAAAAAGTCACTGTTTAGTGTGGATTTTGGGCTGGCGGCGTCATCGGTCCATATTTCTTTGGGAACGACGTTGGTCAGGCCAACCTTCTCAACGGCGAGGGCTATAGGTCGATGATTACTAACTTTTTTTGACCTGAATTGGATGATCTGGACACCAATGACATGTGGTTTCAACAGGACGGCATTACGTGCCACACAGCTCATGCCACATTGGATATTCTGCACGAGCGATTTGAGGACATGGTCATATCACGTGGAGGTGATGTGAGCTGGCCACCGAGATCGTGCAATTCGACCCCGTTAGACTTTTTCTTGTGGGGTTTTCTTAAGTCGCAGGTGTATGCGAATAAGCCACAAACCACAGCGGTCCTCAAAGCCAACATAATCCATGCCAAAGGTCAAATTTAGCCTGATTTATGCGCCAGTCATGGAAAATTGGACATTTCGGATGCGCTCCACCCAAACAAGCCGTGGCGGACATTTGAACGATGTTATATTACACACATAATGGCATCAACAGGTCTTTCAAACAAATAAAAAAAATCGATGATATCTCACACACACTTTGTTTTATTCAAATTTAAAGATAGGAAGCGCCTAATGAAAGACCCTGTATGTTGCTGAGATTCCCTACAAAATTACCGTAAACCGGATGAAACAATTTTAGATGCAATATCTTGAACACTACTAAACCAAACACGTTTTTTGGGATGTAAATCGTAAAGATTATATGACAAAATATAGAAATCACGACACGTCACTAGCGCCATGATGAAAATACATGTAGAAATTTTGAAAAAAACGGAAACCCTTGCTATCTAGTTACAGAAATTACAAAAGTAAATCCTATTTGAAAAAAGCTCAGTTGATTTGAATATGAAATAATGAAAGGATGATATAATTTTGTTTTTACTTGTAATATATTCATAATTATAGTGCGCTAATGCGCACATCATGAGGGACGCAGTTGAAGCTAATTTGACGTCCATCTCCTTCAAATGCACAAACTGTAATGCTCCTTAAACTACCGTGAACCATTGCGATTGTGGAGCTTTTTTTTCGCTCGCGAGTTCGCGGTGAGATCGCGCCGCGAACTGGTCACTGAGATCATGCGATTTGACCCCGTTAGACTTTTTCTTGTGGGGTTTTTTTAAGTCGCAGGTGTATGCGAATAAGCCACAAACCACAGCGGTCCTCAAAGCCAACATAACCCATGCCAAAGGTCAAATTCAGCCTGATTTATGGGCCAGTCATGGAAAATCGGATATTTCGGATGCGCTCCACCCAGAGAAACCGTAGCGGACATTTGAACGATGTTATATTCCACACATAATGACATCAATAGGTCTTTCAAACGAATAAAAAACGCGGACTTAGTGTAGAGCGGACTTTAGAAGCCCAATCTACGTCGAACCAACTCATTAGCTGCCAAGGCCCTTCAGGTGACGCCATTTTGTCCTAAGTTCCGCCATTTTGTCTTGGCAAATTCCAATTCAGCGAAGAACATGAAATGGCGTCTCGTCGACAGTTAAACCAGGATGAAATAGCAGCTTTACTGGAAAATGATGATTATTCTTCGCACGGCACCGACTCTGAAGAGAAAGATTGTGTTTCCGAAGACGATGTGAGGAGTGACGTTGAAGATGAGATGGTGGACTACATAGATCATACAAATCCGGCAAACAGGCAAGAGGAAAATCCTGAGAACCTTGACCATTCTTCAGAAGCGGCTAATCTTGAGGTAACATTATCGACTTCACACAGAATTATTACACACCACAGCGTTCAATTGATATAATTCTAAGAAAACAAATTTAAATTAAGTGATTTTTGTAAAATTTATTAAACTATAAGGAAACTTAAGTTGATAAAATTTTTTGTAAAATTTAGCTATGCTTCCAACGTTATTATTTTAAAAGAATAAATAAAAAGTAAACTTTGCTTAATAAATATTTCTTTATTTTATATGTGTATATTACCTATATATTAAATAATACTAAAACTAGTAGATATCCAAAATAAAATAATTAAATATAGCGATTTCATTATTACACGTAATTTTTACGTATAATTGGGCTTTATAGCCGCAAAAATATGATTGGGCTTCTAGGGTTAAAGGTTCGATACGTTTTAGAGCAGTTCAATTGAAATAATATATTTGTCATAATTATATATTTGTCAAGATTAATTCCGCTTATAATAAATTACTGTTAAAATAAACTGCAGACCAAGTAAACTATATAGTGGCTTAGTGGATAGGTCGCCTGATCTTACATTGTAAGATTGTATGGGGTTGGATTCTCGGAAAGGTCATCCTTTTCCAAGATCATCTTTAACAAGACACACACACACACTTGCTACACACCCATGTACATATAAATACGTCATAGTAGGATTGTTTGTAAGAGATTTTCGTATGATAATAAACCCGCCAATTGTGAAATTTTACAATAAAGAGTGGAAACAAACACATTTTGAAAAAAAAATAATTTAACAAAATGGCAGTTGTGAAAAAAAAGTTTTTTAAACTCGCTCTTTTAAAAAGAACAGAAATTTTAAATTTTGTTTTTTTTTTCACAACCGTTGGTTATTGTATAGGCTATACCTATTAGTTTATAGAGCTTTTTTATTTTAATTCAGGCGATGTGAAGGCCGCAATCACTGCAGCAACGGGGGAACTTTTTTTTTGCGACTTCTGAAATGGCGAGTAACTCGTTGAAATTTATTTTTTTATTATTTCAAAAATTACTAAGTATACATTATTTATGCACAAATATATCCTTAAAATTTTAAAGCATTTGATGCCAAACTTTTCTTCAAAAAACCAAAAGAAGAATTTTTTTTAGACGGTCACTTTAGGATTAGCCCTTGTGATTAAAATAATTCTAGAAGTCGATACTAAAGGTTTCTGAAAATTCTCATCACATAATTTATAATAATCGTATTAGATACAAGTTCAGTCAGATAATTGTTTGACACGTCGTGACTTACTTTAGAATATTTTAACGCGAGTATTATCTATCAATTAAGTTGTTACGAAACAGAAAATAATATAACCCTACAAATACAACATACCTACAATTGATTGTCGGAGAAAAAATAAAATAGTCGATAAAATATTAAAATATAAAATAAAAAACAGAAAATGATATAACAGTCAATAAAATGATAAAAAAATCAAGCTACATTTTAGCTAAATGACAACTAGAATTTTATTACGGCACTCAACGTGTATATGATACTCATAGTTCCAAACATAGGTTGGTTAAATACCGGATTTTTATAATCTAGGAAGTATTTTTTTTAAAATAGTTTCCAAGAAAGGGGCATTAAATGCCTAGCGTTTATGGTATTTTAAAATCAAAACAGTTAGTGGTTGTTTTGTAGAAATAGCTCTAAACTTACTTATTTTCAGCAACTTACTTATTTTCAGCAAAGAAGCAATATTTTAGTATTTTTTATTATTTTATGCATAGATTAGGAGTAAAATAAAAAACATAATCCTGACAATTAAATAGTATTATATTTCATTACATTTAATTTTTTTTTCACAAAAATCTACAGTAAAATGAAAATCATGTACAATTAAAACGTCATACAAAATACACAGCAGCGAAAAACTGTTGCCAGTGATCCTTTTTCACTAACACCTAGCTAGGCCTAACCTGCCTGTTCTAAGGCAAACATTTACATTTTTATAAATATGGGTATAACCTGTCTAAAACTAAACAAAGAAAAGAACACAATTAATTTGAAAGAATATATACAAGAATAGTTATCCTTAATCCTTATTGGCTGGGCAATATCAAAATAAAATTTTAAGGGTAAAATTGATAATTATAACAAATAAAAATGATGTTCAAGGAGATTTAAATAATCATAATTGCTTGAAATATAGCTTGTGATATATTATCTAAAAATAAAAAAAATAAAATTTGATTTCAAAATTATTAAATTATCTTTTGTTTAAGTGTATTTGTAAAAACATTTGTTTATGACTGTTTTTTACCTAAATAAAAAAAATATAAAAAAAATAACGTTTTTAGTTTATGTTATGACGACATATTTATTGCTTGTTTCGAAATTAGATCCAATTCTTGGCCATTTTTGCGAGAGAATAAAATGGTTTCGAAGAAATAAGGTATGAAATGTTCAAAATGAAATACTTAAAAATAAAGCTAATGACATTTAGTTTAATTCAGCACTAAATTTAATATTATATTGAAGATAATTTTTTCAAAAAATAAACCTCAGTAGGACAAATTTTGTCGATGTTTGTAAGGGTAATCTTAAAAACTGTCAGAAATATTTTTTTTTTTTTTTAATTTAATAACCATTTTTTACAATACAGCTTAGTATAAAATCCAGCCAAGCCTAAGGCTTACCTGCTGGAGATTATGATAGGGTGACTTTCAGTGCAACTTTAGTGGCCATTTTGACCATTTAATAATATATCTGCTGCATTATCTGCTATATTGATAAGGATTAGTCGGCACAGAAAGCCACCCCCTTGATAATATTTACATAAAAAAATAACGTACTTAATGCTAATAAAATAAAAACATGAATATTATTCGTATCATTCACACTTGTGTTTCACTTTCACTTATTTTAAAGCTAACTATTTTTAATTCTTTTTTTTTGTTTTTTTGTACATTTTTTTTATTTTTTTTTTAATTTAAAGGAATTTTGTTGAATAAATGAGGGATTAGCCAATTCAATCTTCTTTTGCCATAAAGGTTACGAAAAGGAGGGACGAGTAGCCGTTCATTTTGTATCTGTCTAGTGCTGTGTTTATGTTGGACATAATTTCGGAACTCGTCAGTCTCGAAATATTGAACTGTCAGTCTATAAATAAATAATGCATTAGCTGGTAATATGTCACAATACTTGAAAAGTCCTATCTGGTCGTTTCTAAATTTGTTTCGAATCTTGTTTGGAACTATTATTTTTAAAATACGATGTTGTAGAGATGTGATGCGGGATATATAAGTTTTAAATGTGTTGCCGTAGGTTGTGATTCCATAAGCAATAATAGATTCGACCAGGGCAAAATACAGACTTCTCAGCTGATGGTATCTGAGAATGTATTTTAAGTGGTAGATTTTTATAATTATTTGTCTAAGTTTTTTGCAAATGTTATTAATGTGCACTTCCCAGTTGAATTTTTTATCAATCGTTAGTCCAAGGTACCTTTCAGCATCGACTTTTTTTATATGCTCACACCGACAGTCCGGTTGTGGATTATGTAGACAGTTATGCGTGTGAAATTTTATTGCAAAGCTACTTCCTCGTTCTCTTGCCTGCGATGACCTGATATGCATAACTTTAGTTTTTTCGGCATTGATTATCAGCCCATTGTTATGGGCCCATTCCTGATCTTATTGAAATCGTGTTGCAATTTTTGAGAAGCCGTATTAATGTCCGTGTCACACACAAATAAAGAGGTGTCATCGGCGTAGGTATACATTTGGCAGTCGGAGGTACATTCGCTGATCCCGTTTGTGTACATGATGTACAGTATTGGGCCCCAAATGCTTCCCTGAGCAGTGCCTGATCGTACTATCTCCTCGCTACTAAATTTGTTATTAATTTTAACTACCATGTGTCTGTTGCTTAGGTAGTTTGTTAGCGGTCTCGATACATTTCCCCTTATTCCGGTTTCTTCATAGACTTTCGGAAACTGACTGTGTTTTAAGGTATCAAATGCACGAGAAAAGTCTATTAAAAGCATGATCACATGTTTCTTATCATTTAGAGCTGTGTTTACACTATTTGCAAATTTAGATAGCAGCCCAGTAGTGCTTCTGCCTTTTAGAAAGCCGTGTTGATTTTCCGCGATGATGTCGTGATTTTGGAAGTATTTTTGTATTTTATCTCCGATGTACGCTTCGATAACTTTGTCTATAGCGGATAAAATGGATATAGGCCTGTAATTACTACAATGTAGATGGTTTCCCTTCTTGTATATGGGTCTTATTATAGAGGTCTTTAAGGCATCTGGAAATTGTCCCGTCTTTATACAGAGATTAATTAAACGACTTAGTACTGGACTGATTTCTGTGGTGACGTTTTTTATATCCCTAATCCTGATGTTGTCTTTCCCGGGCGCTTTGTTGCTACTAAAAGATCGCAATATTCGCTCGATGTCCTCTGGTTTACTAGGCGGAATATACAGAGATACGTCGCACGCTTTAGCCATATAATTTTGGACTGGCGTTTGTGTTGGCGCTGCCACCTCGTCCGGAGCCATACCCACTATCGAGGCAGGTTCGCAGTACGGTGCATTTGCTTCCGATTGCGTCCGAGATGATACGACTGTAGGCGAACTGTCGCTCTTCGCGAGCCCCGTAACCATCATATCCAACCCAGTTGGTAATCCGCTACCACTGTTCAGTACTGATCGATTAAAATTGCCGATTTGTAAGATCGTGTTACACGGCGATATGTTATTTACTTCGGAGAAGTGTTTTACGAAGTCATTCGCTATTTCATTTTCCATTTTACTTCGTCCCATATACCGCATTATTGTGTCGTCTATATTTTTAGGTATTTTTCCCAAAAGTGTATTAATAATGCGCCAAATTTTTTTTGGGTCATTTTCAGCCTCCGTTATTTTTTGCCTGAAATATTCATTTTTAGCAAATCTGATTTTAGCGGTGATATTATTGCGGAGGTATTTGTATTGGTTTTTCAGGCATACATTTTTTGGTGAGTTTTTGCATTTCCTGAAGAGTGTATCGCGCTCCCCTATGAGCCTTACATCAAAGGTTACATACAGTCAGACGGGCAGACAGACGTGCAATGGCCTAACAAGCACAAAAACAATATAAGAAGTGCCGAATATAGTTTTAAGCTTATTAAAAGTCATATATAGGCTTTCAAATTAACTCTCAGCTATATAAAGGTGTCCTTTAAAGCCATTTGACCTATATTAACCTTTGTCATATAATGTTGTCGTCTAAAGGTTTACTCAGCTTTTATTATATAACTACCGAGTAATGGCTTCTCGAAATTGCTCTATAAACGCTTTTTCATCTATGTTATACAGCGTTTTAGCTGTATAAGCTTTTTAGTCGAATAAGGGTGGTAAATTATTACCCTTACTCCACCAAAGCACATTATACCCTATGCCAAAGCACAGTATACCCTAGATAGGTTGGTATACTGTGACCAATGAATGTACTTGTACATTGGTTACAAGACCCACCCTTATACAGCTTATAGTCATATTGAAGTGCAGTAATTTATTTCCAAACAGTTGAAGCTGAAAAGTTGTCTTCACGCCCTCATCTAAGTAGCTTATAGTTTTATAAATATTATATTAAAGTTGCAGATGCCATATAAGCAAAGCGGTAATTTTTTTGCGAATCTTTATTTCCTAAAATTTTTGTATTATATATTTTTAGGGCATTTTAGGTCATAAAATACACGTATTATAAGTAAATCTTGTGAACAATACGCAGCAAATGTTCTTTTTTACTGCGAATATTAAAATCAATTGACAAAAAAAAAATAAACCCTAATTATGAATTAAAATTGACATGTTACTAATATTTTGTTAGACATGTTGCTAATATTCGCAAGAGAATTTGGTGTATTAAACTACATTGAAATAATTCTATAAAATTCAACTCAATAAAATCTATTGGCAGCCATTAGGAATTCTATGTTTGCGAAGACAAATGATGCAGCTTCCGCTCGTTTCCATTCTATATCATTTCAAGGCATTACCCGACTAGAAGTTATAAAGTATCATTTGGAGACACTTTTACAGCCTCTGGCTATATAAGGGTGCCACAACATGCTCTATAAGTGCTTTATAAGCGCTTATTCAGCTTTCTTATACCACCGAAGTTATATATTATGACCGCTATTCACCCGCTATTGAGCTAAAAGCCGTATAAAATGTGCCTATTCCGGTGGTATAGACGTTATATAGACGTTTATATGACTGATATATTACAAGTTCTTGTGACTAAAAGCTATATCGAAAACGTTGTCGTGACCTTTATATAGCTAATTTGTGCTACTTGGTGGAGTCTTATCAATAGGTTCAGTTTTTGATGGAACTCTAAAAATATTGTTTTTGGATATCCCGGGAGTATTACGTTTTTTCGGTTATTATTTCGTCTGTTTTCTTAAATTTCTGTAGATTGTATAGTATTATAATAATATGGTCCTCACCTGTTCGTTTTAGATTTTAATTTAGGGTGTTGTAGGGTAGTGTCTGTAGTATATATGCGCGTTGTGATAGAAGGAATGTGAGATGTGTATCTGTGAGTGGTGGGAATGAAGGACGGAAGGAAGAAAGGCGGATGGCCGGGCGGGCGTCGGCGCCACGCCTAGCGGGGATGCCCGAAAACCCCGTTTCTTGGTTCGTCATTGGGTATCGAGCGGAGCGCGGTGGGCGCATCGTCGGGCGGGCGGACGATCCGCCCGCCGCGTTCGCAAGGCGCGGGCGGCGGCCGCTGGCGGTCACGCTATCGACCGCGCGCAGGCCGCGCGGCCACGCCGGTCGCGGTAGTCCGAAAGCCCGTTGCAGTTTATTCTACCTCAACGGACACACAAATCAAACTATCAAAATCACTACACAAGTAGCCCAATTATGATAACAGTACTTGTTGGTGTCAAACGACTTACAGTCACGCATATCGGCGTAACTATAGAAAATGGACCCTAGTGCAAAATTAAACACAAGAAATATATTAAAAAGAATAAATAACACAACAGTGTTTAAAAAAAAAAAGACTGAAGTGGACTTTTGTTTTTATAATTATTTTGATTACCGTTTTTCATGAAATATTTGTAGTTTAAGTATTTATCCATATAGATAGATGTATATTTCTGGATTGTACTCAATCAGACCTTTCATTTTACAACTACCAGACATTTAGACAACTACTTACTTGAATTTGGACAGTTACGCTATAACACTCTGGATGACGGCTATAACAATACCACACACTTCTAAATCAGTCCAAGCGTTTAGAAGTTATGGTTGCATAAAGAAACAGAAAACATACATAGATGAACTCTGAACACATTGGACATTTTTTTTGTTAGTCAGTCGGGTAAAAAGGCCCCTTCCCCTACTTATTTACATTATGGCATACTTCATTATGGTATATAGGATGCAATAAGTGTATACATAACTACATTACATATTTATTGAAGCTAAATTATACATCGACATATTTATTTAGGGTTTTGCCTCGAACGTATTGCGGAACAAGTTCCCAAGAATTTCAGTGGGATAGGTTACATATATATGTTCAAAGTAGAACTACCAAGTACGAAACTGGTAAGACGAAATACACCCACATAATATTACTACATGTGAACCAATGTTTGCATATCTACATATTTAAATTAACTACATAATGTAATATACCGTATATCTACGGTATAATGTAATATCTATAATGGTTTTTGTCTTTATTTGATAAATCCATTTTTCCGCTTCCTTCGATCTCTAGCAGAGTTGTATAGACCGTGGATCGTATGCAAAAGTTATGTTTTGGGCCCTCGAAATTTCATGGGCCCGGTGCGCTGCACCGGCTGCACCGGCTTAGTTACGCCACTGGTCACGCTAACAGACATACATACAAAAAAAATCAAACAAAGCTTGAACGGTCGACAATTACACTTAAAAATGACCACGAATTCAAAATTGCAAGCATGACAAATAGGTCTAAGAAACGTCCTATCCTAACAATCAACTCCATGAATTTAATCACGCATTAAATAGGTACGGTTCAGCGAAATTTACTCAATATGACCAAATATGGTCACGCGTTTTATGACTCCACGTGTCTCATTTAACTCAGTTGTCGCGGTGCCCTATATACCCGGGCGCGACACCACTGCTATAAATATTCAAAAGAAATTCAACTGCCAGATGCCAGACTGAATCCACCCCGATGACACGCGCGCCTATATCGATCATCTGGGTGATTACGTTGTTCATTTTCGCCCTATTTCACTGAATGTATATTTAAACCGGTAATCCTAATAAACTAGTAAACATCTACTAAGTAATCAATTAATACCCCTGGTCTTTGATATTGATTTAGCCGATGAGGCGATCGGCGTCCATTTTGGCCATTCTGGAAGATACCAAAATAGCTTTGTCGGCCGACTATGCAAAACTGGTTTATCTTGTGACTCCGCGTCATACTAGGGCATAGAAGTTATTGAATTAATTTCGATTCTTCCCGGAAATCGCGAAGAAAGTATCGAATTCTTAATTTCTCATGTATCATCAAAATATTGTCGTGAGTGCCGGTCTTTAGTGGCCCTAATAATGTATAGGCCAGGCTTATGTGGTTGGAATCTAAATAGAAAAGAAGTAAAATTCATGCGAATAAAGAGAATGTTACAATTAGGACCTAATTAAGTTTAGTATTTTTAATCAAAAACATTTATTAGGCGAAAATAAGGGTGGGAAAGTGTGGGGTATCATACAATCATGGGTCAGACGTAAATAGCGTTATGCATAGCTGATCATCGTATCGATTATATGATTAAACGAGATAGATTTATTCTAGCTAGAAGACTACAGAACATGATTGTAGAACAAGAATATTCGAACACGTAAAGACTCAGGTTTTTACATTATGGTAAATAAACCTTAAGGCAAACCTACAGCCAAAAAATACCTTTATCTAATAAGGTAAGATGATCAACACCTAAGATCGATTAGCATATGGACAACGTCTCAAAAGTAGATGCGTTGCAGCATTTGTAAGTCTGAAATCACTCTATGATCGTTTCTTTAAAAGGTTTCCCGAAATAAAACAAACTTCAAGGTGATGAAAGCTATAAAACGTAATTATTTCCGTAATAGAAAACGAGAAGTATACCCATATTAATGGCCAATTACAACTTGCCCTTCAACCCCAACAAGCGTTCGTAAAAATCGCAGAGATTCGCATGTTGTTCAAATAACTACCCATTTTTTGTGTATTCCTACCGATTAAGTGCAGTGCCTCTCCAAAAGAGGCTTGAGCATATTTCTCCGATATTACTTGGTCCGATGTTACCTTTTCAGCGCTCCTCTGCATTAATTGGTGGCAAAAATGTCTAGGCTTTGGATATGTGGACATTCAAAAGAGTGCTCAAAACGTTGTTAAGAGCAAGAGCTCGCGATACAAGCTCTCTGAATTAAGATATAAAGAATGCGGGTGTGGTCACCACTATCAGGTACCAAAAACGTTTACATTTTTTGTTGGACCTGTGGTGTACAATGCCAAGTACAAACTAATACCAAATATCACTCAGGACTAAATTGCTGGGAAAAGAGCTCCGAGTAGTAGGAGGACGTATCTGCTTCAATGGTTAGGTCAGTGCAAAACATCACTTCGTCTGCTAATAGATTTCTACTACTCGTTGAAGTTCTACCAATTTAATAGCAATCATAGTTGTGCACATCCAATAATAACTAACATTTCTTCAGGTATAGCTTCATCTCGTTGACTTACTTACTTTGAATTTTTACATTGTTATTCTAATGCTAAGGCCTTTGAATTTCTTATAATAATATAATAAGTCCATGTTGATTGCTGTAAATCGAGAATTTAATAAAAACAACACAATCTGTACTTAGTTCATGTATTTTTACTTCATTTATATGTCTCTTAATCTATTAAATCTTGACCGGTAGTCCCGGTTGTCATTATACTTCACGGCACATAACCCACCCCTATTTTTAGTAATTCTACTGATTTATTTAATGTGTATTATAGCAAAGGCCACTTCTTTTGTATTTAGCTTTATATAAAATTTTATAGTTTCAGAGTTATTTGATTTTTGTTATTTTGAAATAAAACTTATCTGATATTTAAAAAGAAGAAATAAAAAAAAAACTCATATTTATCATACTCCATTGCCTCTCACACCGCTTTTGTATTGATGCGAGTTCTATCACCAGTCTAGAAGGGAGAATTCCGTATTTGCAAGCCAAACTGTCACAATAAGCTTCTCCGTTACTTTGTCGCCATATCAGGATATCTTTTTATACTACATATGATTTTGATTTATGTGTCCTTGTGTCATGACAGGTTAAATTGCGCGGGGCTTCCCGACTATCGCGTGGCGGCGAAACTGGCTGCGGCCGCGCCGCTCAGAACGAGTACTCTCGCTTTTTAGCCGCCGGCATTGATCGCGTGACAAACGACAATGGGCGCGGCGGGCGGCCCCCGCCCATCACCCCTTCTGCCCCACCCCCCCCCCCCCCCCCCATTTCATCCCGCACTTTACCTCCATACCACCGCACCGCCCCCGACCTAAACTGAGCCGCCCAAGAAAGCCTCTCTCATACGAGGCCCGTGACTCCGGCCCCTTTACCTTTCCCTCAATGAAAATGAGTCCGCTACTTTCTTTCAACCTTCCCTATAAACCCCCGTCAACGCTAGCTATAGTGCGAGTGAAATAAATACATAGGTATAACTGAAAACTAGCTCCATATATGTAGCGGTTTTTCAAAGCTTTTCATAACAGACTCAGCATTACAGTCAAAGGAAGGAATGACCTGACGTTCGCTAAGAAATTGCTCAGTTAATAAATCCACCATTTTGAATAATTTACGTAAACAATAAAGAGTTTTTGAATTACATTGTATTTTCTTTATTCAACCCCGCTGATATATCAACAGTTTCCGTTAATATGTCTTCGGAAAAAGGCAATCAAATTTTTTTTTTTTCAGATATCTAAATTTTGTAGGCATACAATGACTAAAGTAGTCTTTATTTTGTATCAAAGACGTTTTTAAATAAAATTATTTTTCATTTTCATAGACCAAACTTTAAAAATACGAGGAGCTGACGTCAAAAATTCCACGTATATCTTATTTGCCTGTAAAAAAAACTGCATCTAATATGATTGAAAATGAACACATTACGATGACGATTATAAAAAGTGTTTATATTTCTAAAGCGATATCGTATCGAGTTCTAAAGCAATATCGTTAAAAATATACTTTTATTAAGGCCCTAAATATTTTGATGGTGGTAGTGTTGTAATTTAACTGAAATCCGACATAAAAGCTTGTGTTACAGAAAAGAAAAATAATTATTCCACCTTCATACATATCATAATTGAGGATGATATACATATATTTGCTGTTTGTGAAATACAAAACAATGCAAATATAATAAATTCGTTTTTTTTTTAATTCATTAAATTCACAAAAAAATGCCTAACAAAACACTATAAAGGAAAGGACACTACATAAAACATCGATACGCTAGATAGAATAGCAACAAAAAATAGAAAATAATAACCCATGGAAAGAGTCGTTTATTTATTATTTACCATATCATACGTCGCTACACTGTGCTCACTTGTGATACATTCCTGGCGACATGTATGGCTTCCGCCGTATTGTACGTCTCCGTAAAAGCATTAATTATCCAGTGTACAACTATTATAATATTATATTTAATCCAGTGTACACTTACAACTATATAATCAATGGTAAAAGTAAAACGTATCTTATTGATTTTCTCACGCGTCTCATGCTATATGATTTTCTTTTCAACTTTGTGAATGATTTTTTAAATTTCCAATTTTATATTAAGGGGAGCCAGGTTTAAAATGCCAAAAAAACATGTTTTTTATTTTTTTTAAATAACCTAAAGTTGAAATCTGATCATGAATCTTTTATATCGGTTTGATTAACATTTGAATAATATAAATATTCTTCGCAATACTAAAAAAACTATGTTTAAGATATTGAATTACAAATATTTTCACCGCTGCAGAAATGATGGTATCTGTTTGCGCCGGTAATGGCGAGGTAATTTTGCCTGAAACAAAAAAGTAAACTAAGATATTCATTATTACATATGTATTCTCTAGATCAGGGTTTCCCAACCTTTTTTGCATGGTGCCCCCCAAGATTATATTTAAAAAAACATGCCCCCCTATATTTTTCTTCATTGCTTCAACAAAAACACAAATTATTTTTACTATATCTATTTTACACGATTTATTATTTATTAATGGGATGCTTGCGCCTGCATTTTTTGAACCAGTTGGTCGATATCAGGTTTTGTTTTTGACAGAGCTATCATCAAATCATTATCGACTGCAAGACGATTTTGCTGCTTAGTCTTAATTTACACTAATGCTGAAAATCCGGTGTCACACAAGTAAGTCGAAGAAAATGGCAGAAGTATTCGCAAGGCAAGAGTGGCAACTTTTGAATTAAGGAGAAAGCGTTTTATCCAAAATTTCTCCAAAGTCAAGAGGTGAAAGTCATATTTCATTGTCGAATCTGCCTTTATTTCCAGAAATTTTTCTTGGACATGTTCTGGTAATTGCAGAACATTGACCATTGGAACTAGGTGGCGCAAATAAATCTGTGTGTAATAATAAACAATGATAAGTAATTAGATTAAAATATCCCAACACTTCATGCCCCCTTAAGATCTCTCTACGCCCCCGGTAGGGAACGCCCCATCGGTTGGGAAGTCTTGCTCTAGATGAACCAAAAATATAACCAAAAGTTATCATTTTTCAAGGATTTAAAAAATAAAATCGATTTTCGCCGCAAAATTTTGTTTTTAACTGGTAAAAAATATATACATATAAAAACAATTTAATAGTCTTCCAACAATTTTTCAACAAGTCGATCCGTCAAGTAGTTTTTTTTATCACCGGCGCAAAACAAAAAAATGTAGTTTTGAGAAAAACGCATTTAAAGTTTTCTTTAAACGAAAGTAAATATACTATTAGTAATAGTATTATAAATATATAATTAGTAAAAATACTACGTTTAAAGAAAAGTAGCATTTTTTTCACTTACAACCATCTGCAACTATCAGCGTTTTTGAGAGGTAAATGATTCATGAATAGATTTCAACTTAAAGCTTGAAATAAAAACATGAAAAAATGTTTTTTTGTTGGCCGTCTAAACCAGATTGCCCCCTTGAGAATTGAACACTATGATTTCATTTGGATTTTGACAGTTAACTAAAAATATGGCATGTTTGATTATACCTTGCCTTGCGAATAATTATTGTTTTCAAGCTCAGGGATTTATTTTATTATTTTATTTTATTTTATAGCAAACTTAAAGATAGTAAATATATAATTACAAATACATTACAAATTAACAGAAATGACATGAACACGTTGACAGTAGAATAAATTATAATAAAGCTAATAATAATATACGGGTAAGGAAAGTAATAATTAAATAAGTTGTTAATAAGGTTATTTGTATAGAGCAAAATAGAAGTATGAGTAATTGGATAATAATATTTATTATACATAATTATGATATAATACAATAGTATGTTATAATATAGTAATCGTATAATACAGTACATTAGGATGAATGAATGAAAATCTCTTTATTGCACAATAAAAATAAGGTACAATGGGCGGACTTATTGCTACACTACAACAATATCTTCCAGTTAACCAACATGCTGGTGTGAAAAGAAGAGTAGGCAACAAAATTATAGCTTAAAATATATATATATATATATATATATATATATATATATATTATATATATAATATATATATATATATTATATATATATATATATATATATATATATATATATATATATATATATATATATATATATATATATATATATATATATATATTATATATATATATATAAATAAAATATATATATATATATTATATATATATATATATATATAT
>OX155980.1:22122967-22258245 GCA_944548615.1 Micropterix aruncella
ATATATATATATATATATATATATATATATATATATATATATATATATACATACATATTTTGATATATTAACAAAAAATAAATAAATAAGTAAATAAATAAACTGCCAAAATAAGGTAAGGAAATGGAGGGGATAACTGAAATGTTAGAATTTATGATTCATATTTATTGTGAAAGGAAATGCTTTTTCAATGATTGCTTAAAGGTGAACAGCGAGCTAGCGCCACGAATAGTTGAAGGAAGCTGATTCCACAGTCGAGCTACATGTACGGAGGAGTAGAAAAAAGTGGTATTGTGTTTTGGGATACGTAGGATATTATTCTGACTTGAACGAAATGGGAGACTATGACTTCCTAACCCGGTAAAATCCTCGTTGAAGTAGGAGGGAGATGTAGGATTGTGTAGGACATTATATAGAAGTGAAAGGATATGAAAATTTCTCCGGTCCCGTATACGAAGCCATTGCAATTTTGATCGGTAATCGGAAACATGGTCATACTTCCTCAGATTGAATATGTACCTTTTGCAAACGTTCTGTAGGCGCTCAAGTTTATCCAGTCTGTTTTCGGTGAGATCCAAATATGCGACATCGGCATAGTCTAGTAACGGCAGAAGCAGACTTTGAATTATGGTTTGCTTAGTGCTTACAGGGAGGAATCTCTGCAACCTCCGAAGGCTATGAAAGCCATTATATATTTGCCTGCTTACTTCGTTGACTTGTGCTTGCCAAGAAAATGTCTCGTCCACGAGTATGCCTAAATTCTTTACGACTTTAGAATAATCAATGACGTTGCCCTCGATTTCTACTTGTCGTAAAGATGACAGAGAAATAGGAGACAGTAATTGTTGACCGCCAATTATAATTGATTGGGTCTTAGTAGGATTTAAGACAATGCCATGACTTATACCCCAAGATGATATATGGGTAAGAGCCGAGTTCATATCAAGGTGGCAGAGTCAATATCGTCCGGTTTTGTGTGTATAAACTTGTAGATCATCAGCGTAAAGGTGATACGAGGTGGTAAGGTTCTCGGTTATGGGGCTGATAAATATAGAGAAGAGAAGAGGGGAAAGGACTCCTCCCTGGGGTACGCCAGCAGTGAGGTCGATCAGATCGGTGGAAGTGTCGGCTGATTTAACACACTGTCGGCGCCCCTTTAGATAAGAGTCAAACCACATTACTGCATCATCTGAGATGTTAAGAGAGTGCAACCGCTCCAGCAATGGATCAAAGTCGACCGTATTAAATACGCTACTAAAATCTAAGAGTGTGAGAATTGTGAGTTTTCTATTGTCCATATTCTATCTAATGTCATCGGTGACTTTCACTAGAGCTGAGGTAGTGCTGTGACCAGGGCGAAAACCGGATTGAAGAGAATTAAGTAGTCCATGAGAGACAAGAAAGTGGTTTAGTTGGATGTATGCGACGCGTTCTATAACCTTCGAGAAAATAGGCAATATAGAAATTGGCCTATAGTCTTTGGGCAGCAGAGGTGAAGATGTTTTAGGTAAGGCGATGATAAAGGCCCGTTTCCAAAGAGAAGGGAAGCTACGATTTGTGAAAGAGAAGTTAATGATGTGAGTGAGAACTGAAAGAATTGGCTCAATAATTGGGCTAATATGTGCAATATTTAAATTGTCGCAACCAGTCGCATTAGTTTGTATTTCTTTGATGATGCGTCGTAGTTCGTATGGCGTGGTGGCCGTGAAATTAAGTTGTGTGATAGGTGGTCTCACTCGTTGTCTAATGTTATGAATAGATGTTGATTTAATCAATGAGTCAATGCTTGACGGTTGGATGGCAAAGTGGGAATTCAGAGTATTGAGATCAATATCCAGGCTTATAGATCTGTTTTTGGATTTTCCCACACCAAAGGAATTACGAAATTTAAAGATGTTCTTGGGAGTAGAGTTTCGCAAAGTCCTGTATATGTAGGACCGTTTGGCACTTCTGCACAATTGGTTGCATCGATTTCTCTGTAATGTATAAGCTTTCCATTGTTCTTCTGTTTTTGCCTTTTAAATTTGATTTTTATTCACTCCCGCTTCGCCATTGCCTGCTTTATATCCTCGCTTAGCAAGGGGCAAGGAGGGTGTTTGACTTTCATAGTCTTTAGCGGAGCCTGCTTGTCATACAACTGCAAAATGAGCCGATTGAGACAGTCAACTTTTTCGTCGATTGTAAGTTGTCCCTCAACGGCCGTCCACTCCGTGCTCCAGGTGTCCTGCAGAAGGTTTGCATAGTCTATTGCTTTCATATCGCGGATTCGTAGAATTTATGGAGGCGATTTAGGACAACGTAGCTTATAACCAATGTAAAGGAGATCGTGGTGAGAAAACCCAGAAGCTGTGCATTGTCCGTGAACTTTTATCCGATCAGGAGAAGACGTTATAATTAAATCAAGTAGACTACTAGAGGTTTTATAATGATAGGTGGCCCGCAATGGTGCAATATTAAGATTAAGGGACGTAACCATGTGATTAAGGTTTTGTGACCTACTAGTATTTTTTTAAAAGGCAAGTGTTGAAATCCCCCATAATGACAACATGTTCATAATGGGGGAGAAGGCTTTCAAGGGTGAATTCGAGTTCTTGAAATTAATTTATTTGGGGAGGACAATACACTACAGCAAGAAGGAGCGAATTGAACTGCAATTGCATTTCAAGGAAAATAAATTCAGGACGACCCCTGCACGTGGACGGAGATTGTAAAAGTACCTTGTATTTGAGATCACTTTTTATGTAAATTCCCACTCCTCCACACCTCCATCCAACTCTGTCATTCCGTATCAGTTTGTATCCGGGCAAAGGGTAATGCGAGTGTGGGCTTGAGCATAGTTTCACTAATAAGCAATGCGTGCAGGTTTAGTCCTGAAATGGTGTCTAACAAGTCAGAATAATGGCTTGGGATACTCTGTGCATTAATGTGGCAGGCGTTAAAAATATTTTTGTGTGGAGACAGGAGAAAACCCACAGTTTCATGAAGTGTATGTTCTGGTGAAATAGCTGAGTCCAGAGGTTCATTGGCAGTCGAATCACTGTGCTCAGAATCACTTGAAAGCAAAGAGTCATTAAAAAAGTTAGGGAGGGGATTGATGGGGCTATTTGTAGGGGATGGCGGCATTGGCATTAATATGAATTATAATAAATAAAAGG
The DNA here is from genome assembly GCA_944548615.1 of Micropterix aruncella. NCBI lineage: Eukaryota > Metazoa > Arthropoda > Insecta > Lepidoptera > Micropterigidae > Micropterix > Micropterix aruncella. The sequence goes on from OX155980.1 coordinate 22,126,123, forward strand.
AAACAAATAAATGAATAATAAAATAAAAAGGAATAATAATAAATAGTAAATAAACAAGGGAAAAAAATATATCTAAGGTATTATCCTGTTGAAATGAATATAATTTTCCAAACATTTAGGTCAACAGTACATACAGCCTTATTAATATTAAATAGTACAATTATTAAAATTAACATGTTACTAAATCTCAATTATTTTAAAAATTCCCAAAAGTTGGGAAAATGCAATAGTGGGAATCATCATTTTTAATGGCGAGCAACATTGTCTTGCCGCGGATTGAATGTATTTGGTCTGTTTACAAAAATTAAAATGACAGTCGACCGGCATGAACGTGCGGCGCAATGTTGAAGCCATCGGATGACTACTTTTTCGTTGTTTTAGCATTGTGCGATCGTAATTTGTGGATTTTCTGGTCTTTAAAGGAGCTTAAGTGATCCAACGCACTTTTAAAGTGGTCGTCGGTGGTTAGTGTACTTCGCGAACCGTCAGGAAAACAAACGATTACTGCTCCATTTCGTGTAACTGAATTGCTAACCTGAAAGTTTTGTCTGGCTTCTGTGAAGATTCTCTGTCTTTGCGGTGTTAAAAATTCCGTAACCAATATCCTGGATCCTTTCAAGTTAGATTTGTTCATCCAGACGAGTTCGCGATAATGACATTCACAAATTTAACCAAAATTGGTTGATGTTTGTCACTGTTTGCATGTGTTTTGCCGATCCGGTGACTTTGATCGAGATAATCTATGGAGAAGTTGGGCAGTTTCACTTGATTTTTGATGAAGCTTGTGATAACAGATGAGAGCTCTTCGCCGTGTTCTTCTTTAATGCCGTGGACGACGAGGTGGCTTCGCCTGGAATAGCATTCCAGCTGGCCAATGCGACTGCTCTGTTTAGATAACTCAGCTTCCATATTCTGAAGAGCTCCAAAAACTAGTTTTTTGAATGCATTAAAATCAGTCGAGAGTGCATCGAGTGAATTTGAAGCAGGGGATTTTTCACTATTTGCTTCGAGGCGCTGTTCAAAGTTCAGCATCCAAGCAACAAGGTCCTTCATTTGCGGCATAGACATCGTGGTAAGTACCTAGGTCCTCAAAGACAAAATTTAATGATCCAACAGGATAATTAACGAATATTTCCTTATTCTACATAAATTTCTTAGTGCTGGTAGCCGTCAAATTTGTCAATTTTCTGACAGCTGTTTATTGCCAAAAATATGGTGTAAATACCTTTGTTTCTTCGCAGACGTTTTAATAATACTATTGTACTCAATGTTAACACATGGATGAATGGATGTCAGTTAGTGAAATCTTAAGAAGTATTATAGGAGATAGGCTAGGTATGATCGAGTCTTTTATTAAATTAATGGAATCATAAAATATATCTAATCCTTTACACGATTTATAAATGTACACGATTTTACACGATTATAAATGTAAAGGTGTTACCGCTGATATATCTAAATATAGGTCCATGGTAAGTTTAGTGATTCGAAGATGGCGGCTGTCGCGGCGCGTTGGCCGCCCTCGGCTGCCGCGTGCCGCCCCGCGCGCCGCGCCGCCCAACGAGCGGGGCGGGCGGGTGAGTGCTGGCGGGCTTCGCTTTGTGCAAAATTCTCCTCTACAACAAAGGGATCGCGGCGACGCGACACCTATCTACCTAATGCCGTACTCCTCGCCAGCCAATGTGCCCGCCCGCCTCGCACACAATGCCGCCCTCTGAACCCGCACAAAAGCAGCGCCGGCTTCCACTCTTGCATCACAAATTCACATTCTAACAGGAAAGATTTTCATATCGCGATATGTATTTCGAAAAGTTGGATGCATACCTCCTAAGATAAAATGATGATATATTGGGTACTTACCTATGAAGTTGCTGTTCTATAATGGAAATTTAGGATCAAAAATTTGTATGAAATATGTATATTTAATTAATAGAAATATTGACCACTATTATCTACGCAGATTTGTCATTTTAATGGGAGTTGCTTAATTCCTTTGCTGTATAACTCTCGTGGACAGGAACGAATAAATGCTTTGAAGGCGTTTTTCACCGACTCTTCAAATTTCGTTTTTTCCCCTTGTAAAAAGTTATCTAAATTCTGAAAAAAAACTGTATTAGAGCAAGCTCTGACAAGTACGGTGAATGACTAAGTCTCCAAACGCAACTCCTGAAACTTTGCGACTTTTTTCAGTAAAATATGTGGTTATGCGTTGTCGTGCAGAAGCTGTGGCGGTGAGCGATTAACCAGACTCGGTTATTTAATCACGAGCTCCTCCTCATTGTTTGCAGTTCTTAACAGTACATTTTAACGGTAACTGTATAGCCAGACTGCAAGAGGCTGAAATAGAAAACATCGACACATTATCTCATATTTGAAAATAATGCAAATTTTCAACTTTACCATGGTTGAACAAACGAAAATATTTTAGCAAAAACGAACGACGGAAAGACAAATAAATATATGATTGTTAAAAAAGAATATCATGTCCTTAAATTTAAAATTTGAAACTCCAACTCAAACTTAATTTATCCAAGTTCAAAGTGGCCAGTGTGAAAAAACGCCAATTACCAATACCGCCAAAGGGTGCAATGTGGGTAGGGGTACGTCTCGACGAACGCCTTTGATTTACGTTACGCGCAGGTAAAGGCTGGCGAAATTTCGAACCTTTGGGGGCGAGTAGCAGACATCTGGCGGCCATATCTGAGCCCTTACGACTCGTGACGTATTCGCTTCGATTTCAATTTTGTTCTAAGAGAAGATACTGTCTGATATACTATGACATAGGTAAGGACCCAACATTAAATCGAACTTCTTTCAAATTAGATTCCTTTCAACCTGCTGAGCAAAGCAGTATGCCACCTCCTCAAAAAAAACGCAAATCCGTTTTAAAATCGACACTAAAATAAACATAAAATTATTGATAATAATAATTATAATGACTGCTAATATGTATGAATTTGCTATTATTGATGGGTGTTTTTTAATTTCTTATTATTATATCATTCATATTAGGATATTCATTAAACCGTCATTGTATTATTAATTGATTCTCGGATCATATAACGTTTATAATAACAATAATGTCACTAATAAGTACTACAATTAGATACCTACTATTTTTATTATTGTAACAAATATAAAAAAAATAAAAGATACATCCACGAACGGTTAATCTATCATACAGATACGAAGTTACATAATGTAATGTTATAGTTAAAGTAGCATAAAATATCCAAAGATATTTAATTTTTATTCTTTCGGTCGGAAACGTTTTACTAAGTGGGATTTTGTAAGGCATTCATTACAGACAAGGCTAACGGCTGCTTGGTATCTAATCTATACTAATATTATAAAGAGGTAAAGTTTGTGAGGTTGTAGGAAGTAATCTCTGGATCTACTGAACCGATTTTGAAAATTCTTTTACCAATAGAAAGCCACGTTATTTGTGAGTGTCATATGCTATATATTAATCCGAAAATTGAAAAGACTTTACGTGGTAGCCGGATTTGCAAAGTAAGTCGGAGAATAATCGGTCGAACGAAAACGTTTCTTACTAACGCTGCCTTAATGATGAGAGATATATGATTAAGTTCTAGGGAAAAGTTGTAGAGCTTGATAATGCCTACTAAAAAGTCAGCCACAGCATATGTCTACCTTTTATATTTAAGTCACAAAAAGTAGTATTTTATATTTAAAAAATAATTTAAATTGTTAGGTCATGTTTATTAGTCATATTATCAACAATTATGAATTCTTATCAAAATAAGTAAATTTATCATCGCAAGTGTTTAAAACAAAAGACTTTTCCCTTTGACTGCATATAATTTCCCTTTTACTGCATAAATAGTTAAAGAGATAATACGCTCACAAACAAGACACTCACAAGAAGACACTCACAAGAAGACACTCACAAATAACGGTATTATAGTCAAATTGGCGTGCAAATACATACATACATATGCAGTAAAAATATAACCCTTCTTTTGGCAGTCAGGAAATAAATCATAGCACTCAGTACTAACCGAACCACACTCATAATTTCATCACAGGTAAAAAGTTTTACCGCCCAACGAAGTTGGCACGGGTCAGCTAGTAATTAAATATAGCTTGGAACGGGGCATTCTTTGTGGGCACGAAAAGCCTCAGGCAACGATCGCCTAAAGCCTAAGGCGATGTTCTTATTCCAAGGCATATGAATCGTTGGTGCAGCGAATGCCTCGAAGCCGACATCCTTCGGAACATTCATAGTGGTCAAGCAGTGGTCAAAAAATTAGCATCTGGTTCATTCTTGGTGGATTTTACTGTATGTGGATTGTAGGGAGATAATGGGCCCTGTTGCAGTTTGGCCACTGATACCCATGTGTTCAGGGCCGGTCATACTCACGGGTCAACACCCATCCGGCGGCCTCCAAGCAGAAGTACGAGCCAGGATAGGACTCTGGCCTACGGGCCAGTATCCCCTAGGAGTCAACATTCGGGTGCTCCTGTACAATTTGCGCACCGGCACCCTCAGTCAATCGATTGTGAATTCTGACCGACAGCCGGGGGAGTCTGGAAACAGTACTGTCCTATAGAGCGGTACACGTGAGATATACCTTTGGTGATGAACGGTTTCGTGCAGCTTGGGCCAAAAGATCCATTTTGTTCTCGGATCGGCTCAACTCACTATTCAGCTCCTATTCAGAAGCCTTCTCGAGTGGAAGGCTACCCCGGGTAAGACTCCCGTGTTTTAGGCCTCAGAGCTGGCGGACCGGTTTCTCCCGGCGGGATTGCAAATAAAAGAATGATTTTGCTGCGTGAAATTTGGAGCACCCGATATTTCAGCTATGCTACAACCGCCCTTATCCAGGGTAGCCTCCACTAAGCAGCGGTGAATTTAATACATACAGTCCGCGCGCACGCTCCGAGGAATCGGGGGCTGGGAAAGCGGGCAGATGACGCCGCCCCCGACCGTCGCTTCATACCTGGGTCCTCTCAATCTACCAGTACTAGAACTCTGCCAGTACTACAGTACGTTACGAGATAAACTCCGTTTTTATTATTTTATAATGGTTTTTAGAATTTCAGTAGACGTGGAGGTTTGGATGTCCCAAGTACCAAAAAACTGGATTTAAAAAAAATATCCATCTGTCATCCATTGCCAGGTTGTCCGCGATCATGTGACAATACATAAATACAAAACTAATGAACTACTTGGCTTAATTTAGGGTTCTTATTGTCTCTTTTCATCTTTATAGAAATTTCATTTAAATATAAATTAAATTAAACCAAAAAAAAAAAATAAAACGGCTCTAACGATTTTTATGAAATTTTGAGAAAACTTTGCCTTATCGGTTATCTAATAATGAAACGCTCTTATATGGCAATTCTTGGAATACTGTGGTGTTTACAAACCATAGGCAAGGGGAATTCTTTGTCCGAGTGTTGTTATTACAATAATGGCGACACTAATGTTATTGACATCTGACAGCTGTCAATGAAAATTTGAGAATTTCGCAAAATCAAAAATAAACAACGTTTCAGGACATAAAAAGGTTATATAAAACCCTGAAAACTTATCTTTTTTTTATAATTCGTGACACAATCGCGAAAAAAAGGAATTTCTGTTACACCCACTCTATAGGAAACCGTACTGCTTCCAGACTCCCCCGACTGTTAGTCAGAGTGCACAGTCGATTGGCTTACGCCGCACGGTGCGCAGACCGTCCAGGAGCGCCAGAAGGTTGATTCCTAGGGGAAACTAGCCCTAAGGCCAGAGTCCTACCCGGGCTCGCACTTTATGCGTGGAGGCCGCCGGATGGTAGTTGACCTGTGACTGTGACCAACCCTGAACAGAATGGGTCTTCGTGGCCAACTCAGCAAGGGCCCATTAGCTCCATTAGATATATATCAACTAGAAATCTTAAATAATTTCTAATATTGCGTAAAACAGTACAGAGGTACTTTCATTAAATCCATGTAACCAGTCTCCAACGGCCACACTGGTCTCTTGATTTACAGTTTATTAATATGAAATGTCCAAATGTCCACAGCAATCGAAAGCAGGTTTGCTTCATTTTATAGCGTTATTCCAAATAATTAATATATCTATTGGTAGAGAGGGATGAGAGAAGCCTAAAGGATGCTGGGTTAGAAAACATAATGGCTTATTTGATAACAGACATGTCCAAGTATGTGTAACCATAATCCGACTGTATGTCATATGACCTGTATTATGGCATTTAATTAAAAACAACTTTAAAAAGCATTTATAAAAGAACGACACCAAATATTGTAATTCGTTAGAACTATTATATTTGAAATGAAAATAGAAAAATAAAGCATTGTTACAAAATGTAATATTTGCATGCATAAACGAACAAATAAAATATTTAAATTACAAAAAATAAACATACAGGAAAATAAATCGAGAAATGAACATTTCAACCAAATAGAAGAGAAATATTACATGTTATGCAGCTTGATCGTAATAGAGAGTTTTGTGTATATCTCTAAAGGACATGACAAAAAAGCTATTTTTAATAGTTTTTATTGGTCTGCATGGCATTCGCCTGTTTGATTTTTGTACAAGGCAAAATAAATAAATCCAAAATACAAAACTACTGGACCACTTGGCTAAATTTATGGACTGCCAACCTTAACTAAATGGAGAGGCACCCGAAGAAGAAGAAGAAAATGGCAGAAAGAGCGTTTTTTCTCGAGTGGGTCCATAATAGGGCTGTAGATTTTTCGACGCATTATTTGGGCCTACCTAATAGGTGTTTGCTAGTTGGGTTTTCCATTTAATGATTATCGTCTTGTGTTTTTTTAACACATGGCACAACCATTGCATACATTTATTCTTCAGTGGGCTCTGAATTGCTAGCCACAGAAGTCCATTATCGTACTGTACACCTATGGTATATATTTTCATCAATGTTGTAAGCACCACCGATCTTGTCGTTACTTTATTTGATTTGATTTGATTTACATACAGGTTCCTTATCCAGCGATCTTAGGATTGATTATCACGCAAAGCAGAATAATGAATTTTAAATTTTGAGTGTTGCACCCAATTTTCCATCCCTTAAATAAAATGAGATAAAGGGTGAAATGCCGCAGGGTTTCTCAGTTGCAGCATGGTTGGCAACTGAGGAGTAAAATTTCACACTTTGCCCAGAGATTTGCCCCCGCCTCGCCGCGCTGTTCGCTCGGGTAGTTACGCGAGCGCCGCAGCCCGAGGCGTCGTTCTCTCATTTCGCGCCTTTGTCAAATTTTGTCGGGCTTTTGCATCAAACACGGCTCCATAAACAAAGGGGCGCCGTCACCAGGCAAAGTTGTATTTAGACTCAACCGTGTTTATTGAAAGCTTATTTTAAACCGCAGCGCTATTTCACCATCAAAGCTCGGGTGTTTTGCAAATATACGGGCGCGAGAGCAATTGCTTTTTCAATATTGACTGCGCTATTGGCTCTGGTTCCATTTACAGTTTTAATATATCCCCCATTATTGTGTGGCTTTTGTCAAAAAATAAACGAGATAAATATCCATAGGGGCTGGTATTTTATGGAAAATTTCATTTATTCATTTTTTTTTCATTTATTTAGGTTCATAAAAATACATTTAATTGCAAAAACATTCTCTTAGCCTAATATTTCATAATTAGTTAAACAGTTGTCCAATTTACTTCCTAACTCGGAAAGAGATTCAGATATGATAGTTTCTGGTTTACCACCTCACTAGAAATAACCTGTATCGAGGTGGTACCAACAGAAATTGTATATTGCCTGCCGAAAGGTCATGATATATCCGCTCTTAGGTTTTTATTTTAATTAATTTATTTATTTTTTAACTTTATATTGCAATGGTATTTAAATTTAATAATTACAAAGATGGAGGTAGTTACTTTATTCTAAAATTTAAAAATTTTTAAGAGACTAAATTAAACGAAAGGTATTTTAGTTCAAATATTAATAAAAAAATATTCTTACATACTAGTATAATACATACATATATACTATGATCGCATAAACTTTACATGAATTGATATTAAAAGTAAAATCACAGTAAAGTTTTATTCTTCGTAAAAATATTAATTTAATCATTTTACAAACTACCCAGAAAGGGTAGATAATATATATACATTGCAACGTTGGCTGATGTCGAGTTTTAGTCACGATGGAATCGATTAACAGCTGGGCGGCCAGCAGCTGGGTTATTACGTACAGTAAATTTCATTCGGAAGTAAACTAATATAAGAAAAATATTGGATTTCGTCCTGCATTATCGTTTTGTTATTACGGTTTTACACAGAGCAATGATGTCTCAATCGTAATTTTATTGAATTACAAGGAATTATGTTGAAACTCCATTACACGATTATATATAACAACGTAAGGGTAATATGAAAATAAAGGTACAATGTAGCTTCAACATCATTCTTGTAACTGGCTATAACCTTACATATGTAATAACATACTATCATAGTAAAAGCTAGATCTCGTTGTGCGCCTTAATGAATGTGCGATGTAGTTACCATGCCCGAGACATGGTAACTAAACGTTGATACATACGTACGGACCACAGTAAATGTTATATGCGTAATCCCATTTAAAACATGCGTATTAGTATTTCACTCTCAACACACTCATTATTACAGCGTTATATTTTTCTCAGTGTAGATGTAAATGCTTAAATGAAAGGATCTACGCCTTCTTTGTCCCATCCTAACTTGTAGCTGCGCTCTTTTTTTTGGAAAAGTGTAATAATTTGTTATGATTTTACAACCATAAAAATATAACCAATATTGTTTATAAGTCGGTTAGCAAGGGGGGGGGGATATACGAACCACGGATGGTTCATGGAAGCGTGTCTGCGATCTATATTAGGTAAATATGGCTCATGCCTTATTTTAGCTCATAAATGCAACCAGTTGGGTTTGAAAGTCATAAAATACCAAAAAATACCAGTAGAGTTTATAAGTCATAAAATACCAAAAAATACCAGTAGAGTTTATAAGTCATAAAATACCAAAAAAAAATACAATATGTCATATTACTTTTGCAACAAAACCGCTTTTTTATAACCATGAAATATCTATAAACAAGAATTAAAATACATATTTTCTTTTATTCTATTTTTGTAATTTAATATTTATTTCATTCATTCTTCTATTTTTTAGCGATGATTGCCCATATACTCGACAATACAATCACTCAATGTTACTGATGCTATTTCTGCAACGAGAACCCTCGGCTTAGTTTTGTTAACCTTATTTAATGTTTTCCTATAGACATCAAAAATATAGTATCAAAATTAAGTGCCACTTAAAAAACATTATTATGAAAATATATTGCTAAATTATATTACGTATTGTTCTTTATGAGACGGAAGCAGGACAGCAGGCAAAGCGTACAGGCTCAGCAAATACCACAGAACTTTGTATCCATCACCCCAACACAGACGTATACCTAGTGGGGTGATGTAATCCTGACAAGTAATGCCCTTTCGCGATTTTTATATTATGTATTTTTTTAATTGTGTTAAAAAAATGAACGCAATCGATTATATGTAACTATAGAAAATAGGATAAAGTATAAATAAATAAATAAATAAATATATTTTTAATTTCAAACTGGACGCGCTGTGCTATATATTGTACAGATTGTATATTATCTAAAGTCATGGTTTTAGTTTATTTCATATTAATCATACGTGGAATTTGTTTTAGATAATAATAAAATAGGCAAAAACTATTATAATAGCATAACCCGTATGAGTCTGCCAGTGTAACACTATTTAAAAATAGTTAGATTTTCGTAGTTTTATCATCAATATAAAGCTAGTTCAAGTATTTAATTGTCTGTGTTTTTGTTTTTTTTTTTGGTTTTTACTCTTTATTGTGAAATTTCGCAAATGGCGGGTTTATTGTCATATGACAATCTCTTACAACCAATCTTACTATGAAATGATTATATTTATGTGTGCATGTAACATGTGTGTCTTGTTATTGCATTTCATCGACAGAGGCATTGTTTGCCGTTTTCGAAAAATATTGCTACTACTCTTTATTGTAATTTTTTACAATGAGCGGATTTATATACACTCTCTTACAACCAACCATACTAAAGAGTGATTATAATGTTTGCATACGTCTAATATGTGTGTAAGTTTATGTCTTGTTATTTCATTGGATGAAGAATTTAAATGCAATTCCGTTTATGTTATCCCAACAGAAAATATTTACTCAGACAGGAATCCAACCCGGAATATTGTAGTTCAAGACCAGGCGACCTAGCCACTGTGCCACTGGACCTTCAGTCGAAATATCTCTAATAAGAGAGCTGTAATAGATCCACCTCCCTGAAGACTCGGGGCCACCCCTAACAGAAATCTCTGCCTTATAAAACGAATTAATGTATAGCCGCAATGCTTTTATTACTGTGGGCACATTATAACCCCAATTCCTTTTGTCGTACCGTCCAACCACTGACTATAAAACGATATAGAGTGACACTCTCATTATAGTAGGTTCTCATTTAGGAAGTCTGTTATAATTTCAACAAATTTTGAATTTCAGGGTATTTCTCTGTCTCAGTATTGTTTATTTCTTTCCTACAAATTGGACTCATCGTGGCAATTTTTACTTTGATCACAGCTCTACGGACTGATATTAGTCTATTGGATTCGAAACCACTTTCTCAAATGCAAAATACGGAGTTACTTCTTCCACTAGGCACAGTAAGAGTTAGGTAGTTCATACCTACCATAACGGTTAATAGACCAAAACATAAAAAAAACTTGTTTTAATGGAGTCAAACAGGTCATATTTCTTTCTTACACAGTGGAGTAGGTACCTGATTGTTGGTAAATCCACTCCCAATCGCACCAGATTATTCGATATCATATACTTACAGCTACATTTCATATCCATTCTTCCATGATATCCATATATTTATAGCTACATTTTGAAGCTGACGCCTTATTAAAAATCCAGATATTTGTTCAAGGCTTAACTTCAATTATTAAACCTGAACCAGATATAGTTTTGTATACTTTAGTTTACTTCAATACATAATTCGTGGCTTTTAAATACCAGCCCATGTGTATTTGGGTCCAATGCCAATATTAAGAGACTACGTTTGTAGCTTCGACTTACATATAATTTTGGTATTTTATTTTAGCAATTTATGGTATATTTGCTACAATTTAGGCCTGAACTGAGCTCTGTATGTTGAAAAGTTTTCAAGAGGTAGTTTCTCAGAAATGGGATTTTACAAAAATGGCTTGGCCAAACTCTGAAATCACAATTTATTTTATTTATTTATTTATTTTTTATTTTATTATTTATATTTTTTTATATGCATATTTTTTTATATGCAAAATATTTTGATTTAAATGCATCTTTAGACTAGAATATTGTTGTCTCTGTTGCGCTTTTCGTGATTTTGATATTGTCAGTAGGTAAATGTCTCAGAGAGATGCATCATAACGGGTTAAACATGTGATTTGTCAGATACTGTTAAATATTCGGCTATTCAGATAAATATATTCATCAGCTTTATGAAATAAAAATTGCCTTCTTTCAAGTGCTTTCTGTAGGTAACATCTATTTTATTATGATTAGTATTTAAAGGCAAAGGATTTTAGGGAATCGATATTTCATGTTACATAAAAGTACAGTTTCCAAGCCGTTTGATACCAAAAAGCGAGCAAACAACACACATAAATAACTTTGTTTACGTTCCGCTTATCGATTTGTGTCATCGCATCGTCGCAATAACCCGATTTCGCGAAGATTGTTTACCGTCACACGCGGCTGCGTATCCTCGGATGGATGTAAGGTGACGGAATGCAGGAAGCGCGGAGGCTCCTTTGTGCCTCGCAAGTTTTCCTTTCGCCTCCAACTGCACGTGAAATCCGATTGTTGGAGATCAAAGGGCGAAGTAGCAGCAAGCCATAAACTCGTTTGTTCTTTGCAGCCACCCCTCCCTACCCCCCTTCCCTCGCCCTTCGACTCAGTCCCCCCCCCCCTCACCCTTGGTTCCCTTTCTTTCCCTCCACCCTTGAATGCGACGTGATTTAGCTACTCCTCCCGTGTCGATACTTTGTTTCAGTCACTTAATTTTTCTAAACAAACCAGCCGATTGGAGTGTTGTTCAGATGGTTGGTCTTAGATAAAACTTAATTATTTACTTAGTTAAATTATAACATTTAAATTGTAATTGTTTGGAAAAATTAATAGGTTAAATTGGATTTGATTTTATATGACTAAAATATCGTGATAGTTTTCTAAGGCCTTGTTCTGTATACTGTGTTTTGTATTATGCTCTCCACAACAGAAGGCGATGTATGATATATTAGATCATGCAGGTCAGGCGAAACTAAATAAATATGACACCATGAGAAACGTTGACTGCTGACTCAGACTGACTCAATTCAATTGTCTCAGACTGCTGACTGAGCCATTCAAAGAAATACAATTACGTTGCAGAATCTGCCTAACTAGGTCATAGCATGTACTAAGAAAGACTCTATGTATAGTGATAATTTATTTATATGCGCTTTTAAAATGTGTGTTAAAATATACAACAGATAACTGATTTAAAATTAAACTTGTAATTATATAAAAAATATAGATATAGGATGAGTTTGTAAGACAAATAATTGAATAATATGAAAATGTATAAAAAGATAACAAATAAAAATAGGAACCTAATATTTAAAAAAATATAAAAATATAAATAAAAATTAATAACAAGGGGCTGACTACGCGAGCGCTAGCGCCTGGTGCATAGACCAGTGTTGGCAAAAGGAGAAAATTTTGTAGTCATGTGATTTTGGCGTCTCTGTACCTCGGCGCCCAAGACGCCCGGTGGGGGGGGGGGGAGGAGTGGGGGGGGGGGGGCTCGGACGGTACGGCGCTGCTATAATTTTCCAAAGAGACCCCACTTTTTCCGATATTCATTTTACCTCCATTTCTCGTCCCAATTGTTTGCAATATTTACTTGCCATTTCTCTCCCGACGAATTTAAGTTTTCAAATACCGGAAAATATTCCGACTATTTTCACCTGTGAATTTTTGGAAGGTTTTTTGTTTACTGGGGTATAATATATTTAAAATGCACTTGTACTTACAATTATTAATTTGTAACTACGGCCACTTGTAGTGGTGCAATTTTGATTTTGTGACATTAATTTTGAGAAACGGTTGTATGAATGCATGAAGGCCTAGTTGTACGAATAGTAAATACGTCGACAAGATGAAAAACCCAGATCATTTGGAAAAAGATGTTTTTTGAGATAGATAAAATATACTGTATAATAAAAATATCAAACTCGTCTGAAGCTTATAGGTATCAGGATTGCATAGACACCTATACCTTCCCCAAGCCATTACGAAAAAAACTAGGCACTTGTATGTGGAAACAACGTGGAAACCTAATAGATGGTTTGGTTTTTTTAAATTACTCATTATTTTTTATGTTTCTGTTGATTTTCCGCTAATGTTTTTAATTAGTCTCCTAATGCGCTTCAGTAACAGAAGGAAAAGTAACGCAAATATGCTTTATCTCAATGATTTTTGCTTATATTTTAGGTACAACGTATGTGCCATTAAATTTGAGCCAACTAATATTAGTGATCAAGCGTAAATTGAATTTGGAACATCAGTCACTTAAACCTTGTTTAAAGTTGGTAGTATTTATTATTTTATTCATTTATTTGAAGATGGTATAATCAGTTGAATGATCTGAGTTATTAATTGTCGTAAAACAAAGCAATACATATTATATGTCTATGTTACATTTGAATCGTTATGCCAGAAAAGGGCTTAAATCGGATTATTGAATATGTTCATGTTTTTAAGTAAATAGAGTTTGTAACTATTGAATCAGTTAAGCGACGTTATTCAAAAAATACCTATCTTGGCACCCATTTTGATATTTCTAAAATAAATATATTTTGGTCGGATATGACCTCTTTTCGAATTTATTAATTTTACCCGGAATCAGTTTTCTTGAATTATGTGGTAAATGCTTTAAAAAACAGTTCATTGCAGTATATTGTAATTCTTCATTGCTCCGCGACGAACTAACGTATTGTAACATCTCAGTGTCACCTAAATTAGCTGGTGACATGAAAGAGTCTTCACATTTGTCGGTCCGCTGGCGAAATCTTCCAGCTTAGCTGCACGAAGATGGCCATGGCTCCCGCCTTGGCTGTTATTCAAGTTAATGTTACGTGAACTCCGGAACTACACTTCCCCCACTTTCAGCAGACCGAGAGGCGAAAGAACGCTCGATGATTTATTGGGGAGCATTTACACTCGTATCCCCACTAGCGCTAGTAAAGACAGTCGCGCCAAACACGCGTTCTTGGTCCCTCGATTACAACACTATTTGGTTATATGACTACACGTATATGACCAATATTATACACGTATGGTCCCTATATTTTTGCTTCCATGCTGAGTATCTGCAACCATTCGCCCAGTGAACGATATCGCGCGTGGACGTATCGGAGCACAAGTAATCATCTGGCAATATAATATTTGTGAAGACCATTTTCAAGTGAAATCATTCAAAAAAACTATCAAAACATTCATTACCCATTATAAAGTCACATCACCCCACGAATCTAGTGGAAATTGCCGCAAATAAGTATATAGAATAATAAATAAAAAAAGGAATATACTTAGATCTACCTTATCACATATTGCAAATAAATATTTAATACTTTTAAATCGCTAGTCTTTACTTTTGTTAATATTTCATGCCATGTTCTTGTATATATAATCGTCATAATAGATTCATTAAAAGTAGACATACGTATTAAAATGTCATTGTTTATCCACTTTTAGGTATTTGAAAGCAGTAATAATAATTGATATTATTAAAAAAGGGAAATTTGGAGGTTATGGTTACGTGAATGACAAGTGTATAATATATATGTATAGCGATACTTCACTGAACGTAGAGGAGGATTAGCTTTATGAATTTAGAATATTTTAGAATGATTTGTCAGTCAGACGTCAGACGTCTGATACATGTATGCAATATATTAATCATACATGCATACACAATCAATCATACATACATATAATATTAATCGAAGCCGAAAAATATTGCTTTTCTAGGACGGCAGTTTTTTTGGCGATCCCATATCATTGCTCTCTTTTTTACCTGCTAGATGGAAAGAGAGAGAAGCCTGGTACTTTTCCGATTCCCTGAACTATTCAAATTAAATGTCAACTTAAATACTATAGCGTTCAAAATTAATATTCATTCCGCTTTTCTATATTTTCTCAAATTGAATTCGGCCGATATGAACACTAGCACTGACAACTCCTACTAGGTCCTAACTAAATCCCACGGTTTGCTCTAAGAAGGTTTTGAATTACTGTTAACACTGCAAAATATTCGCTCTACAACTTTACAATAAAGGAATTTGAGTGACGGTGGTTTCATAGCGAAGGTTTGAGTGCTTCCTTGCATTCAAATGGGTATATGAAGATTTTCTAATTAATTTATTTTTGAGGCTAGCTGATAATAACCACTGCTCCCTTTATTCATATATTTGAAAGGAAGTAATTCGAAGTTTTCCAGTTATTAGGAAAGTTAAGCAGTATCTAAATAACGGCGTATGCTGATTTCCCATCAAAATGGCTTAATCATTATTATTTCGCTTAAGAGCACGCCTCGTGGACAACCAAACTTCAAAAGGAAATAATCTATCTCTATTGGTTTGTTATAATAACTATCGTATGTTAATTTATAAAAAACCTTCCCTTCAAACTATGTCAGTAACTGATTATTTTGGATATATGCACCGAAGCATAGTAAGGTATGAATTATAGTATTTTTTCACTAAAATAAAAATACTGCTACCCAGATTTTTTGTGTATCAGATACATCAAGGGTTTTGATCCCACAAGTTCACAACTTTATGTTCGACTGTAGCAGCACATAAATGGGGCCAAAAATGGACATTTTATAAAATTATTTTTACCTGTTCATTTATTTCAAACTTCAAATAATAACAAAGCATTTCTTTATCTGCTCCATTCTTCAATGATACAAAATAAAATATACAATAATACAATAAGTGAATGATAAATGAGATATGGGCCAATTACTGTTTTAGCAGCCTCTGAACGATACTCCCAAATTCAACTCCAATCGAGTGTTTTTGTTTCGAAGGAAGGAATAAGCTTAGTTTTTGAGTGGATGGATAAAGAGTGAGCGTTTACTGGTAATCAATGGGCCTCTTTTAAATATACTTCTCTCTGCGAAAGTAAGAGACATTTATTTATCGTGTTTAAATATTAAGCCTTTTCTGATATTTTATGATCCTGGGATTCCATAGTCACCATGTGAATGAAAAATGTTATGTACGCAAAATAATTGGTGCATAAAGATATCATAAAAAGAAATAATACATTAAATTAAATAATATCAGGAGAACCAGTAAAATGTTCCCTCCGCCATTATATTTTTATTACGTCACACACCATAGAATCAAATACATTTCTAACAATATTCATAAAAAAATAATTAATTTAACTTGCAGGTAAAGGATTCATACAAAACGCCAATACTGCGAATAAAAAATCGTTCGGTCTTGAAATTTACGACAGAGTTGAATCACGGCATTATACTGCTGATAGAGTTGATGTTTTGGTAAAGCTAATAATATGAAAGTTATGATTATTTTAGGACTCTTGTTAACTTTTAAATCATAATAACTTTTGAATTAATCGTCTTTCCAAAAATCTACAATATCATCACCCTGTAAGTTACTATGGTCTAATGCATTTCTAGGTTTCATTACTCTGCGATTTAATTTACGACATAAAGTTGTATAGTTGTTTTGTATGATGAGGTTTCGTATTTAGTGGACTCTTAAGTGTGTTTGTTAGTTTGGCTGTGTTCTGGCTTTTAAAATATCTTGCAGACCAAAAGAGGTTCTGTCTTATATCTAATAGTAATATTTGAGTGTCAGTGTGTGCATTTAAAATATTGACGTACCTGTAAACGTTGCAAGTGCTACGTTAATAATTTAATAATTAAGTATATTACATTCCTGTTATCGTGTAATTATAAAAAAATGGCATTAAGTCTATTTCTCTTATTTATTTATATATTTGAGATAATTATTGCGCACTGAGTAAACAAAAGGAGTAGGCATGTACCGATTTAGGTAGGCATGTACAGAGAAAAATGGTGATTTTCAATAGCCAGAACAAAATTTGCCCATGTGGAATAATAACCAAATTATTGTGGTCAGATTTCAAGTTTCAGTATATTCTAATACTTGGCTGCCCTTGAGTATCACCGATGGGATCGCTTATCTTTCATGTAATTTTCCTTTTTATTGTAAATTGAAATTTAAATTATTATTAATATTAAAGGTCTGAGGCACGTTGTTGTCTCCCCTAATTAAAAAATTGATTTATAAACGCTTGCAAATGACAACCTTCGGAAAAGAAAACGATTTGTGTTCTAAACTTAGAGTTGAAACCTGAACTGAAAAAAGAGAAACCTGTGTTTAACTTAAATATATAAAAGAATACAAAAAATCAAAATATGCAGCAACTGTTACTCTGAGAATGAATGCTGTTAACTTTTACACTGATATTAAACATACTTCTGCATACCCTGTTTCATTAAATTGCATAAATAAAATTTCTAAATTATTTTGTTAATGAGGTTTCAGTTTTTTAGTAAATCTATCAGTTTGGTTGTATGGAGGTGCCAAACGTGTACAAAAATTAATAATCTAACATTTCTCAACCATCAACTAGTCTGAGTTGGTAGACCATTTTAACCAATCCTCAGCGATGAAGAAACAACAATGAAAGAGAGAGAACTGAGGGCCATTTCAGCGATTAGATTACGCACAACTAGCTCCTTACTATTAAAGCGACTCCTACTTTGATCAAGGGATGGAGTCTTTGGTACTTGTGTGGCCGTACAGACAACGACAAAATATTTATTAAGTATCTCGGAAATATGAAAACGTAACAGAGTTTAGATACGCTTAAAATAGATCAATTTAGTATAATAGAGCATGCCTAAACTTATTGAACTTCTCGAGCATGTAAATCAAAGTCATTTTATGTTGAAAGAAACTTTTATCTTTTTTTTTAAATATACACAAACACAAACATCACAATAAACTACGTAGCCAATGCCAGACAGTAGCGAATTGGAATTTGAAATGGAAGCGAATACGTCACGAGTCGTAAAGGCTCGGATATGGCCACCAGATGTCCGCTACTCGGCCCACGCGGATATGCAAACGTTCGAAAAAGTCGCCAGCCTATACCTGCGCGTAACGCTAACCAAAGGCGTTCGTCGAGACGTACCCCTCTGTCCACATTCCTCGCACCTTCTTCCCGAAATGCCCTGTAGCTCGGGAGTAAACCTACTGATACTGTAATGTGACAAACAAACGGGACTATTTATCACACTTTAAAGCGGGGAGATTTTTATCATAATTAAAATAAGCCAGATGAATTAAGTTATAAAGGAGAAGCTTTCATTAATGTAAATGCATTTTAGAAAGATTCGTTTTTTTTTATTATTAAAATATTGTAATTATCGCTTATATTATTTTTGTATCTAAAACCTTATTATCAGTTTGAAAATTATAGGAACCAGTTTAAAACTTTTAATTACTTCTCCACTATTTCATGAGTTGCGCCGCTATGTTATATATTTATAAAAAAAATGCTATTAATAAAAGTGCTATAAATTTGTTAATGACAAAAATGCCAAACATTTAATTGTTTTTTTTTTGTTGCAGGCTATGGCACCAATTCGTTATCAGCGATGTCGAAGTCGACTCTCGATGCTCACACACATCTCAGGCAGCCAGGTATATCAATTTAATGCGTTTATCCGAAAGTTCTCTACAAACTAACGAATTATTATAAGTAGATAAAACTTACAGTAATGATATAGTCGTAGAAAGGTACATGATGCATATTACAATGAATGCATGATGATAACGATAAAGATGAGGTCCTGCTAGTTGGCCTCTTCTATGTCCCTAAGTGACTTACTTAACCAATTTTGCTTTAAAGAATGCAATTACACTCCGGGTCTGTTAGGACATCACTTTAGTGTATATATCTTATAACAGCAACTGCTCTAGCTTTCAACTAGTAATATCTCTTAAAGTCCAGCTCCACTTTTCTTATATCCTTGAAATCGTCTGTGCTTTACGTTACGAGATGTCTCTACCCAGAAATATTTACAGCCAACGACTCTCATCGGACGGATCGAAAGTAGGTACCTCTTCATATTACCCTTGTGGTTGAATTGCAATGGCGATATTATATTTGAATAAGCAAAGAGCAGTTACTAACCAAAAGTACGTATACGTCATTGCACCCTCACACCACACACTTCACACTCCGCTCTCTCCTCACAGCAGCTTCTGGTCCGCCGCCCGGCGACTAGCCGAGCCACCGCAATCTGGGGTCAAAACATTCAGAGTAGAGGATTATTGAGACCTCTCTTCTGTCTTACAAAATAAACAAACCATCAAATATCGAAACCCTTGTATCACAGAAAGTGAGCTTCACCACTCTCTTCGGGCATCTGACGCTTGCCCGCAACAGCGCAGCTTCCACCTTATCAGTTAGATCTACGTATACCTATACCTATACATAATACATATGACATGGATTTTATCCCGATGAAGGACTTCTATGTTTCTAATGCAGTCCCACCAGTGAATCTTAATGGTTTGCTAGAGGCATTACGAATAAAAAAAATGTTTCTGATATTAGCATTACGGAGCTTCGGCGGTACAATCGCGTATACATTCTCGTGTAAATCTGGGATCTAAGTTTACCAAAAGCGGCTGTAGGCGAGCTAATCCTATTATTAATTTCAGCGTCGATGTCCAATGCAATTTTGTTGAGCTTCCCAGGTACCTAAACTTCTCCACTTGCTTTAAGACATTTTGTCTACGACATCCCACCATTTTTAACACTAAATGCTAAATGCTAGCTAACCTTAGGACCAAATTTTATCCATGACTCACCAAGTCTATTTTTAAGCTTTGTAGAGAAGCTGGGAATTCCGCTAAGACATATAAATTAGTTCGAGTATATTATTTCTGCAATATCGTTCCAGGAAACTTTATTGCACGGCTTCAGTAATGCCTAGTTAAAATTACAAATCATTGCGGATTCGATTATGGATACCTCTGGATTAAAGAGCAAACAGAGTCACATCCTTGTTTAATAATAAATAAACAAGTAGTTAAAGCTACAGCTGCAATATTAGCTTCTTTGCTAGACTGAGACAGATAGGCAGATATAAATACAATTTTTATAAACCAGTTTTTTGGGTTCGCGAGACCACAAAACATGAAATCTAAATATAGAAATTTGGCACGACCATAAAACTTTATCTATGACTACGTTAATAAGGAAAGTGACATCGTCATGATCAAAATAAGACATATAAATATATGAGGCTGTATATATTTAGTTCAATATTTTAAAATAGCAATATTATTACGAATTAACATCCGATTAAATAAGTAGATTATTGTATCTATAATAAAATAATGGACTCAATTCTGTCTTCAGAAACCAGAATTGATTTTATTTATCAAATTTATATATGTCGTCATAAATATTGAGCTGTAGTCCTAATTCGTTAGGGTGAGAACAAAATGAAGAATTTTCTATAAAATAGCATACTAATCATGTAACTAAATAAACAATCGAAACCATCCCAAACAACCTACATATATTGAGAACTCAATTTTAAACATTTCTTTTTTTCAAATGAGTCTACTGTGACTAGTCTGTCCGCTTGTCTAAAGGATACATTTAACAGTGGATATGGATTACAGTAAAAATTAAATGAAATATGCGTCATAAGTTTTGAGATATTAGCAGGTTGGCTGTTCAGCGGTTTTTGAGAAATTGACTACTTACAGGGTATGCTGAGTGTGGATATTTTTCTTCCATCGAATAAGTAGAAGTATGTTCCAAGGGGATTTGGTCGAACATAATTAAAGGTGGTCTATAGTAAAATATCATTCCTCTTAAATTAACTAAGAAGATAATAATAACAGTGTAGCGGTCGTTCCGTCGGTAGGTACTGCCAATAAATACAGGAGCGAAGATTGATTGGCAGCGAAATAAATGGACAAGTGGGAGACCTTTGTTTAATATAAAAGTACGGCGACAGGGATAACCTTTTATGTGTTGAACTTAACTGACCGTTTTCTGCAAACATTGAATCGCCGAATGGACGACGCGGTAAGGGGTCAGTCCATATCACACGTCTGTCGTAGACACAAGCCTTACGATACTTGGTTAAAAGCTGCGATATTTGCGATTCCCTAAACAAGATTCTAGATTCAATAATTTAATGCAATAAAATTATGTCGTTCAGGAGAAATATTATGGTTTAATTATCTTTTAACATTTCATAGATCAAATTATATACACTTCCAGACCCCAGTAACCTCGCTCGTTGGAGCTTTGCCGAGGATAGTTCTTGTCCCCTCTGTAGCAATACCCCTTGCACAGCTAGACACATTCTAGCTGGCTGCAAGGTGGCCTTAGATCAAGGACGGTACACTTACCGCCATGACAAAGTTCTCGCTGTTATTCGCGAGGTAATTAGTCTCTCAGTGGCTCGTGCCAACAAGGGTTTGACAGTATCCTCCAAACCCCCAATACAGTTTGTGCGGGATGGCTCTAAAGGCAAAAAACATTTAACTACAAAACCTTTCTCAATAATCGAGAAAGCTACAGATTGGATTCTGGAGGTTGATTCGGTCTCTAAGCAGTATAAATTCCCTGAAAGTCTCGGATGCACAGCCCTCCGTCCAGATATAACTCTTTACTCTCTATCTCGGAAGGTGGCTCTTATAGTAGAATTAACTGTTCCATGGGAATCAAATATCCCAAAAGACCACGAGTACAAATTAAATAAATACCATGATCTTGCAAATGCCGTAACCCGGAACGGCTTCACTGTTCACCTTCACGCGGTGGAAGTTGGCGCTCGTGGCCTGCCAGCTAAATCTCTATTTCACCTCTTTAAAGATCTTGGCCTTTCCAGAAAAATAATCAACTCTTTCTTAGAAAAATTATCTAAAACTGCGATTTGCGCATCTCAAATTCTATGGCTTCGAAGGGGGAGTGAATGGGTGGCAAGGTGAACGCTCACATGTGGCAAGACAGCTGTCCTAAACCTACCACAGCCGGTTCGTAAGTCCGGAATCCACTGCTCACCCCCCAGAAGTGTAAAAAAATAGTATTATGATGGGCCCGACTCCGGTCGGTGAATTCCATGGCAGCTCCGTTTGTATTTATTTATTTATAATCATTGGTCTGATGACATGGACCCATTATCCAGAGCGAGTAATAATGTGTTTTTTTTCAGCAGTAAAATTTGTTATTAACAGAGAAAACTGTTGATAATTTGGAGGCAGAGCAAGCGAATGATTTTTTTTCCGATTCTCTATGCCGACCAAACCGATGCATAATAAGAGTCTTAAAAATTTATGATAACATTTGACTTCCTAAGCTTTCAAGTAGTATTGTTTGAATATTTGCTTATGAATTGGTATCTAAAGGAGCGAGATAAATTTTTAAAAAAACAATTCGTCTGTTTTGCTTTTCAGAATAGCAGCAAAGGTCTCTCTGGTCCATGGAAATGTTTGAATTGATTTTTTTTTCAGAGACTAAATATACGCTACCAATTATAACCAGAGTTTTTTATAGATAAGAGGATTTTTTTTTAATACAATACTAATAGTGTGTGCAATATAGGTTTTCGAACTAACAAACTGTAAAAAGTAGCACATCAATTTACTGTTACCTTTCTTTATAACTGGAAAGATTTTACGGTAAAAATATGTATTTAAATGAAACCTATTTCATTCACGTTAACGATGAAATCCACTCCAGAAAAGGTTATTTATTTATGTAACCGTGTGAGAAGGTTTCAACACAATTCGAGATATTAATATTGTCGCTTTATGCAGCACGGCTTGTTGTAATAGTAGGGTACGGCCGGCACGTCTCGCGGGGGTAATCTTGCCAGATTTGGTAGCTGGGATTTGAGAAGAGAGGGGGGGGGTGAAAGGAGGGGGAGCAAATAACGTGGACATGGCCGCCCGACGTCCGATGAACACTAGTGAATGCAAATATTTGTCCAGGCTGATGGAAGACGATCGCCTTCTTTTCGCCTCCGAGGGGACGGCCGCCAAATTGGCAGAGAATTGACTTTAGGGCAGACGCTTCGTGACTTTGGATAGCTACAACATTTTCAATAGTGCTTTTTCATAGATCTACTAAGACTATAATCGACAACTAGAGTTGTCAACTACAACGGGCGATCCCGTCACCTCAGGAAGTTTTAACGGTTAGTCGTTCTATCTCCCTGAATAAAGCGCAGAAGACTTGGACAAAACAGTCCACCGTCAAGCTCCGCCACATGCCCGTAAGAGACCAACGCCTTAACCGCGAGATAGCCAGGAGTGTTACCCAGCGGGCTTACACTCACGCCTTTACTTCCAATTGCGACCAGATTACTTCAGTCTCTCGATTGGTTACGAGTTCGAGGTCGCTTGCGCGGTCCTCTCCCTTACGAATCGGTGAAACGGTGTATACCGAATCTATCGCGGACCACAGCATCCTTTGCCCGGCTGTTCACCCAGGATCGGGTGGCCGATGAAAATATATACTATACTATAATCGACAGACTTATCAGTACAGGTTTACTACAAAATATATACTATAATCGACAGACTTATCAGTACAGGCTTACTACAAAATATATACTATAATCGACAGACTTATCAGTACAGGCTTAATCCTATCATCTCTGTGGTCGTTTCCTGACGAATGAAGGTATGATCGCTCTGTGATGAAATGCCCGCCATCAGCTTCTATCGACGGTTATACTGAATGCTATGCGGAATTATCGGCAGACCCTTTCATATGATCTGACCATCCTATCGGGGATGGATTTCTTGTTTTTTGTCGTTTCCCACTTTTTCGATGTTTCCGATAACCATAATTTTCCGATAATGTTGTCCCCTCAACTAGCTATCTGACCGAATTACGGCTGCTATTTTAAGCTAATGAAAAAATTTACACATTTATGCATTCGGCTGTCCAGGGAATTCGGAGAATTTATATGACATCTCATACTCTGTATTTAAAACAAATGTTCCCATATTTTTAAGGTGTAAAAAATGAGAAGAAACAGATCCTGTGTCCAAACTGATATTAGCGTTTTTGGTGTGCCTCGGTTATTCTAAATGTTCGTAAGTTATATGTTCGAGCCGTTTTATGGTAAAAAGTCAAAGTGATGTATGTTACCGACAACGGGCATTTAGTATTTTGTAATGTTTATATGAGAGGACATATACCTGTAGCTATTTGGTTACAATTAAAAACTTCACACACTTTTACTAGCATATTTTTAAAATTTAATCAAGAAAAACCTAAAAAATCATCGTAATTACAGTGGACGGTAATCGCGTTTGGTGTTGAAAACAGGCATGAGGTTTCGTAATTCCAAGCGATATCTTATAAAACTCTCTCCATATGGTCCGCAGACACCAGCAGATGTTTATTTGACAATTTTGAGGATTCGTTCTGTACTTTAGTGCGGCAGGCAAACCCTTGGTAGTAGGTGTCATTGCGGCCAACGTCATTGTGTCGGATCGTATCTCGTGGGGAAGACTTCAGAGTACCGCTTTGTCATTTGGCAGGATAAAACGGGACACGGAAAAACTGGAATTGCCTCTATATCTGTCTGCAGTAGTAATACTGCTCTATAGGATTAGCGAATAGATTCGACAGGTCGGGGAGGGGGAGCTGCAATGTACGTACATTATTTTATTCGCTACTCACTATTCAGTAATCATCATTTTGGTTTTTTATTAATATTTATGTCGCAGAAAAACAATTATTTTGAGTCTAAAATAATCTAACAAAAATTAAGGCTTTTCCATTTTTTACGAAGTTTCAACCCTCTTGCGGCAGTATTAAATTTTGAAATTGTTTTTTGTATAATCTCCATACTATATATAGACTATCTTTTCCGCATAGGAAGGTTTCGATAAATACCATTTTTTTCCCTCCATACAAGAGAGATCCACCCTAGGGTATCGTACTCTTTTTTTAACGTAGTTTGTCACTTTGCTTATTGTATTTGCGTCTATGTGATATTTAGTGCGACTGATTCATTTACTCTTTATTTTACAAAAGTAGTGTGGAATACTGGAAGTTAGTGAAATATGATTATATTTAGATATTGGAATGTGATCAGGCTCTGAATATAAATTATGCTTTTAACAGATTGGCTAGAAAGATTAGTTTTTATTTAGATCAGAGCTTATCGTTGCGACATATACATATTATGACATATGAAATAGTACCAGAATTAATATACACGCGAATTGTTGGCTTGCTATGCTGGGCAGGAATAAACCCTTAATTTGTTTACGTATTTGAGTCACGTCCGGGCGAGACGGGTGCTAACTGCTGTAGCGCTTGATTGATCCGAAGAGCTATTATCGACCCAGTAGACATGATTAGCAATTAGCTACTTTGGAACAGATTGATTTTGAACTGTACAAATCTGCGGGTATAGCTCGTCAGTGCCTTTAAAACACTTTTTTTTTGGATAATGCATAGTTTAGAAATAAAGTAAATTTTTGCAAATATTTTGCATAGGTTATCGCAAAAAGAATTAGAAATAATATAAAAACGACTTTTATGAATCCCATATTCCATTTGTGAATGACGATGTGTTAACGACGATTTTCTGGGTAGGCGTTCTACCTTAAATTATTTTTAATTAGGCGACGGCCTGTGGCATACAGCAACCATTACTTCATGTGTCTTCCGGCAAATCCTGGATGTTAGAGTCATTTTACACAATGTCCGGTGTATAGGTTTGATGGTGGAATCGTGGGGCTCCACAACGAATTTACTGTTGATGTAGCCGAGTAGCTAAGCAATTGAAAATTAAATATTTAATAGTTAAAATCGTTTGTTTCATTAGTGTACTCGTATTCTAGTTTCATTATCGAATTCTATGTTTTGATAGCTCTATTATATAATTTGTAATATTTCAATTTATGAAACTATCGATATCGCCAACATAACTTTAACCTACCAATAACATACGCATAAGAAAGGTGTTGCAATTACGCAATACCGCAAGGATTTGCAGGAATCCGTTTTGGAGGATGTCTCGTACTCTAAATGTTTAGGTGGGAAAGGTAACTCGAGCTACTTATAAAGTACTTATATATGATATTCTCGTTAAAATGTTGTCAATAGTAGTATGATATGTTTTATGTCATTAATATATTGTCATTTTATGTCATTAATATAATACATTGGCTTACAAAAAATATTAGTAATGGGGACCAAAATTTAGGATAATTTCGATATCTGACAAAGTTTCCGATAAATAAGCGGCTTTTAACTAAGTCCCCCCCCCCCTTTCTTCTACCTCTTACCCCTAGTCGGTTTTTCAATACAAAATTTTACTTTAGAAAAAAATAAATGACTAAGAGAGAAAGTACATTTTGTGAAACAAGCACCTAATAAATTTAGTGCCGGTTTTGTTCTCTGTTTCTCAATGTCCATGTGCCCCATCATGTCATCGCACTCGTTAAAATATCAGAAGCAAAGGCACACGATAGAGCTTCATGCTTAGCAACTCCCCTAACCCCGCGCACACCGTATGCCGCCGATACAAGCTTCTACGCTATGAAACACCACTTTATTTTTATTTCCTATACAACGCGGCAACGCAACAAATACGCTACACCGAGTAGCGTAGCAATGCGATGTGATCTAAGATCTCAACAGCGCAGCAACATCCGTCACAACGACGCGCACACACCTCCACCAATCTCAAAAATACCGCATGTAGCTGTGGCAAGCATCGATTTATCGATAAACCACCCTCATACTTTTCCCCATAATAAACAAACGGCACGGAAAACGATAGTCCAGGAGAAAAGTACGATTGGATAGAGATCAGGCACTGAAAAACCTGTATGCGAAGGTGGCTTTGCCAAAATTCGTTTTTAAGGGTGATTTTTTTCGTTCAACAATACACAAACAAATATAATGGCCGCGTTTGTTTAAAGAGGAAGTCAAGCAAAAATGTCGAGTAAAGTATAGAAGTCAGAAAGAAAGTACTAGTTTCTGTCATGGTTTAGGCATCAGTCACTGCTAAACGCCGCTGTTCACTAGAATTTATAGATCAAAGTTAACAAGAACATGTATCTCGAAAAGGTCTTAAAAGAAGCTTTGATAGCGCAGGGACATAAACTATTCGGAGCTAGGACACGAATATTCTAGCAGCTCAGGGCAGCTCCCATAAATCCCTTCGAAATTTCTTCTGAGAATGATCCGAGACCAAAAAACACCTAAGCTTGGATGTGCTCAAGGCATGTACTCGCTGATAATGGCAGCGAATCTCACAGACCTACATTAGCGCAGGATGTACGAGTAAGTCGTTCGTTGGCAGACAAAGCCATCATCAAGGTCAAAGGTAGTTATATCGATCAATATTATCAGTCAACTCAGTTCAGCATTTTTAAAATAATGTAAATTTGAAATATTATCCGTTTTTATAGAAATAGGTATCCTTAGTCCTTAAGTAAGTCGCGCCCACATACGAATATGAACGGTATATCACGTTTCCAATAGTATGCGATTTTGTTACGTTCGTAACCAGTTGATAATTACAATTTAAAAAATGTATTTAAAGTAGTATTTTCGAATCGCGAAATGTTGGAAATATTTCGTCAAAGCTTGGGAATCAGTTGCTTCGCACGATGGGAAGAGACGGAGTGATCAATTTGAATCGGCAATGGCAGTTCGTCGTTAATTTCCGGAGATCTCGCCGAACTAGGGGCAAACGGCAAAACATGCGACGACGGGACATTTCGCCGTATTAATTTCTGACGATTGATTCGAATCTAGAAGCAGATATTGGAGCCACGGCAACCAGCAACAAAATTATTTAATATGTCATTTGACGCTATGGCTCTTTTCCGGTTGATTGACGAGTGGATTATGTTTTCATTTTCGTTTAATCAGTAAATTTACAGCATATTGCTCTTTTATTAAAAAAAAGTAATTTACGCTAAAGGCTATTTTAAACTGACGCCTTTCTAGCAAGTGCATGTTTTTTATGTTTGAATACATAGTTCATTCCTATGTATTTGAATACATAGTTCATTCAATGGCCTTGTTGTGGTAGGTATGTGAGCTATTCCATTAATTTCGTGTATACGTTTGTTTCATTTATTTGCCATCGACTTCGTACATTTACAAAGAATTTCGACACTGAAATCCCAGATATTCAAGACGGCAATAAAAATCGCTATCGTACGTGAGTGGCGTTTCGAGTGATTCGGCGAATCTTTCCGCACCCAAAAGAAAGTCTCCCCCTAATGTGTTGGCGGCGCGGCATTGAAAACCGTAACTGAAATACCAGTTCATAATGTCAAATCAAAAAGCGATATAAGCCCCTCTTTAATGCACCCCATTATCGCACCCCAGCCGCGCCGGGCTAAGAGCAGGGCGAGCGGCGGCGGAGGGAGGGAGACGCCAGCGCCGAGCAAATGACTAAGAGAACACAGCTAATCAGCATTACGAAGTTATAGTCAAAACACAAAGCGATCGTTATGACAGATTTGCCGGCAGCGGGAGTCGCCACGTTCGCCACGGGGCCACTTATTCCTTCCAAACCGTATCTACCTACACCCTTCTGTGTTCCGAAGCTTAATAATAGTCGAATTCGTCTGCATACTTTATGTAATCTGGGATATTCTTCGATCCTCAGCTACACATTGAGTGGGCCTTTTAAAGAGCAATATCACTGCACTATCTGCAATAATACCCAAACAAGGACACGTTTTCATAAAGACTCTAACCCATGGTATAAGACCATCGCTTGCATGTCAAACGTCGCTGCCAAATATGCATTTCTGGCAGTAATATACGCACTGCTTGTTTAGAGCTGTCTGACTACCAATACGCCAAAAGCCATCAGTTACTTACTGGAATGTCGCCGCGTCCTTATCGATTCTATTTGTAGTCATTATCGACCATTGTGTAAACGTATACCGTCTGGACTATCCGTTGCATTTCGACCTTCACATACGATACAACTGTGTTTTCTGGACTCCTAATGACGGAGCAGACATTTCGACGTTTCGACGAGCAGACGTTTCCACATTACAAATACGTTGGTATTCGGTGCAATGGTGTTACTGTTATATTACTTGTAATTGCGTTACGTCTAATCGAAAACTTACGGTACGTGGAATACTTGAGTAAACATGGCGTAATGTACAGCAACACAATTAGTCTAGCGATTTCCGTTTCACCATTACGACTGATAAAATTATTTTTCTCCGAGTACGTGATGCGACAATCCAAGTTTTTCTTAGGTTTGTGATACGACACTCCATGCACTTTAATAACGGGCGGGTTATGAACACGTTGTACAACTCGATTGTTAGAAATCGCTTGGAGATGAATGCATTTATCTGTAATACATCTGTAAGATTCGTATAAGCTCATATTAGAGAAAGTTAAAAAACGTTTCGAAGATTTCCTTCTTTAAAGCATCGTAGGAATTATATATTTTTATATTATACTACATCTATGCTAGCCATGGTTGGATTTCAATAATGTAGACTAAAAACTTGTCAAAATTAAAAAGTCACAAAAGTGAATCTGTCGAAATTGTGAATTGTATGATGAATTGGTAAAGAAGCTGTTTTCGAGAAAGCGTAGTTTCAAATTTTGATATAATTAAAAATCTACTGGGTAATAAAAAGTGACTGTCTGTCGTATCTGTCGAGAAACGAGGACCTGATGATGGAGATATTAGGTCCTTACTGTTCAACATATTTGTTGATACAGTTGTAGACCTCGTAAAATTATCATCTTGCGTACTTTTTGCTGACAATCTCAAATTTTCTCTGAGTGCCAACACTGTAGAGGCCTGCGAAGAACTGCGGAGAAATATTAAGGCGATTTGTTGCTGGAGTGTGTCACACTAATTGGCGGTTACAGTCTCCAGATATGTTGTGATACCTAAAGTTAGTCAAATGATCCATGATTAACTATTCTATCTATTAACTATCTACTCTACTACAAAGATCAAAAAAAGCGTAAAAATCCTTTTTACACCAATTAAATTAAAATCTGATGCCCTAAGAGTGCATCAATGCACCCTAAGTGCATCAGAAGCTTTTATTTTTACAGGCGCTCATCTATAACACTCAAAAATCAATTCCTCCTTACAGCTAAATGAAATCATGAATCATTGTAACTTCGGACTGCATGGCCTTCATTGGTATGGATATAGCGATAGTGTTTACATTTCTTGAGCTGCCGGCCTACATATATTGTAACATGACCATGACCATGGCAATGGTATTTATCGCGGAGTCTGCGTACCATTGTTACGTTATTTATCGCAAATCTACTTATGGTCATTGCCGTGCTCTTGAAAATAGTAAGCCATAAAGAATATAATTCGTCGACTTTATTTGAAACTACTACGCATTTACGGTCACAAATAAATCAAAACTACTTTTTTTCATAATCTAAAGTCATCATCAGTCATTCAGTCAAGTAGTTTCAAATATGTAATTAATTTGATGTTTTCCGAACCGAAAAGTATTGTAATTTTTTATTATTGTTAAGGGTTTTTTATGTTATTTATTGTTGTTTATAATTTTGATATGAATCTATCATTACCATTTACCGAAATTGTTATTTTGATTTAGATAAATCGTTTTAAAATATTTAAAATATATTTTGAAACCCGAGGTATTATGAGCGATACTTTCTGCCATACATTCTACTAAGCATAGTCCTTGACATATGTATACTGCGCATTTCAGAACTAAATGCCGCTTTTAAAGTTAGTTTTTTAATATCAGACTGCTTGGACGAGTCATGTCGTCAATCATGGGAAAAATATGTTTATACTTTTAACTGTCACAACCATACCCAAGTTGATACCACTCTCCTCCACTCAACAGCTTTTCTATAGTCACAAGTCCACCCATCTCTTTTGTCATATGGCTTTATTTTTATGGATGCCAGCTTCCCTTGTAATATTAAAAAAGCGATTATCCGTCGAGGTAGCAGGGTCTGTTTTGATTTTCCGGCGACCGCCGAACACTGGCAAACAAGGCGACACGGACTGACGCGTGTGGAGCTTTATTAATATTTATCCAGCGTAGGTACCTACCCCCCCCCCCCCCTCCCAATCCCTCCCCTGCCCCTCAAGGGCGGGTGTAAAAAAGCCAGAGCGAAAATCAAGCGTAAATGAAAATATTATTTGTGCGTGTCGGACGGCTGACCCGCAGACGGTCGCTCCCCCTCACCCCTCACTCCCAACCCACAGCTCACATCCCCTCCCCCTTCTTCCACACGATCCTCCCCCATCCTACCCTGCACGTCCCGGCAATCATGTTACTCTGATTGCAGATTCCCTCCAGCGAAATGTGTTCTACATCTATTGTCGTTGCCGCCCGCCCGATGAGATTATTGCCCAAGAAGTCATATCGACAATATACCAATCGATACTCAGATAGACTGAAAGACTGCTTATATATCGCACTGCTTATATACGCTGCTTATATACGCTTTTGGGAGCTAATGGGCCCTTGCTGGGTTGGCCACGATGACCCATTCTGTTCAGGGTTGGTCAACACCCATCTGGCGGCCTCCACGCATTAAGTGCGAGGCCGGGCAGGACTCTGGCCTTAGGGCTAGTTCTGGCGCTCCTGGACGGTCTGCACACCGTGCGGCGTAAGCCAATCGACTGTGCACTCTGACTAACAACTTGGGTTGTCGACTACAGCGGGCGAGCCCGTCACCTCAGGAAGTTTTAACGATTAGTTGTTCTATCTCCCTGGAGTGAGCGCAGAAGACTTAAGGACATAACAGTCCACCATCTAGCTACGTCACAAGCCCGTAAGAGGCCAACGCCTTAACCTCGAGATAGCCAGGAGTGTTACCCGGCGGGCCTACACTCACGCCCTTACTTCCAATTGTGACCAGATTAATCCCGTCTCTCGATTGGTTACTAGTTCGAGGTGGCTTGCGCGGTCCTCTCCCTTACGAAGCGGTGAAACGGTGTTTACCGAATCTATCGCGGACCACAGCGCCCTTTGCCCGGCTGTTCACCCAGGATCGGGTAGCCGATGGTCATTTCAAGAGCAGTCGCCGTAAGGTCCGCAACCACCCCCGCTCTATAGAAAACAGTGCTGCTTCCAGACTCCCCCGACTGTTAGTCAGAGTGCACAGTCGATTGGCTTACGCCGCACGGTGCGCAGACCGTCCAGGAGCGCCAGAAGGTTGATTCCCAGGGAAAACTAACCATAAGGCCAGAGTCCTACCCAGGCTCGCACTTCATGCGTGGAGGCCGTCGGATAGGTGTTGGCCCGCGAGTGTGACCGACCCTGAACAGAATGGGTCTTCGTGGCCAACTCAGCAAGGGCCCATTAACTCCCCATTAACTGACAAACTGCCGTGGTCCGCGGTTCGCGATAGATTCGTTGCACACCGTCTCACCGCTTCGTAAGGGAGAGCACCGCGCAAGCGACCTCGAACTCGTAACCAATCGAGAGACCGGTGTAACCTGGTCACAATTGGAAGTAAGGGCGTGCGTGTGAGCCCGCTAGGTAACCCACCTACATAGTTATCTCGCGGTTAAGGCGTTGGCCTCTTACGGGCATGTGTCGGAGCTTGACGGTGGACTGGTTTTGTCCAAGTCTTCCGCGTCCACCTCACGGGGGATAGAGCGACTAATCGTTAAAACTTCATGAGGTGACGGATTCGCCCGTTGTAGTTGAAAACTCTATTTGCTTATATACGAGCGCGTTAGTGAGTGAAAACACTGATTCAGGTTTACGTACAAACGTATGGCCTTGTAATTCTACTTGTGTA
Organism: Micropterix aruncella; assembly: GCA_944548615.1. Classification (NCBI taxonomy): domain Eukaryota; kingdom Metazoa; phylum Arthropoda; class Insecta; order Lepidoptera; family Micropterigidae; genus Micropterix; species Micropterix aruncella. The sequence goes on from OX155980.1 coordinate 22,159,106, forward strand.
TTCCAGTTAGGCTTTCGACACTATTGATCATGATCGCCCGAAAACAATCGACAAATGAAAAGTATTCCAATTTTCAAACGTTACAGCGATAGTAGTGGAGCACGATGATAACAATTCAGTAACGTGGAAACAGTAACGTGATCCAGCAATTTCCTTAACTGGTTCGCTGGTCCCATGGCAATATCCTCATGATCAGTCCCACAAAGATAAAGATTTTCTACGTCACTTCTTCTTTGCAAAAAGTGCAAGAACTATTAAAGCACACGCATTCACGATAGCCCATCACACAAAAACATATCACACTAAACGGAAACCTTAATAGGGAAATTTATATAAAAATCATTGACCCTGGAACATATAAAATAACAATTTACACGTATGTCGAAGTATAGCTAAAATAATCATAATTCCGGTAGTTATTTATTACAAGTACCTAAGTTATGTCTTTTAATTGAAAATTTATTAACAATATGTTTATTAAACACAGCTTTCTGTCTCTATTTTCTGAAACTACTTCAAAACACTGAATGAAGCAAATAAAAACAGCTCATACAAATCTATTACTAAATATTATCGTGATAAATAATTACATATGTACATTTTTACATTTCAAGAAAAAGAATTACTTTAAAAAAGAAAAGTAAACCTAAACATAAATCAAGAATACAATGTTAGAATTATCTGAAGTAGGACTAGTTGATGTTATGCAATTAACGAGCGATATATAGAATTACTTTTTGGAAAAAAATCTTATAATATTTTTTTCTCATAGTTTTAAGATATCCTGCGTTATGTGGGTAAATCTCGCCAATTCTCTTTCAATATCTCAAATAAAGTTGAGATTTTTCGTGTAATTTGTGATAATGATTCTAAGTTCTTTATATGTAAGTAAATTCATGATATAATATTGAAAGCATTCCACAATCTTATCCGAATATTTATTTCTGCCTAATTACACTTAAAATTTTAATATCATCATCATATTTTCTAAACGCATTCAAATACCATATAAATGTTTCGTCAATATTTTAAATAACATTTTTGAAACAAAAAAGACCTATGGCTATTTATTTTTTTCCTTGATTGTCCAGCTTATAAGAATTAATAATATTTCATTACGTCCTTTTCATTTTAGTTATAGATAGTAGATATATAGGCCTTTATATACATAGATTTGCAGCAATATAAAAGTCCGCCTAGTTTTTTTTATTATTTGTTGTATGGAGGCTTTTTCAAGGTCTTTATGAGCCTTGTAACACTGCGACCATTGCTGATCGCCACCAACTATTATTATAGTTCTGCGCTAAGCCTCGTGTCATTTAAGCTTTGGCGCCAGATTGTTTTACCTCCTTAGGTTGGAGGTAATGACCACCCAAATGGGTGTATCTTTTACGCATCAGCGAGCCACACTCGCATATGAGATGCAGGGGAGTTTCCTCTGCCCCATGGCAGAACCTGCACATTTTTGTGTCTCGGAGCTTGAGGTTGTACATGTGTTTGTTAAGGCCACAATGCCCCGTGAGCGCCCTCACCAGTATGCGTAGATTGTTCCTATTTAGCGATAAGGCTTCACGTCTTAGGGTCGTAAGCCTTAATTAACGCTTTGGATTGATTCAACCCTGGCATGTTGTTCCAGTGGTTGACGGATTGTTCTAAACATATTTGTTTGAGCATTAGGTTTGCAAGGCTTTTTGGTACGCCACAGGTTCAGGGCCGAATAAAGTTCCCTTTGCTCCCGTCTTAGCAAGTTCGTCGGCTTTTTCATTTACCTCGATTCCTGCATGGCCGGGAACAAATCTTAGAATTGTCCGCCTAGTTTGGTAATATTGAAATATGATCACTGGCAACAGATTTTGGCATATCAGGTTTTTGCAACTGGATTTTTGTCTATATTTTTAAGCTATTGCATAGCTTTTATCGCGGGCCTAGGCCAGCGCGGCGACCGAATGAAGAAATTTCTTAACGAAAATTAATGATTTTAAACTGATAATTACGTCTAAACGAGTACTGCTTACGTTTCGAAAAAAATATATGTTAAACAAGAACATTTTCCTATTATTCTTAGCTTTGAATATTTTAGATTTTGTTCATATTACATAGTGTAATTAATTTGTGAAATTAGGTCTAACCGAACACAAAACCGACTACTACGTAAATACTATCTGTCGTATTATTATGAAACCCCATTTTAAAGATAATTTTAAAGATAATTCCCCCATTTTAAAGATAATTTAAAAATCTATCTTTTATCTACGATTTTTTTCGAATAATCCGTTTTTTTTGCTTTATTGAATAAAAAAATCGTGCGCGGCGCTCTATCGGAAGACGTTTAAATTATTCCGAATCATTTGCTACCCCAGCCGCAAATGATTCGGAATAATTTCAAAGTTTTCCGATAGAGCGCAGTTATCTGATATCAGAAAAAATAAAATAAATAAAATAAATAAATGATTATAATTGCATAAGTTGTTAAAAATGCTATGCAATAGCTTTACCGCGGCACTCTCCGAGTGCCACACATATTTTGTATTTAATTGCACATGTTCATTCTTCTGTAAATGATTGTTTATTACAAGATTAAATAAAAAATAAATAAAATAAAGCACCCCAGAATAGACATAAAATCTAGTGGGGGGTTAAAATCCTTACAATGTTATCTAATCCACTTTGCAAAAAAAAATGTTTTTTAAATATTATTATGTAAACGCTTCTTTTTGATAGGATCTGTTATATTGGATAATTTCATGAAACAAAAATAAATATAAGATTTCTTTCTTTTGGGATTTTAATAAAAGCGTGTAAATAAGCGTATGTATAAATAGCAGTTACCAGACCCTCAAAGGTTTAAGCTACACATCCATAGTAAAAGAAGGTTCGTAGTATTAGGTTCGTAATAAGGTGCGTTGAGGTAATGTTTTCATTTGACAACTATATTTCCGAATTGACCTTTCTTCTCTCTTTATCCGCCATTCTTCAGAGAAGGATATTTTTTCGTAAGTCACCCCTCTGGCGAAGATTTAAGGAATGCGCGTCGCTAGACCACGTGCACTCGTAATAAATTCCTCCCCAATGTGTCATTCCATTGTCTTAGCCGTAGTGCGAATGACCGTGAACAAATAGTAATAAAACTCTGTACCCTCGTCTGCGTGAAATTAATTGCTTTTTGGGACCGCAGATTTGTTGACCCAGGGCGGAGCAATGCAATTGATATTCCCACTATGGCTGTAATCTTAATGTGTATACTCACTCGCGGTGCGGTGCCTTAATGCGTATAGACAGTGGCGTACAAAGCATACAAGTATATAACCACTGTCTACTCAGTTGCAAAACCTTGCAACATGCTATTTTTACTTTCCCGACCCACCAACCGGCGAGGAAGGAAAGTATTGTGAACTCGCATTTTTTGTCGAGATGTAGACGGACATATCCATTTTGAGCCCCCTGAGACGTTTAAGACCATTTCCAGATTGAAGTCCGTCAGTGTATCTGTCTGCCTGTCTGTCTATCTGAAGGTATTCCTGCACGATAGCGCCAAAACGTTTAATCCGATCGAACTGAAGTTTGACAAGCAGGCATCATTTGGTCATGGCAAGAGTTAAAAAGGTTGTAGATGAAATTGGTCCACCAGGGGCGCACTATTTCAATCTCGAAATTTTGGACTTAGAGACTTAAAATTTGGTAATTAAATGACTTGTTGTGCCGAAATCAAGTTGTGAAATTTTAGTTGGAATATCTCATGTAGAAGATACACTAATAGTTTGTAAATTCAGACATATATTTTATTTAAATATTAAAGCCATCTGTAAGCGTTGGGCCCACCCCCGCCCTTACCCAAGAAACAAACCGCGCCGCCCGAGGCACTGACAACAAGACCCGATCGGGTTCACCCGACGTCCGAGATCGATTGATTTATGAAATTATGATTCAAATGATTATTCAATCCATCTCTACTTGGGGTGACACACACGATTTTTTATTAACACTACGCACAACTCAGACATGCGTGCAAAGCTAGAAAGCAAGAAGTTTGGCAAATTTAAAAAAAAATGGATTGAGATTCCCTAAAAAGATATTTATTGTGTAACACTCGAGCAGTTAAAAAATGTAAAGAATGTTGTCATCTGTTTATACTCTTATAGCCTATTTTGTGATATTTCACAATGGGCAGGTTTATTGTCATCCGACAATCTCTTCCAGCCAACCCTACTTTGAAGTATATATATGTAAATGAGCGTGAAATATGCGTGTAAGTGAATGTCTTGTTATTGCATTCGATCGACAGAATTGAAATGCAATTCCGTTAATTGTATCCTAACGGAAAATGGTAACCCAGCCGGGAATCGAACCCGGGACCTTACACAATTATTAAGATCAGGCGACCTAACCACTATGCCACCGTGTAATTTTGTCCCAAATATTATGGTCGTAAAATTGTGGTAAAACAAGAGGAACTATTACGAAAAAAAACCACTTATATAAGACACTTCAATTTTTCATCAGTATGTAAAAATTCTTTATGCTCAGGCTTTTTAATGCAAAATAAATTTCATTGTTGTCCCTTCTGACTGGACTATTACGAATTATTTAATATTTATTGTACCTACATTCTTGGTGAATACGCTTCACCGGTTTCATTCGATTTTATAATTGTTCCATCAAATTCTCTCCTTGTACTTCAAGTATGACGTAATTCATCCATATCGATGAATTGCATTGAGCGCAGGCGACCGCATTTCATCCATCAGCCATTTGAGATTATTTAGTTACTTTTTTTGTGTCCGTTGCAATGGTAGATTGCAGCTGGCTATATGTACGATTATTTTTTTTTGTGAACCGCTTCGGTACTCGACGCACTGTCTGTAATTTCATAACAATATTGCCTGCAGGCAATAAGCTCGCCTTTTCTTAAGAATAAAGAGTTTTATTATTATTATTATTATTATTATTAGTGGTATATAATAAAATATGACAAACGGCAAACATGTATAGGTATAAAAATATGAAACATTAAAAAAAAAGGTCAAATATATTTTTGAACTCATTGGAGCAAATTTGAATTTGTCACAATATTTTTATTATGGGTATTTATAGCATATAATGGGCAAATGCGACAGTCGTGATATGAGCCAATGGCCATATCACGACTGTCGACATTACATTGCGGACGCTAATTCAAATTTCAAATTAGTGAATCGTAGACTCTCCACGAAACATCGCTCTCGACCGGTGCGAAAACGGTAAATCGTGAATACGAAAATCAAAAACCGGTAAAAACGCCGATACGAAAATCACCCTCTGGTATGATCGTTCGTTGCATTTCTCTGTTAAATCAGGGTTTCCGGGATTTGAATGCGGCGCGGCGCGTCGGAGCAGGCACTCTGGGAGTCCGTTTTAGTTGTTTTCGCTTTTTGCGGCAAAGTGAGCAAAGCATCGCGATTCCCGCCGCGCCCCGCCCGGCTCGTTGCTTTTCAATGGAGGCACTCAAGCGCCAACAGAGCCCCTTTGATTTCGAACACAGGCGCGACCGACGCGACGACACGACACCCGCACGCAGCGTCACCGCCGCACGCCGCGCGCCGCGCGCCCGTCGCACATTTTGCTCCTCGCTCTACAGCGGGTGCTCGGGAAATACACGCTCCACTATATCCGGGAAACCAGAAACTCAGCTTACTTAACATGGTTGACCTACCGCTTTCGCCGGGACTTTTAAAGCGTACTCACTAAATATCATTGCATTTCCTCTTGTATCTCCCTATAGGTCAGTAATTTGAGACGACTAGCGCCTCATTAGGGCGATGTCGACTACAACTGGCAAACCTGTCACCACAGGCTGGTATAATGGTGTGATCGTTTTTTCAGCCGTGGGATGAGCGTAGAATACTTAGAGACAAGACAATCTGCTGTTTAGCTCGCTAACAGACCGTTAGAGACCAACGCCTTATGGCGAGGTACCGGGAAAGGTAACCAGCGGGCAGCCTAGCCCCCTACCTATCAGTTTTGGTTGGATATCTCAATCTGGAGTTAACCTTCACGATATCTTCATCCTTCCGACTGGTTACGGGTCCGAAGTCGCTTACGCGGCCTTTTTTACCTGCTGTATTACAGCGGTAATTCGATTTAAATTTATCGCGGACCTGGGCGTTCATTGCCCGTAGTGCCACACGGGATCGAGTGACCAAAGGTCATTTCAAGAGTGGCATGACAACAGGTCAACATCCACCCCCACTACTTAGGAGACAGCATATTACCATAGTCTCCAGACTCCTTCGGCAATTAGTCGGAGTGCACAATTGATTGGCGTCGCCGAACGGTGCGCAAACCGTCCAGTAGCGCCGGGATGCAATCCCGCCGGGAAAAAACGGTCCACCAGCTTTGAGGCCTGAGACACGAGAGTCTTAACCGGGGTAGCCTTCCACTCTAGGAGGCTTCTGAATAGGAGCTGAGTCGTGAGAAAACTTCCCTCTTAAGGCTATTTTTGGACAGTAACTCAAATTTAGGAATAATTCAGAACCGGCGACCAACGAGACAAGTTTTAGAAAATAGCTCAATAATACCCAGAAGGAAAACATCATTTGGACAACGACATTACTCTTTCATTGCGCCGAGATTTTACAATCTGATCAATATGGAAATAAAAATGAACTTGACATTCAGGGAATTCAAAAATAAACTAAAGAAATGGTTATCGAATCATGACAGACTAACCATACATCAAATGTTAGAAATAATAGTATAATAAAACTTAGGTGCACAAATTATTAACATATTTTTAAACATATATGTTAAGTATATTTTAACATTGAACTAACTACCAAAAATTATTTGACTTTGACAATGAAGTATACTTTTTAGACTAGGTAATTTTATATTAATAAATATTAATGACCGTTTCTTCCTTTTCTCACATATAACTTTTTTTATTTTATTTAATCGAATTTTATATGATATTTATTGCAGATTAAATAATGGAATTGCATTTTATTTATTATATTATCTTTTAATATTTTTTTATTATTATTATTTTTTTATTTTATTCTGAAGACCACATTTTAGGGCAATTTAGTGTCATTAGCTTTTTACTAAAACTTGTATATTTGTAAGCAACCAAGCAATCAAGCAATCTTGATTGTAATATTGGAGTCCTGTCCACCCTAGAACGGGCTAGTCTTAGTTGGGTGACAGAAACAAATAAGCAAAAGGTTAAGGGTTTGCCATTCGGTTCCTGTTATTTTTATAAGCTAATCAATGTTTCATAGTAATTAATTCTTAAATAAATAAAATAATAAATAGGTAAATCCTATTTCAAAGTGTGTGAACAATACCCAGCAAGTGTTATTTTTACTGCGAAAAATAAAATTGGTTTCCAAGAAACTAAAAAACCACAATTACGAATTAAATTTCAGTTAAAATATTAATATTTTGAAGGCGTGTTAAAATTTCGTTAGACATGTTACTTGATATTGTGGATGAAATTATGTCTAAATAAATTTAAACTACAACACAATCATTTTGAAGTCAATAAAATGCAATATGTTAGTAGCCATTAGGAATTCTATGTTTGCTTTCTTTCGTTACCATTCTATATCATTTTAAGGCATTACCCGACTAGAAGTTGTAATTTAGTATCAACTGTAGACACTGGCTATATAGGTGTGGCTTATATCACAAAAGGTAGCCGTTATAACTACTATACAGCCACTATTCAGCTAAAAGCCGTATAAAATGCGCCTAATCCGGTCACATAGCAGTCATATAAACGTTTATATGACTGCTATATCATTAATTATTGTGACTAAAAACTGTAGAAAACTGTGACTTACTACTAAAACTTACTGACTTACTAAAACTTATTGTGACTAAAAACTGTAAAAAACTGTTGCCGTGACCGCTATATAGCCAATTTGTGCTACTTGGTATGTCATCACTGGCAACGCGCACTGATTACATTTGTCTTGAGGCTCTACGGTATTCGTGACGAGAAGATATGGCGTAGTTTCCTGAACGCTGCCCATTCGAGTTGGATTCGTCAGCAGACCTCCTTGTCGAAGTTTAGTCTGCCTAGTTGGATCGTCTGACCAAATAAACATACTATCAATTATCAATTGTCTTGGATATTTGTCTCAACACATTCAATTATCTTGCATTTTTAATATTCCATAAAATATTATACATAAAAAAAACATGTCCATAAAAGTTCAAAAACAATAAAAATAACACCTATTTATGAAAGACGTAAGACAACGTTGTAAAAAAAAACATTACATATTGGGTATATTAAAAAAAATTTTTTTGAATATTTAAATTGAATGCATACAAAAAAGCAATCTTAGGGTTTACTTGCTTTATCGTATACTGAGGAATATCACATAGGAGGTCATATTGAGGAACTAAATACTTGATTAAAATAAATAACTCACAGGATTTATATAAAAAGCAACGTGTATTTACAGCTCTATCGTTGCGATAGCGATGCGGGAATTTACGTTAAGTTTTGTGAAGTGGTCGCCTTTTGAATGGAAGGGTAGGGGTATTCGGTGACAATTGTATCCTACTTTTGTAGTCAAATGGAAATTCAAAAAGGGCAAACGGCTAGTTCGGATTCGCACAGTTGCGAATCGCGACACAAGCCCTCGACCAGTTCAACGCAATCTGGGTTAAAAAATCAGAATAGCGAACTCGTGCCATGAATAAAGATACAAATAAATCGGTATTAACGACGTGAAACAAAAAAAGCATAAATTTACATGAATTTGTTAGGTAAATGAGAAAAAACACCCCTTTTGAAGTTAAACAGCCTAGGGATAAATATATTTCAGCAGGGCTGGCGACGCATTAATGTGCCGAAATACAACTAAATAAAGTGAAACTGACTGTTAGACCTTTATTTTTATCTTCATTCCAAAAATGCTATTTTCTTAAGTGAAACTTATGCTTATGCTTAAAAGAAAATTAGTAGATTGGTTTCCTCTTACTTGTTTGCAGTTTTTAGTCAGACGGAAACAAGTAGAGACGTGCGGCTGCTGCTTTCAGAGCAGTCATAGACGCAGACGCTCGGCAATCCGAAACCACAGCTCTTAGTTGGGGAGCCAGCGACAAAAAGGGCAAGAGTTTTGGAAAAGCTGATACTTTCAGATCAGGCAGTATTTTACTATTTATATGTTGACGGAAACAGTCAGCAGGCCGGATTCCGGAATACCTGGCAATGGCGGAATATGATAGTTGTAATTTTAATCAGTGCCCCTAAAGAGTCTTGGCAAAGCTGAAAAATCATCACTAGACAGTGGATGCAATAAAGAACTCGAAACATATGGTCAGACTGCTTCATAATCTAACGCATGGCATCAGCAACTCCATATCATCATATTGCCCCATTGCGGCCATTATATTGTGCGGCACAACCGATGCGTCATAGACCGATGAGTGATATTTATGGATATGCTGACGCCACGCGTTATGATTATGAAACACTTTAGGGCACTAAATAAAAGTACACCTTTTCTAGTATGCCAGCGCCAGGTGGCCCGGAATCTGGCTTGCTGACTTGTACCCTGGCATTCTATGGTCAAAATAGTGTCTCATTGGAAAGCATCAGCTTTCCAAAACTCTTGCACTTTTTTGTCGCTTCCTCTTGAACTATCGGGATACACTATATCGGAATTAAAAAGGTTTTTTACCGCTATAGAGGAGAAAAAAATTAGAACTTGTGGAAAGATTAAGAAATTTTCTCATTTTAATTAGTTTGGATAATATGATTATTTTGCCTCATAACTGGCCATGCAGGACTGACTAAAATATCACATAAATTAATGTGTTACATAAATCCTGTCATTATTTGCGAAGCCGCCAGCTGTGGCAATAGATATACAAACATCTGAAGGAGGTGATTCAGATAGGTCTAATTGCAAGTAAGGCTTATTTTGAGCCGCTACGGTCTTAAGGAATAAGCGTCTGCTGCGCATCGCCGACCGCAAGCAAAAACGCACTTTTAGAAGAAACTGACACGCGTCAAACGCACGGCGTCAGACCCATGCGTTAGACCCAATGCCACATAATCATGTGTCTGACAAGGCATGGGAAACGTACCTTAAAACGACGCTGTGATATTACACATTATTTACTATAGATACGCTACCAGTCTACCAGTCTATATAAAAAAAATCAAAACAGAAAATCTATGATCTCATGTGCGTCTTAAATTTGCAGCCTCAACATATATAAATACACTAATAAAATCTTTTTTTTTACGAATACAGTACTTGGGAAGAGAGAAATTGGCAATAGCAACCCTGCTTGACATTACCCCACCGGTGATATTTCGGCCAGAAACGCGTGTAAAGGCGGCGCGACACGTGCGCACGTGCAGACACGATAACATTAGCATCCGAAACGGGCGAGTCGCTGGTAAAAGATGTCCGATAGCTACGCACGGTTAGCCACCGTCGAGCTCGGGCAGATTTTCACCTCCCAGCCCCGACCTCAACCCTGGAACGACCCAACACCCACCACGAGGGTCATTCAAGCCCCTGTAAAGCCCAGTAGAGTAAGATCGATCATGTCGCCTTTGGGATATTCATGTTCATATTCACTATTGGCATTCACTTCGCGCTGTAAACAATACTATATGGTGTAATCTGATGTTAACGTTGAGCTTCAGTTGTTTATTAAGATCGGATTACCTAAGTAATCCATGTCTGACATCAAAAGTAAATGAAAACTTCTATATAGTTGATAGTTAACGTGTCTGGTCCAGGTTAGGACTCTCTATAAATATATGCTGCTTGTTTGGCCTTGCTGTTCGTCTCTTCTAGGTCCTGGTGTGTGATTGGGGATTGACATCCTCATCCTGCAGAGTTCTGCAGTCGTATGTTGGATTCGCCCTGTAGTTCGAGATTGGCTCGCCATCTTGGCCCGGTGATAGGAGGATTGGCCGGTGAGTGTAGACTCACCGTTTCCAGGGACGCCCGATTATTTATGGTTGCAAACCAGGCAGTCGAAAATGAGCACAATATTCGGAGAGGCTCCTTTTGTGTCCCAATATAGTTGATAAGATATGTTATTTTTATTTCAACGTGAAAACGTATATTCGTGAATTGATAGCCGTTCGAACTTTATTATGTAACAAATCACCATCAGATTTAAATCGTTAATACCTACAAGACTAATAATTCGTGAGCCTACAACGGAGAGTGGTTGGGCCTACAACGGATATATAATGTATTTGTATATCTTTGTGGCGCAATATGTGGCTCGTTGGCAACGTCATCACGCAGGTGTAGACTTATTCGCATGATAGTCACAAAATATTTGTTGTTGAATTTGTGTAGCGCGAATTTGTTGTGAATTTGTGTAGCGTAGCGCAAAAAACGTTGAGCTTGACGATAATTCTAGTGCCGTTATAAAGAGCTCGCGGTGCACTACTGGTACCTAAAGTAAGAGAATAAAAATATTCGTTAGAATATAAATGAAAACTGTTATTAAATAGAAAATTACAAAATATTAGAGATGTAGCCTCATATGACTCGTAAATCTGCTCGGGATTATAGAAAACGCCAGTCCAGAAAGATGGCATCAAAATCAATGCAATAGCCTTAAAAAAAACCAAAATCCAGCACTGAGCTATCGAGAGAGTTGCGGGAGCGCCGAAGAAGATTAGCAGTCTGTCAATACGACTGCTGCGAAGCCAGTGCGCACACCGAGCTCTACCGCTGCTCGGTTTTTGCTAGTGGTTAATAAAGAAAGTGAATTGTATCAGAATCTTCATTGTTGATTTTGACCACAGGTAGATAAAATAATCGATGAGATCATTTTTAACAAGCAGACAAGAGTCTCATATCGTCATGTAGCTATGTAAAAACAATATTTCTTGTAAAGTGATAGATTTTACCTACGTTTCGTGTTGCGCTTTTTGCAAACTCTGTGCATTGCCTTAATAAAGAAATAAATACGTAAATATTATGTAATAAGGTGAATTGTGTGAATGACAACGTGGTCATGGTCTCCCAAGTGTAGTAATGGGTATGGATGGGTCTACTAATGCACTCATCGGACCGAGCGCCTCGAGAGGGGATCCATGACAAGTACTGGATTACTAGCAGTCACCCTCAATCGCGATATTCCTACCCTCCTATTCGCTACTCGATATCACATAATACGTATGCCTAACAAAACGATATATGAATATAAAATATCCCGATACACCTAAAGTCAAAGTGTATAGCCATTGAAATGTTTCACCGATTCCTGTCTATCCATAAGACCTATTTAATCGGCGAGTCAATTGTACATCAAATCAAATACATTTTCCCCTGATTTTTCTTCTTCTTAGGGTGCCTCTCCAACTAGTTAAATTTGGCAGTCAGCTCTGCATACTTCTTTTTGTCAATCGCCAGGCAAAACAATTCGGCGACACTCGTAATCCCGGTCGATTCTCGAATGTTCCGCAATCAAAATTTCCGTCTACTTTCGTCTACCATCCTAAATAAAAAGTTTCATGCAATCTAGCCTAAGTATCTGTACTGAGGCTTATTTAAATATTTTCTTCAAAAAAAGCGTAAATTAATTTTGTTATTTATTTATATTTAATATGTCTATGTAAAGATTTCCTATTACGTATAGTTTATAGATATGCGGTACAATAAAATTAAATAGGTATGTAATTATAATATTAAGTCATAATATTTTTATCTAGGAAAATATGTAATTTTTCTAGATTCTTTTTAGATTCCATTAGACATAATCAAGCTTTAGTGTAACTTTAAATATATTTAGATTTATACATTTTTTTAAGATTTCTGGCAAAGTGTCGTGTAAATGATGTAAAAACTCTAGTCAATGTTTTAGCAAACTGGAAATATTAGTATATAGTTAGTTATTTATTGCCCTTCTTTGATATTTTCCAGTAATCGTACTATTGTAGTAATAAAAAAGTATTGTGATGGTGCCAAATTTTACGTTTAACGATTTACGATTTAACGGGATATGCATGTTTCGAGGCTCATAAAAATAGTTTAAACAATGTAATGTATCCTATTAGCCTTGGTAACAATGTGCCTGTTACCAAGGCTAAAGCTTTAACTATTAGACCGATTTCACCGAAATTTGGCGAGCATGCCTATTTATAGCGTTAATATCGCTATTCATTTTTTTCAACCCTAAAATGGAGTGGGGTTGCCACACTAATATTTCGTTTTTAAGCGTGTCGCCAGGCTTTCAGCCTTAGGTTCTAGTCCATTCGGTCGAATAGTTGGCAATGATATTTAAAGAACTAATTCCCCGGATCCGTTTTTTTTTGTTTTTGGATTGACCCTAAAATGTGAATGTTCATAATACGACTGTACAGTACGCCCTATCTTGAACTCGCTCGTTCGATGTATCTATCCCTGGCTAAGACCCGTTCATTACAGAGATATCGTAAGGCTTGTCGATTAGCGAGTGGTTAATGGAGCAATTTCATCGAAAAGCAATCATCGTTCCGAATCTACAACGTGGTGCGTAGGCAATGTTCGCATTATAAATGAATTTACGAATGACGTTTAGAAATTACATTTTCTTTCTCCCGTCATCTCCCGTCTCTCCAGTTTAGAATAAATTAAATATAAAACCAGTCTTACGTTTAGGGTGATGCTGTGATTATGTACAGGTTTTCTGGGGTTGTCTTGTGTTTTAATATACCATGTGGCTGGGATAAAAATGAGTCATTAATATGTGAAACTTTAGGAAAAATAAACGAGAATGATTTTTTTTCAACTATGACTCATGTTTATGCCTGCCGGTTAAAAAATGTTTTGCTTCATTCATTCATAGGAATTTGAACTTTATTGGTTGAAAATAAAGTTCATTACGCTATCGTCTTTTCGTTGAGGTTCATTCAATTAAATCAACTCTCACCAGTGTTGCCAATTAGCGACTTTATCGATAGATTAAGCGACATTTTGACACTAACAGCGTTTTTGTATTTTTATTTATCGACAATTTCTACGCTAAGACGATTTATTACTACCACTCTTAGTATCGCTAGCGAACCTGATAGTGATTTCTCCCGAAACAACATATGACTTCTGGAGTCACCATAACAAGTTGGCTCATACGAAACGGAACAAAAAACAGATTCTTTATTCTTCTTCTTCTTAACGTGCCATCTCCTATCGGAGGTCGGCAGTAATTATGGCTTTTTGGGCCCGTCATTCTGCGGAGCGGTACAACTCGTTGGTGCTTGAGTTGAACCATTCAACGAGGTTTTGTAGCCAGTGGGTTCTTCTTCGGCCAGGTTTTCGGCATCTTTTACAGTCTGAAAATAAATAATGAAATGAGCCATTACTTGTCTGCACAGGTATCACCTCTTTCAACCGATACATTAAAACAATGATAAGACATGAAAATGGTTTTTCCCAAATTGTACAAACTCGCCCTCCGAACGATTATTTTCAAAGACAGGCAGTACAATAACAAAAACGCAAAACTGATTAGCTCCAAAACGTCTGGCCTTAAGTGAATGAAAATCTCTTTATTGCACAATAAAAATAAGGTACAATGGCGGACTTATTGCTACACGAAATTTAATCATGTTTAAAGAAATAATTATTAAACGTTGATTTCTCAATCTATATACTTTTTTATTATGTCAATGTTATAAGTACCTATCATTTGACTGACCAATTTATGTGCGCATTTATATAGTCCATGTCCAAAAATTTACAATAATAAAACCATATACAAAAAGTTCCTAAGAAAAGTTACAGTATCGATCCTTTCTATTAGATACCGTGTCGCTATCCGTGAGTTCGATCTCGCACCAGCGCAGTACAGACGACTATTGCTGGTTACTCCGCCCTGTGACGATACATGCAGCAAGCGAAACAATGGACCTGGCTCCTGAGAAGTCCAGCTCGGTAACCTGAGATTGACAGCTCGGTGACCCGACAGAGATTGAAAACAATGATCTGGAAGACCACTGGTCCGAACAGGATGGTGCTATGGCACATACAGTTTTATTTCTAATTATAACATTTTGTCTATCTGCACTGACTTCAGATTCCCTGTTCTGCCCTGTTTAAAAAACTAACTTTGTATAGTATCCTAATATTCGCCTTTCAGTAAATACAATTTCTAATTGACTCGACATTGTTACAAACTAATTATAATTACATCCCCTTATCAGAAAACGAGACCTAAAATACGTCGAAATCGAAAAAGACTTCATTCCATCCGATGATGTATTTATTCGCGAAAGCAACTTCCGTTTGATCGTTCCAATACTGCGCGTTTATTGAATCGGCTAAACTGATTACGTTTCAATTCGTCTGACTCGATGGCAGCGAGCGCTCTGCGATTGAAAGATAACTCAACTCGCCCTCTGCCACGTAAATTGCTATCATTAGAACAAATAAAAAAGAAAAATACTCGAGGAGTGAGTATATTAGTGAAAGAATCGAGGGAAATATTGGAAAGTATTTCGCTTGTCTTTCGTCTAAGATGTTAGTTAGTTGAATTGTATTTTCACGTCAAATGAATCATTATATCAATTTTGATGAAAAAGTTAATAGTAGAAACACATTTTTTAAAACAATCTTTTATTAAAATGCTCTATCCCGAACCAACCCTGGTTGCCGCAGCCATGTCATAGTGGAACTTAGAATGGGATATCGTAATTGAATGCTATACAGAATGTTGAGTTTGTGCTGTTGACCGTTGAGGAGACCTATCGTTGGAAGCCAACGCGTGAATGCGTGTTTAAAATTTCGTGTCTTCTCTGTTAACCGTTGAGGAGTCCCCTAGTCGGGAGCCAACCCTGGGCTCAGCAGCCATATCATGATGAAACAGAAAGGGCAATCATAATTGAATTAGTATACAAAATTTCGTTTCTGTGCTGTTGATCGTTGAGGAGTCCCCTAGTCGGGAGTCAACACTTGGCGCAGCAGCCTGTCTTGATGAAACTTATAACGGGCTGTCGTAATTTAATGCGTATAAAAAATATCGTGTCTGTGCTGTTGATCGTTGAGGAGTCCATTCGTCGGGAGCCAATCCTGGGTGCAGAACCAGTTCATGCTCAACATAAAAATGCATTGTCATCGGAACTGAACCAACGTGTACAATTTCAACTTCATAGAATAAGAGGAAGTGGTTCTAATTCTGCTTGCAAGATTTGACTTGACAAACATACTGACAAACATTGCAAGGTAAATAAAAGGTTGTAAAAAATACACTATTGTACTTTATTAAAAAACAAAATGTATGTAGCCGGTCAGTCTATAAGTCCATCCGACCGCCTGTTCATCCGTTCGCACCTGACTTGTGATTTTTAACTAATTTAATTCGAGAGATACAAAAGTTTTTTACCTTTCAAGCCGCCGAAAAGTTTGCAACGCGAAATCCGACGAAATCACGGGTGGCGTTTCGATTAAAAATAAAAAAAATCGCACGAAAACGGCAGGGGCGCAGAGATCATAGAAAAGAAACATCAAACTCATTCATCAAAAACTACGTTCGGGTCGTTAGATTCCTTTCGCTCTAGAAGAGGGTAATGACGTCATTTCGATCCGAAAAAGAAGTTTAAAAATCGGCCGCCAGTCATAGTTCGCTAAATGAGAGCGTAAGCGAAGCCAATAAAAAACGCTAAAGTTATAAAACTACCCTGCTGCTTCAGAAACTATGATTCTTAGAGAAAAATGGTTAACGGCAGACTCGGTATGGTCTGAAACAGATTCCCCGCTTCTTATTGATTTTTATTTATTTGCCGTTTAATCTATTCCTTTATCTTGTTCAATTTTTCGGTTGCTTTCGTAAGAATTGCCATTTTTGAACACAGATGACGCATACGCGCGCTGCACCCGGTTTGAAACATAAAACGATCCGTATGCACGGTGCAAAAATGCTTCCGCATGCAAAATTATTTTTTAAGGTGAGACAGTCCATAACGTCAACGAAAAGAACTTTACACTTCAATTTTTTCATATAAATTATAATTAGGAAGGCAGTTGTGTGTGCCGCTGCTAATTTCTCCCACCAGAGAATGAATTTCTCTCACTACGTTCGATATTTTCTCATACACAAAAACAATAATTTAAAAAGTTAAAAAACACGACTGCCCTAACGAAAAGTGAATTGTTGTATTTAGAGTTATTAGGGGGAAAATGTCCGCGCTGAAAAGCAGGATGTGTAAGAGAATGACGTTCGTCCTGCGCCCTGCGGCAGGTATCTTGAAACGATCGCACACCGCGGTGCCGCCGCCGCACTTTAGTCAGTTGTTATCGGTGCTCAAGTAATAAAATGGTTTTTATAAAATATTTCCGAAATGTACCTACTCCATCAGACTTTTCATTTGATACTACACAACATGATATATTTATCTTAATTTTTGGACATTTGGGCATTTATGGTAGATAATTATTTATTGACATTTGAGAACGTTGCTAAATTAAAATTCCAAATACTTCTCTTTTTACTCGACCTACCCGGTTTATTCCTGACGGCCGCTAAGAGGAAGAATTTAAAAAAACTAAACTGTCAAATGATGTCTTTTACGTCTACGCGTAACACGGCCTGTTATATTGAAGACACTGCTTTCTCCTTATTTGAAAGCAAGAGGTCACGGCATGTACTTGTGACACTCGGGATGACATAACGGTTCTAACAATATCACACACTTCTAAATCGGCTCAAGCGTTTAAAAGTTATGGTGGAATATAGAATCGGAAAACATGCATAAATGCTAAACACAACACTTTTTTTGGGCAGTCGTGTAAAAAGTAGCGAATATTTATGATTAAATGAGTACCTACTAACTGTTATGAGAGATAACATTTTGACAACGCCTCTGTCTGTCACATTCATAACTACTCGGAAATTCAGAATAATGACGCTACAATCGAATTTGAAATATTTTGATTTACGTAAATCCATTACGCCACTGTCATATGGGAAAGTTAGTCCTAGTGGTGTTAGTCTATTTAGGTATTTTTTGTATTGCGGGCTCGTTAGCAAAAATCTGTTCAGTTGCAGGGTGACAAATTAAATCTTAGGTCACAGGCCGTAGGCTATGAAAAAGCATATCGCTGCGTCCACACCCACCCAAAGAGGGCAAAGTGTGGCCTTGGGGGTTCTATACGATAACTACCCCAAGTTGAGGGGAGCTCGCCGGAATAAAAGACCACCGTCGTGTTAATTATATTTCAATGGGTAATTACAAAACTACTGAATAACGTCCGCGTCATTAAAAGCGGTCTATTATTTTATTCGCATACAGAATGGAGGGTGGGTATGGGGAGGCAGGAGGGGGAGGCAGAGAGGGAGGGTGTCATTAATTAATATGAATTGTTAAGCGAGAGCCCCGCGAGTGCTCCTCGAGAGCAATCGAAACGAATCGCTACAGTGCGTGCTAATAGCGTTCTCTTTTGTTTGTTTCAGATCCATATCAGATGTTCGGCCCTACAAGCAGTAGACTGGCGAGTTCTGGTGAGCCCTTTGAATCTGACAGAATAAAGCAAGAAAAGCATTAATCCATTCTTCTCATACTATCACCGCAACACTAGCAGCTCCAGCATCCCATCTATTCATATATAAATTAATAATGTGAAGCAACAAAATTTTAAAATTTTAATATACACAATAAATTAATTCAAACCGATTCACAAAAAGAGACAACGACATACAATGATACCAAGTAAACACATCCACACACGGTACGTGCACACATACCTACACATATTTCATAGTATTACTTTGATTGTAAGACATTGTCAAATTTAACATTTAAGAGTAAACAACATCGAAAGTTGATATATTTACAAGATTAGATTAGTAGGTAATATATTTAATAAAAAATATATAAAATTATTTAAAAATGGCACAGCATCACTTGTAGACAACCAAGGAACGCAAAATCTTGTCATCACCATATTGGGAAGATAACCCATGGATCGTGTAATCAATGATGTATAAAAAATAACTCGACAGCAACAATAATAAATAAAGCCTCAGACATAGACTTAGATTTAGCGATAGGATACGATAACGTCCCACATTTTTTTCTTTTGAATGCTTGTAAGTTTGAATGCTTTGACAATATGGCAAGGCTAGTCTCGTTTGGAGTTCCTCATGAACCTGTTAAGGCCTGCTCTCTGCTGATGTAGATAAGTACATCTATGAACTTGCAATCTGCATATTCGTTAATAAATCAGCTAAAAAATCGTAATAAAAATGTGAAAGAAACAGTAAGTGTGATTTCGCATGTTTTTTTAAACATGCAGAGCGTGGCTGATTAACACATGCAAAGAGGTGGAGAGCTCCACTGGCGAGTTGCCTGCACTGCAAAGGACCTGATGAAAAAGGTCAAAGAATGCTGAGGTGTTGTCAACCAAATATTTTCCTGTGATCTTAGAGGAAGTGGGGTTGAACTGCGGTGAGGATATGGGTACGGAATCGCAAAGTAAGAATATGAGGATTTATAGTGCATATTTATAGTCTATGGTGGGAGCTATTCTGGTGGGGATATCCTCTGTATCTCGTTTCGCGTTCTTACTTTCGGCGACTGAAAACCTTAGACGAGTGTGCAACATCGCAAAACAGAGTTTGAAGCAATCGTCTCTGGTTCTCTTTATTTCTATGAAATTTAAATTCGAAATTTAAATTCTAAGTGTCAACATATTTAAAAAATTTCTCACCTCTAAATTATAATTAAATAATAAATTTATAAGAATATAGTGCAATTCTACAGTCTGGATTCACTCGCGGTAAACACGGGACGCGTCCCGAATGATCTTATCGGTCTGAGCTGTTCACTTTAAATATTTGACCAGAGTGTCTATGGACAAAGTCGACCATCGAAAACAAGCGAGCTGTCGTTACTGGCTGGGGGCAGATCGACTTTGCTGAAGATACATCGGACTACTTACTGAAGGTGGTGGTGGATTTGATTGACCAGCCGACCTGTCGAAGACTATATGCAAAGACTCTCAGAAAGAGGTTACCGCAAGGTAAAACGGACGATCAATTGTGCGCTGGAAGCTTAGAAGGAGGACGAGACTCTTGCGGGGGCGATAGTGGTGGACCTCTGCAAGTGATGATAGCTGACAACCAATGCCTCTTCAACATAATCGCCGTTACCTGTATTGGAAAGAGCCCTTGTGGAAGTGCCAAGGGACCTGGCATATACACTGTCGTGAAGAGTCATGTGAAATAAATGGCGTTTTAGGAGAATGTCTACCGCCGGAAAATTGTCCAAAAACGGGGATTTGCCAAAAGGGAAACTATCACAATTTTGTATAATGTCGGAACAAGAGACTGTATGCTGTATTCAACACAGCCCCATGAGCAACAACACGAGATCATCAGAAAACCAGGATAAATCCAATAATGCATCTTCTACATCACCGCCTACTACAACAACTACCAATAAGTCACCGGTCATCTCTACAATAGCTCCAAAAACCTCTAAACATCGCCACAAGCCATAACTACTAATTTCATAAATGACAGTGTGGAAAAACGAACTAAATCCGAAAAAAATAGCTCTGCAATATTGAGTACAAATTTAACAATGACAGCCATTGCTGTGTTGGCGATTAATTATTTTATTTTATCTGCATCCAAACTTTTCTCTGGTCGTAACGGTCTCCGTTCCATCGGGTTCAGAAGAGGGAGGAAGAGAGAGAGTGCACCCGTGGTCGCGCGCCCACCTGTGCACTATAATATAGCCTGCGCACTTGACTGCTTCCGAACAATGGACTCTGAGAAGACTAAAGAAGTCACTAGAATCTACAATGCAGTCGCTATGGCCGAACACGCGGCTAGAAAGGATATATATTTATTTCTATGGCTTCCCAGATCACGCAGGTTGAAGTATGTTTGGATAACACAATGGATTTTGACATTGCACCCAGTGGTTCGTTTCGTTATCAAAGACATCGATATATTAGCTAGATATGCCCTCATATACAAATAAGTTGACTCCACATACCATTTGCTCGTAAATCATGTGACAGAGAGCGCAATAAATTGAACAGTATGCTACTACTGTAAACTACTACTGGCCGGCTTTCAGTAGTGGTTTCAAATTAGTCATTTTCGAGCGCGAAAGGCCCATCTAGGGTATCATATATCGATTATCAATGATGAACCACAAATCGCCGATGTTTGTCGTTGCACATTTTTAACTGCCTTAATATGTTTTGCCAGTCGAGTAACCTAACCAAGATCTGCATTCAATTTTACATACCTCCGGGGTTTGCAGTGGTATTACATTTGTTTCTGTCCTCAGAGGATGTGCTATATTTTGGATTGGCTTGAATATTATTTTTATATCGAATCTGTTTAGCATCATTTATTCGATCTGTCACGCCTTGGATATAAGGTAAGAATACTATATTTCTGAGTTTCGTCTGTATATTTTCGTCCGTATGTTCGTGTCTCGTGATATTTTCTGAAACTATTTTTCCTAAATACATTATGTAATTGTATCTCCTGCGGAAACTGCTTAGCTTTGCACAGGTCACGTGCTCGATTTACAAGCGACTTTAGCACAGATTTTCCGTCTACTGTGCTTTTAATGAGACAAGGGTCTGATATGCAAATACATGTTCATGTATGTAGGATTCAGATATGCCCGAAGTTTTATTACTTCTACTCGACACCTTGACATGCAAAAGAACTAGAGATCCGTCACTAATAATTAGGTAGGTATACATATCCCAAAAAATTAACGCTTGTAGTGTGGGTGGGAAAATAGTCTTGAAAGAAAATTTAATTTTAACCTAAGTGGACGACCTACTTTTAACCGATGCAGGCAGACGAGTTTTATGAATGCTAATTTTCATGTTGTTATAGCTTTATAACTGGACTAGTAATCAACGGTAAATAAGGACAGACAGACGAACAGCCACGCGACATCTCAATCTTTAATACATTTTGTACAATTTTTTTAAGGAACTCTAAAATTAACACTTTTTGGAAGCAATTTTTGAACAATCTGTAAGTGGCAGACTCGATTTCTCATAAATAGAAGGTTATCGCACATGTTTCCCGATGGGAACTACTAATTCACTTAAATTTCTGAGCATTCCGTTCGGGTTTCGAGTGGCATCCGCTGTTTGAAGGGTGTTTCCTTCATTTCAACGCTGTTATGGCTGTAAATAGGCGTCGTGAATTATCATATCACTAGATGCGTCACAATTTCCCGAGGCGAGGCGAAGTTCAATCAAAGGGCGGTCGGCGCGGCAGCACGCGGGTTTATTGTCAACTTTAAATCGGTCGGTAATACGACGGTGTCATGCGACGGGGCCAGGCGATATTTGTCACACGAACAGATTACGGCTTTGTCGGAGGAACGGCTCGAACCGCAGCCTAAGGTTGATTTATAGGAGAAGGGGTGGAAGTAATGCCAGGTTCACACGACCAAACAGAACAAATACCTACTGGAACAATCTTTACTGTCACTTTCTCCCGCTAGAGAGTGCAGTGGCGACCGGCCTAAGGAAGTGTGAAGTGAAGTGTCGTATCACTCTCTCGAGTGGTTTTTCGCTCACTTCACACCTCCTTGGGCCGCTCGCCACAGTGATCGCCGCTCGTGTCACCTACAAATAGTTTTGCGCACTTATCACCATATAGATAGTTTTATCGTGATTGGGCAAAGTTACAATAACTGTCTGTCGTGATGGGTTTGTAATGTTAGGAGCGAACGTTCAAATTTTGTCATGCGATGTAAATCGCCCTAAAGGTAACTACCAGATTGTGGTATCACATTGTGGTAATTAAATTTGGGAGCTAATGGGCCCTTGCTGAGTTGGCCACGAAGACCCATTCTGTTTCAGGGTCGGTCACACTCACGGGTCAACACCCATCCGATGGCCTCCACGCATGGGGTGCGAGCCTGGGTAGGACACTGGGTCAACCAGTCTCCCCTGGGAACAATCCTCTGGCGCTCCTGGACGGTCTGCGCACCGAGCGGCGCAAGCCAATCGATTGTGCTCTCCGACTAACAATCGGGGGAGTCTGGGAACTGTATTGTTTCCTATAGAGCGGGGGTAGTTGTCTACCTTACGGCGACTGCTCTTGAAATGACCATTGGCCATCCGATCCAGGTTCAGAGTCGGGCAAAGGACGCCTTGGTCCGCGACAGATTCGGTGCACTCCGTTTCACCGCTTCGTAAGGGAGAGGACCGCGCAAGCGACCTCGAACTCGGAACCAATCGAGAGACCGGAGAAATCTGGTCACAATTGGAAGTGAGGGCGCGAGTATCTCGAGCCCGCCGGGTTTATTCCTGGCTCACTCGCGGTAAGGCGTTGGACTCTCACGGGTTGTGACGTAGCTGGACGTAGAATGTACTGTCCAAAGTCTTCTACGTTCACTGCAGGGCGATAGAACGACTAATCGTTAAAACGTCCTGTGGTGACGGGCTCGCCCGTTGTAGTTGACACCCCAAGATGTGGTAATTAAAAATCTGATTTTCAATTTTCAAATCCCCGCCGAATTACGAGTACGTATCGAGTCACTTTTTTTAACACGCTTTTATTAGGTCGACCTGTATGTAACTATGTAATGGAATGATGCACGATGGTGCAGGTCAGTCGTCAATTGCATCACCAAATTCATATCTATTTCAGCCACTGCTTTCGTAAGAAATTTCCGAGAGTCCAATTTTTTATAGGGATTAGCACACACATTTTCCTAGATATAGTCTTACACTCTGTAAATTAAAGGGCTGTAATCTGGGCTGGATGAGGGCCAGACATCGTGATAGATAAAATCATTTTTTTTTGTTAGCAAACCTTTTTTTGTAAACCGGTCTATGTCTTGTCGGCTGGTCTTAGTCTCAATAGTAAAATTAGTTTTCTCCATGTATTTATAATTTATTTACGCTCATATTAGTCCTGGTGTGAACAGGGCTTTAAAAAATCGCGTGATCGGCAATTCGACCACGCCACTTGTGCTTCTCGTCGCTGCCACGTCAGCCATTTCATGCTTACTTTCCCACGTGGGCCTTACTCCCAATCATTCTATAAATATTCAAAAATATTTTGTGTTTGCAGTATAATTTATTATATCATTTTATGTTTTCATTATCATTTAAATGTATTACCGCTTAATCATAAAGTATAATATTACCTACATTATTTTGGTGATTTTTCGAAAACTATCGGCTTTTATAACTTAAAAATTACACAATCAAGGTAGTGACATCGTTATATCAAGGCTACTCCCTAATCAAGGCTCAAAATGATATTTTAAAAATCAATAATAAAAGGCCTATTCGTTATTCTTCTAATAATCTACTTCAGGAATTTCAGGTCTTTGATATCAATATAATATTTTGAACTTTATGCTTAGTAATTTTTAGGTCAAAAAAGTATAGTCGCCAAAAGAATACCAAAACTATTATATTGATATATGCCGTGCGGGCATGGGGTAGACCTTATTTTGTTGTTGTATTTTTCAAAAGGCAATTTCTTCTAATAGTCCTTTAGTATATAGTTTTGGTAACCCTGTAAATGGCCTATTTTATATTGTGCAAAGCCCGTAGCAACCCATAAAACTTACGTAAGTAACATTTCCACAGCTTTATTCGCAGAATATTGCGCTTTCTCGTCGGCGCTTTTCGCATTCGATAAAAATAACCAAATCTCATAAGCACATCGCTGAAGGTAAACGACAAACTCGTCAAAGTTTTCCCCTCTCAGAGGCGGAGACGCCTCTTGCCTTTGAATCTTCGTCTTTGCATTGACAATTTCCTTTCAGGCCGATTGAATACTTGATCAAAATGATTGCGAAAACATTTCTAGCAAGAAGCGATCAAATTCTCATTCTTCGGATACAAGAAATATTAAACAGGAAGTTCGGCTTGGCTTTCGGAGAGTTTGTTCAGCGCCCGTTTTCATGCGTTACTGGTGAGCTGGATACGGGCAAAAGCAAAATTGGCTTAATTTATATATATATATATTTGCGCGCCATTTTAGGACATATTTCATTATAAAATGAAGTTCAATCGGGAGGTAAGATTCCAATTTTCCAACAATACTATTACACAAATGTACCCAAAACATACAAAAAACTACCAGTTTCATTTGTAATTAATTAAAAAATCTTACTAATTTTGATCGCTTGATATTATACATAATATGAGTGATAAACGCAAGGTATTTTTCGCTGCTCTGAACACAGAGATAGATTCTATCCGCGACCGATCTACTGATATTATTTCAGTTATTTTACGAAATTAAATATCATTATGATAATATACCTAACACGCCGATGCACACCGAAATAATTGGAAATGTAATACTTCAGAAGTTATTACTACGATGTTAGTCAATTGTAAGGTAGTCCCAAAGTTTACTTAACTTCACAAAATTACATTTAATTTATAGAAGCCTTAATTACATTTAATTTATTTAACGAATAAACGGTATAGTTAGGCTCTAATGACAGGAGTAGATGTTTCGGTGGATAAAATGAAACTACGAAAAAAAAATCCGCTCCATAATTTATCACAAACTTCGATTAGGATTACCGCGGGATTAATATCTCGCTGCACATGTTTCTATTTGCGGTGAACCACCTAGTCAAACGACAAGACATCACTGGTATTTAAAATTCCAACAAGGATGTGACCTCCCTAGTACCGTACCCTCCGCAAGTCAACAAAAAAAAAACAGTAACACAAGAAGGCGTCGATTCCGAAAATTCTGCGATAAATCTGTGAAAAAAAAGTTCTATTTCAAAAGTTTTTTGATATTTGGAAAGTTGCACTAAAAAAGCTAGTTAAAAGTAATAAAGGATTATATTGTCAACAAACTTCATAGTATAAAATATATAGTTACTGAACATGGTAGTAAAATAAAAACTTTACCAAATTCATATTGTATGAAATTCAATAGGAATGGACTTAAAAAAGCCGAAAATCGGATTTATTTAAAAAAAATTGCGGAGGATGTAATTGGCCTTTGCGGTATTAACGAAGGACAACCTGATTCAAGTCATACATCATAGGTGACTGATATGTCACATAGGACAAACAGTTAATTTGGGAGACCAAGAGAACTTTGACAACGCTTCTTTTGAGACAAAAAGGAGAATTGTGAGGGCTTAGTAGAATTTCATGAAATCGAACTGAAAATTGGCAGACTACAGACCACATATCTCAGAAAGTGAAGAGTCGTCGAGTGATTAGGTAGAATTATGAACACAGTCTGGAAAATGTAATAACTGCCTCTGAATATACATATATTGTTTTAATAAATAGACCTAGCTTTGTTATTTTTTTTAAACCATTTTGTCATATCGCAATGTATTTTTTAAACAATAGATTTTATCGATTGGGATGTAATAAAAATGAGTAATAGATATAGTAACTACAGCATCATCATTTTAAGTTTAATTTATTATGGCTTAAGGTAAAAGGTTTTGTTCGAAAAAAATGCAATTAAGGGTATATATATATATATATATATATATATATATATATATATATATATATATATATATATATATATATATATATATATATATATATATATATATATATATATATATATATATATATATATATATATATATATATATATATATATATATATATATATATATATATATATATATATATATATATATATATATATATATATATATATATATATATATATATATATATATATATATATATATATATATATATATATATATATATATATATATATATATATATATATATATAATATTTACTTAGGACTTTTAATAAAATACTTTTGTCCCGCAAGCATGCGATAATTGAATGACTGCGCGCCCGCGCCCGCGTGCCTTCACTGGCCAAGCAATAAGAGCCTGACACCATATAATTAGAGAAAGCACCTAGAAATAAGATGATACTATCATACATCCTTAACCGACATGTTATCCAAGAAAAATATTTACATAATAGTATTAACCCTGCAATACTACACGCCAGAATTAGTCACCACACAAGGACAAGGTGTCGAATCCCCCCCCCCCCCCCCATGCGACGTTTCCCACACCCACCTCAACCCTCCACTTCTACCGCCGGGTCAACGCTTCCAGTCGTTTACTGTTCAAATTAACCTATTACGTCCTGCTTTCACCCCTCAGTGTAACTCCATATAATATTGACAGGGCTTTCAATATCGGTTTGACTTTTGACAAGTTAGGCGTGGTAGTGGAGGGAAGAAGAAGTGGAGGAAAGTGGAGGGAAGAAGAAGCAGAGGCAGATCACCGATCAGATGAAACGACCTCATCAAAGAAGTTACTAAAGGATCAATACAATCTACGATCCGCCATGCAGTAGACAGGTCGAAGTGGAGGAGCCTCGTTGGCATACTGTTGTCTAGTGAACACGATCCTCAGTAATGAGAAGTCGTGGTCTTAGATAAATGGATGTATATTTAAAATATCATCACCTTATGCAGAATACATATAAGATGAAATATCATCACCTATTATTAATGCATTATATATGTATTACTTGAGATTTTACCTGTGACGTTTGCCAAAAGATCAGAATTACCTACAGAATTAGCATTGTTGACGCATGTGGTGAAGTCCACGAAATTAGACGATTTTTTTAAAATTTATGGTCAATAAGCACCTCTTATCTTTCCAGATGAGACATTGCATTTCTTCCAATTTCTTCTTTTGCACTTCCCAAAAGGAATCATCCTAAACTTATTCAAAATATGTAAAAGGAATGAAACCTACATCATCTGAGAAGAAAAATTATCGGTAAAATAGAGTAATCCAACGAATGAGAAATCTCAGTTTATTGTCATAAACGTACTATAATACATATATAAATAAAAAAGATAGATGTATAGATAGATAAAACATAAATAGTAGTAAACACAAGCCACGAAAAGCCATCAGTGTTCATATAGGTTTGGAGAAGTATTCTTAGGACTCATTTTTTAAAGCTATATTTTTAGTGCAGGGTTAAATTGTTAAAATAAAAAACAAATTCGAAATTTCGCACGCTTTGATTATATTTCCAGATTACGCACGCTTTGATTATATAGTGAAAAGCGCATCAAAACTCTCATTGATTTGATTAAATAACGCATTAATAGTTGAAATCATTAGGTTAAGTCGTTTTCCAGTGACATTCAAATTTATTGTGTAACCTGTGACTACATGTCGAGTCAAGCGTTCCCAAATGGACGTTTAAACTGTTACTTTAGATCGCCCCCATGGGATTTGTTTGTACGTCAACACCATTATTCCCAAAGGCAAACGTGAACGTCGTTGCTCATATAGGGCAATGCATTATTGCGGTGTTACCAGATCCATTTAGGAGCGCGCATCGCGGACATTAAAACTTCAAAATAGAAACAATATTTTCGTTTGTTTGAAATTATATTAATTTTAACAATGTAACCTAGATCTAAACTATTCCAGAAACTTTCAATATGTCCCACGGACAAACAAATTTTGTCTCGATGAAGTGACATTCAATGCGTCGCTGTTCATAATATTGCCTATAATAAGCGTGATAATTTATTTGCTGTCAACTTTGGACTATTTTGACGATGTTCTAGTTATAGTCTACAACAATCGCGATGTTCAAGTTCGATTTTCAAATTCTTTTATTTCCAAATATCATGAAAATTTTAATTTATTAAAATCGTAAGCCATTGAAGATAATAAGAAATGACTTACAACAAAGTTAGAGGTCTTATTCTGAGGTTCTAAGACACTTTTTTCTATTTTTGCATTAGAAACGCACACAGAAAACCAGACACACAGACACTTACACACACACACACACACACACACACACATACACACACACTCACACAACACATATTTTCCATACATATTTTCTTTTTGGTTTACCAGAATCTCAAAACTTGTAGATACGGTGCAAAATTGATTTCAATTTTTCCTCAATAAAGGACTTTTCTAATCTACATTCTTCGTGTGAATATTACATACTTCGTGAGGAGGGAAAGTATTGTAATCGCGAACAAGTTTTGTTGATGGGAAGACGGAAATACCCATTTTACCCCACCCGAGATAATTAAGACCATTTCCAGACTGAAGTCTATGTGTTTGTGTGTGTGTCTGTGTGCGTGTGTATATTCCTCCACGATATCGCCTAAACGCTTAATCCGATTGAGCTAAAATTTGGTATGCAGTCATCATTTGGTCATGGCTAAAGTTGAAAAAAATGTTGTTGAAATCGGTCTACCAGGAGGGACGCGGTAGTCATACTGCAACCTCGAAATATTGTACATACTTAGAGACTTTAAATCCGGTACAAAGCGATTGCTTGGGACAAAACCACATTGTGACATTTTGATTGGAATATCTCATATACCAGTGACAGAAATAAAATGTATAATCCGTCATACAATAATTATATAGCAAGGCACGTAAATGCGGCGGAAGTTGCGAGGATCGAATTCTAAGGCTCACGGCGGCCGCGCTTGCAATTTGCTTTTTAAATTCAATGTGATGACGCGCGTTCGGTATTCAAATTTGCGTTGCGCTGCGTCGCATATTAACCACTTTTTTATGAAATTAATATTTAGATCATATGCCCCTGGCTACTTGCCGGGAAAGTCTTAGGGTGATGCAACCTATTAAAAAAAGTGTAAAGCTCAATATAAGCCCTACTTCGGAAATGTCATAAATCGGATTTTGCACTAAGTGAAGAAAATACTTAAGAAAAATAGTAGCTGGCAACGCCGACATGTTTGAGTCACGCCCAGCAAACCCCGCAAGCGCCCTAGGGACGTTTGGTCGGCCGTGTGGCGGCACGCGTTATTCACCTTTCGGAGCGCTCTGATTACCTGGCGGCTGGCCGCCCAAAGTCAAACATATTCACCCCGTGATAATTATCAATTCGCTTTCCTGGACAATTTCCAGTCGCGAAGAGGGGCGAGCGATCGCCGAGAGGGAGCAATCCGTGGGAAAAGGTTTCATTGTTTTCACTTTTACACCAATATTTAGCAGGCGACAGTGACCTGCAGAGCACGCACGTCTAATAAAATAATGATTTAAACGTGACTAATGGACGCGGGTATAGAGTTATACTAATATCGGAGTAAGAAGATCAAGCAATGTGATCTTAGAAAAGACTTTTTGCTTATAGCAAATATGCTCTCATGAGGCACGTATCCAGGGGAGAATAGTTAGGACCCCCCCCCCCCCCCGCGATCCTAAAGTCTGGATACGTGCCTGGAATTTGATACATTTCAGAAATTTTAGGGTTTTTGAGATACTGCTATTTAAAAACTAAAATTCATTTTTTATATCGTTTTGTGACTCTTTTACATTTCGAGATTGATGTGTAAGCATACTGATATATGTTTAGCGATGTTGCAGTGGCAATCGTGTATCCTCTTTTACTTAATAGTTGTCTCACAGATGAGGTCAGTGAGGTAATGTAGGTACATATACTTCAGACATCAGACCATTGGTGTAATATTTCCATATAATATTGTCAAAGTATGTAAACCTAACATATCATGCTACGTCACAATTAGTTACACTAGCATCATCTTTTTTTTACATTTTCCGGTAAGTC
This sequence comes from Micropterix aruncella, assembly GCA_944548615.1. Taxonomy (NCBI): domain Eukaryota; kingdom Metazoa; phylum Arthropoda; class Insecta; order Lepidoptera; family Micropterigidae; genus Micropterix; species Micropterix aruncella. Next base: position 22,189,630 of record OX155980.1, read on the forward strand.
AAAAAAAAACAGAATCGCCAAGAATAGAAAATAATTCAGAAATATTAAATACTTGTTCTATTTATCCTTCTCATTAAAAATACGCCCACAGTATTCTTGCATTGAATGCAGAAAACCCATTTGCCTTGATTGGTTTAGAAATTATGATCTGATTACGCCGCAGAATAAGTTCCAAATTGAAGATGCCGCAGAGTTTTTTATTTGATTTTTATATTTTTTCCTTTAATAACATGATTAAAGGTGTTAAGTTTATAGTGCTAATTTTAGCGGTGATCGCTGCCATTTTTTTTATAATTAAATGTGATAACTTCCTTAATACCGTATTCGTTACTTTATTTCTGTATTAAAATTCGATTTCTACATAAAATATATTTTTTTATTTTTATTTATTTATTCATACATAAAATATCATATTCATTGTCAGAATAAAATGATAAAGCTTAAAATCAAGGTAAGCTTGTCAGACATTATATTCCAAACAAACAACGTGCAACGTCACTTACTAAGGTTTGAGTACTATCAGTACCTGTACTAGTATTGAGTATTGAGTACCTGTACTATCAGTGTTCTTCCTATATTATTTCCTTATTTTTCTACGTGAATTTTGACCATTTCTATAGTATTATTACTTTGATTTTTTGTAATTATTTTGGGTCCATAATTTTGTGTATATTTAAGAATCGTACTACTTATTTGACTGATACAGCTTTCTCCGTAGCGTAGTGATTGGAACTACTCTATTCGTAGCGCAAAATCTTCCGAATTGTCTAAAAATGCGCTCTGTCTTTCAATTTCAGGTTCAGGTCAGATCCAGCTGTGGCAGTTCCTACTGGAGTTATTGAGCGACTCGAGCAACGCTGGCTGCATCACGTGGGAGGGCACCAACGGGGAGTTCAAGTTGACAGATCCTGACGAGGTGGCGAGGCGGTGGGGAGAGCGCAAGTCGAAACCCAACATGAACTACGACAAGTTGAGCAGGGCTCTGAGGTTAGTCTCCCTTATTATACTCAAAGGTAAACGAATATGAGAGATATACATGTTTTATAAGCCAGCGAAGCTAAGCGTGTACCTAGTTCTAAAATGTGTACGCATTGCGAGTTGCACGCGTCTAATTGTGCCTTATTTGCGGAGTGTTTACCAATGACCTTTATAAATAAATTTATACATTATGATATGATTTAATTTACTGTTTCGGTCGACGTTGGCCTGAATGAAATGTGAGTGGAATAGAACCCAAAAATAGTTGAAATTGAAGATTATCGCAATTGTTTGAAATTATAAATAAGATAAAAACGAATTTACCGCGTGAAGTGTGCAACACCCGACGTTTCGGCGATGTTGTAACCGAACCCAAAAATAGATTTTTTTGTTAGTTCATGTTTAATAACTATCTTACATTTCCGAAGGCAATCGTCGATACTACATGTATAATGAATGAGAAAATAGTATTTTCCAACTTACATAACTATAACCCCTTGAACAGATATTACTACGACAAGAACATAATGACGAAGGTACACGGCAAACGGTACGCGTACAAGTTCGACTTCCAAGGGCTGGCAGCAGCGACGCAGCCGGCAGCCGGAGACCCCGCCTACAAATACCAGAGCGACCTCTTCATGAGCTCGTATCACCACAGCGCCAAGCTGTCCTCCTTCATGTCTCCACACGCGGCTATGCCCACTTCCACAGGTTGGTGCAAACTTTCACAATGCAAACTGCCTGTAGCGCTAGCGAAGCGATACTTTTTAATTTGAGCGATACTCCACCTGAAGCAAACATCTAAAATATAATATACAGGTATATGTAAGCGTAACGTATAATATAATATATAGGTATATATAAATATATTACATGTGTATATATATAATAATTATAATAAATTTCATTAGCAGTTATTAAGTCAAACTGAAATAACAGAAAATTGAGTACTACAATATCATACATCTAACAATCGTTATAACAACACAAATATGCTCATAATTAACATAACAACGGCTACACGACCTCACTACAAAGACTGCAAATTAAGTGAATCTTCAGAACAGACAAAATGAAATTTCTTTATTGTTAAAGTGGAAAAGTAAGTAAATAATTCATAACATGTCTAATAGTCATTGAATTATACGCAAATAAGTAGATACAGAAAGAATTATTGGGTCAATAACTCAATCATTCAGGTAAAGAGCATTGCACGTTTTAATAATAAATATTGTCATCATTTAAAAAAGTATTATTAAATGAGTTTTAAAAGTATTTATAGTTATGTTTTTACACTTTTATGTCACGGTCTAATAATTATCCTATGAATACAGTCAATTGTACACGTTTTTATTTTTAAAATGACGTGCACTTTAAAAAGGAAAGCCTCATGTAAAGCAAAAGACATTTTATACTGTGAATTAAGAAATTATGAAAACTAATATCCATAATATTTAAAAAACAGCAAAAAAATTTCTTTACTATGCAAATATTGTGAATATTTCTTCTTCTAATATTCATAGAACGAAATAAAATAAAAATTTATATAAATGTACTCGATTTCTACGTCATTCGCATTTCGGCTCATTCGCACGGTAATCAATACAATATATAATTATTATAAATTTGTCCAAAAAATATCTAACCTAATTATTAAAAAAACTTGAAATGAAAATCAGTCAAAATAAAAACGATACTATATAAAAATGTTACAAAATTAATCGTCCGAATTGTTATAAAAATTTATTTATTTATTTTATTTATTTATTTATAACGTACAAGAACAAAAAAAATACAAGGACATGCATACTGTTGTACATGAGGAATAATTAAGAACAAACATTATAATAGCGAAAAACATAGCTCTATCGATATAAATATGCTAGCATATCCGAATGAGGCGAAATCGCACAACCAACTAGACCTAGAAGGTCTGTCTCTGGCTGTGCTGTGTTATACCAACAGTAACTGTATTTTTGTAACTCGCGAACTGACGAAGGTGATCAATTTTAAATATTTCTAAATCTAACAAATGTGTTGTTACACAAATTAAAGTAAAAATTTAAAGTAGAAAAAATATATATATATATATATGTATGCAATTAAGGGCTAAAAATAAAGTAAACTTTACATTATATACAATAAATTTAAGTGGAAAATAAGTAATAATATATACAAATATATGAATAAACACTACATTCTAGTATATATGTTTAAGAAAATGATATGTAATATTGCACAATTATACAATTTTTGTATCTTTTTATTTTTTACTCAAATCAAATATTGACGGTGCATATGTCGTTATGAGATTATACGTTTACGTGAATGATATTTTTCTACATGAATAATATTTTTTACATGAGTAAATTATTAATTAATCAATAAAAGAACTTTTAACGGTAATTGATGACGAAAGTAAGGTTAAATTTAAGAGAAATATAAAATATAAATGATAATTAAATTGCAGTAGGTTAAAAGTGTTTCCCTGCAGGAGCATATACTTTAGGAAATATATGGGTATGATTATCATGACAAAATTTGTTGTACAAACGACATATACGAGTTATGTCGTTATTAAATCCGACATTGTTTTAAACAAGTTTCAAATAAGTCGGCGTTCAAAGATTTCTATTCATTACATTAAATATGCTAACGGCATTAAAAAAAGATTGATTTCCAACAAGACTGTCATTTTTCAATTTTTAAGTATATCCGAAACAGTTTTATTAGCAATACTAAACAAATTTTGATTATGAAACAAAAGAGCAGGCAAGGCAAAAGAGGCAAAAGAGAAGGCAAAAGTTAAAGTTAAATTGCTAATGCATACACTATGTAGAGTTTACATTGTAAGCAATAAATAGCGCATGTAGCGTAAATATAGTGTATCACTACGTTGATCTATCGTTATTTGGTGAAGTATCGCAAAACTCGATGTGACTTATAGGCTTTAAGCGTTATAATATAATATTCCTATTTTTTTATATTCAATTGTATAAAAATTTGGTACATCGTAGATTTTCATTTCCTATTTAGCGCGGTTAAAACCTATGATTCTTACCAGAGGCATTCTGTTTATCGATTCATTTTACAATATGTCTTCTCCTTTGTAACAGGTTTGCATTTTCTTCATAGCTAGTTATATCTTAGTAAATAATAATAAATAAAGTAGGGCATTTACCTCGAGAAACATCAATTTAAACCTGAAGATGCGGCACTTACATACGTTGTTTCAAGGTTGAAATTTGAATTCTGACAGCTGCCAGATGTGGGTATCAATCGAGAGACCGGAGAAATCTGGTCACAATTGGTAGTTAGGGCGCGAGTGTCGGCCCTCCAGGTAACATATCTGGCTATCTCGCGGTAAGGCGTTGGTCTCTAACGGGTTGTGGCGTAGCTAGATGGTGGACTGTTTTGTCCTAAGTCTTCTACGCTCACTCCGGGGAGATAGAACGACTAATCGTTAAAACTTACTGTGGTGACGGGCTCGCCCGCTGTAGTCGACAACCCAAGTTGTCAGATGTGGGTATGTGAAATAATATTTATATGAGCTTAATTGACTTAGTCAGTCATGAAGATATGTCAAAGCATTGATCAAAAACGCAGAACTTAAAAAGGTGGTAAAAAAGTAAACTTCCTTATGTCATAGGAAATCATGAAAAATGCAATATTATTACACAGCTCGGTAATATTTAACCCAAGGCAAAATAACGGATGGAATAGCTTCAGAACAAACAAAAGGTGCTTACGGTTTAAGAAATAAATCACACCGTATTATGTTACAACATTCTGTAGAAAACCGTGCGGTTCCACGAATAAATAGATAGAGAGAGACAAGAAATTGGCAAAGACGAATAATACCCTAATTTGGAAGCACGAGCTTTGCGTCGGGAGCAGAGGCCTGAATATTTGCTGCCATCTCGCTCAAGTGGGCCAACCGAAAAAGGAGCGTGTCGTAGGGCTGCCAACTTTTTAAAACAAGAAAGACAAATACGGTTATTCTGAAACATCCCGATTGAGATTCCAATGCTACTGAAATAATTTGATAGCCATAGTTAGGATTGTTTATTGCAGGCAATCGTCATCGTGACGATTCTGAGTTGCACATTTACTGCACTAACGGCTCATGAACCCCCGCCGAGATCAAAAGATAACCTGCTACTCTCTATCCTTGATCACAAAGCTGATTTCTTCTCATTCTCTTTCACCGTAAATGAAGCCCGTTTTTTTATAGGCTTTGCCGAAAAATATGTGAACCGCGCCAAACATAACAACTTTTTATAACAGACTCAGGGAACATTTGAAATTTTCCATATAAATTCCCTTTTCCTTCCCATTCTCCTTCTTTTTAAACCTTTGCGTTCTTATAGGTGTTAGTTAATGTTGGCGTAGCACAATCTATGTACACAAGGAGTTAAATAAAGAGAGAGAGAGAGAGAGAGAGAGAGAGAGAGAGAGAGAGAGAGAGAGAGAGAGAGAGTAAGTTAGCATCTACAAGCAAATAATGTTCGTACAGTAACGTATAGGTTAGGTTACCTCTAAAATTACCTGTAGGTCGCCTTGTCTTAAACGAATAAACCGTTTATTATAATTATTATTAGTTTGATATTGCAATGCGATTGGATTGACGAGATGACAAATCACCGTCTGTTGATTAGGGTCTCAGACATGCAGGCTGACTAAATTTACCTGAGTTTTGATTTTGTTGTCGTGTCGGCAAAGTCAAAACGCATTTATTTTTCTATTTTGGGGCCATTTTTTTATTCATTACATAAATGATTCGTCCGAGTCGTACTCGGGAAGAAGATCGAGGGACGGAAAAGCCTTCCATCGAAATGGCTGGAAACGCTAGGAATTAAATATACCTAATCGATCCCATCATAAACTCTTATTAATTTGATCCTGTGTATTTTTTATTACTATCATCCGCTTTCGTGAGTATGATGTCAAAATATGAACTTTTTGTGTTAAGAGGAAGTATATTCGCAACGCCTCAGTCGCCGAGCCACACATACACTGTCGAAACAGTTAGCGGGCATTCTCCAACAGCCCATGGGCGAAGCTGCGTCTTACGTAAAAACTCAAGCATTTGTAAGCATTGTAAAAAAGTTAAAACTAGCTGAAGGTGAAATCGTGGTGAGCTTTGACCTTGAGTCTCTTTTCACACATTTGCTTATTTCGAAGTGCCTTACAGTGGTAAAACAGAAACTGCATTTTGAGGGCCTACCGATCAGCTAACCGAAATGCTTGCTGACATCTTGCTGCTTTCAATGGAGCGGCTATTATTATAAACAAATAGACGGAGTAACCATAGCATGTATATGGAATATGTCAAAATTTCCATCAAAGCCTCTAACCACATACCTGTACAGTAACGTATTACTGTTACAGTAAGGTATTACACACCCAAAAATAAAATTTACGAAGTAGAAATAAACTGATTTCTGGGGTTTTCGATTTCAAAGTCTCGCGGAATAAATAAAATACTTTCGGTCATACGGTAAATTGGAAGTCTACACATACGAAACTGGAGAGTTATCAAATACAACAAGCGAACTGGTCACCCCAGGAAGGTATATAAGATATTGTTCTTTCTTTAAACCTGGATCGAAAGTAGACTTGGTGACGAAACGGTCCACCGTCTAGCTGCGCTAACAAGCCCGTCAGAGACCAACGCCTTACCGCGAGGCACTCAGCCTCCCGCCCTGACTTATACCAGTTTTGGTCGGATTTCTCACCCGTCCTCTCGTTTGGTTCAGGGTCCGAAGTCGTTTGCGCGGCTTTTACCTGATGTGAGCAGTAATTCAGTCGAATTTATTATGGACCGGCGCGTCCTTTGCCTGTCTGCTTTAAGAGTGGGTGACATAAGGTCGATATCCACCCCTGCTGCTTAGGAAACGTATAAGTCAATTTCCAGACTCCTCCAGTTATTCGCCGGGGTGACCAGTCGATTGACCGACGCCGCACGATACACAAGCCGCCCATAAGTGCCCGAAGGCCATCACCCAGGGGAACTGATCCACCTGCCGTTGCATGGGAAACAGAGTCCTTTTCGGGTTTGACCCTCTTCGAGTAGGCTACTGGATAGGAGCTGAACTGTGAGTTAAGCCGACCAGATATAACGAGCAGGTCTTAATGACCTAACTAAACGAGAATTCGAGCTTCCACACATACGGACATACACATACGAACAGATATTGGCATGCCAGCTCATACTATCGTCCATACAATCTAGGCTCGGTACAAACGTCGCTTCTAATTCAAACACAATGATATATGCAGCGCTGATCATTATCCGTAAGAGACTGAACATGTTGATGATATCCTTAGGATAAGGAAAATATTTCTTGATATTTGATATATTATAACTTAATATAAATATAAAAATATGTCTGTGTATATATAACACAGCAAAATATACCCTTTATAAGAATCCCAGAAACAGAGCAGATCACGGGAATCGTAATATCGCGACAACGGCGGCATCGACATCGACAAAGGCGGTTGTAACATCGCATTGGCTGAAATTGTAATCAATTTCAATAATTAATTTCAATGGCCAATACCAATCGGAGCGACCTCAGACTGAACAAATGACCAAATTATAAAGCCGCCATCTTAATTGGTCAAAAAATTAATTGTTACTTGATTCCCTGCCTTTTAAGAATGACCGCGATAGATTAACAGATGGAAATTATAATCATTTTCGAAAGTATTCTAAAGTATTTAAAATAAAGTTTTGATTAAAATTTAAATCATACCACATGACCGATATTACGGAAAAAATGTTTTTGTCTAAATTATAATATTTGATGGATGTCATAACCGCGTCCGATTTCGTTCCGCCGTGCGATATTTTTGGAGACCTAAAAAAATGTTTTTATTTCATTTTACCGAAAGACCGGACGGCTGGCAACCCTTGCGAACGATGGCATAGCGATCGCACAGCAGCTACTAATGTATTCAGTAGGGATTCGCGTGCAAATATTGGTGTTGAACTTCTAGCAGAATGTCAAAATGTCCGCGGCACGCGTCACTGTTTACGTTTACGTCTTTCACAGGCGATTCGGACCAAATAACTATACATACCCCCCCCCCCCTTCCCCTACTCCCCAGAAGAATTTTAGAAATATCGTCACGATTATTATTAAACGGCCCCGAGTGTCGTATGGTTTCACCTGTCATACTCGTAATTGGTATAACGTGTGGGTCAAATTTTAAAACTCAATTTTCTTTCTATATCAACAAAAAAACGCACAACACAGCACATTCGTAATAATTTACGATGACAACAATATATTTTATTGTTAGAAGCCCAATTATTATTATAACTTATTAAATTATGATTTAATAATTATTTTTGTATTTTTTTATATAATTATGTATTATGTTTTTGCATAACTTTTTCAACATGTATTTGGTTTTACATAATATATTGGCGGGGTAGTTTCCAACGGTTACTTGCAACATTTCATAAAGTTTTGGTTTTTAACATTTAATTTCTCCAAACATTAAGCTTGGGTTTAAATTGAAAGTTTAAATGTTTAAGTGTATTTAAATTCTTCTAGCCTTTCTTTGCACCATGTTCATAAGCTGGACCTGGTTGGAGCAATTTTGACTTTTTTTTAGCTGAAGTTTTGAATTCCCATTGAATGCCCAGGGGGGGCGGGTAATACTCTTATATAAACTTTCTGCGTTTAGGAAAATTTTGGAAAATTTCGTATTTTGTCTTTTTGGAAAATAAATATACCTCATTAGTACCTTGGGGTAGGTCTAATGCCCATTCTTTCTTCGCATCTGCATTGGCCCGACCTAGATTACACCTTTTCTGTGGCGCGAAGACAGAAACTGTAATTAAACTCGAGTTATGGATTTTATTTCTGTTATGTTTGCAAATTAATTTGTGTGCTCTCTTGGCGAAACTCTCAATCAGCGACCGCGAATGAAACGAAAATGTTCGGCGTGTAAATAACTATGTTTCGTTTTGTTCTCAGCTTCGATATTCCCGACGGCTGCGTCGTGGAGTAACTGGGGAGGAGGCGGCGGGAACCTGTACTCGCCGCACTCTATGGCGCCACCCCACGTGACGTCACATCTCGGCACTTATCCACACTACGCATGACCGAACCTGTGAAACGCCTGCCACTTGCCTCCCACCTACATGTAAATTACACCCACGCGAACAACTCAGTTTTGTCTGGTACGATCGCAACAACGGGTTGTGCACCTACGGTCGAATCTGTGGCAAATAAACATTACATTCATACAGAAAAAACGCAACCCAAAATTCTAAAAAAAAAGTATAAAAAAACTAATGAAGAAAACCTATTTTCTTTGGTGGTAGAAAATCGACTTTCGTGAAATCATTTTTTTCAGAATTTTTGGGTTGTGATAATCCGAACTTGCGCATCCTATCTACCGTTTGTCTGTATTTTAAAATTAACCCTGGAAATAATTTCTCTATTGAAGAGCTCAACGCAACTGAAATAGAGACAGACATATCAAAACAAATACATTTACAGAAAAAAAACCAATTACATAGGCAGTGGTCAAGAGGCGTAAATGAATAAAGGGGTGCTGGCTTATATCACCCCGAAAGCGACAAAATAGTTTATAATATATATAAATTAAATAACGCTGTATAATAAATGTGTCCTATAATTTGAGTCGTATTTTTTTGGATATAAATAATCAAAGTATGTCATAACTTTGATAACATCATAATCTATGCAATTTGTAAATATAACCGTACGGTAGTTTATTGTAACTATAAATGTGTGCAATCGATTGTAGCCCTAAATAAAGTCATTTTCTGTAGTATAATTTCATTCAAGACTGTTGTGAAAAGAATCAGTTATTAAAACATAGTATGTGATGGAGTAGGAAAGAAGCGTTTCCATTTAGGATTATTATTGTATTTTTCCCAACGATAAAATCTTTTCAAAAACTAGTAATAATATTTGTATCATACATTTTTAGTAATACTCGTTGTCTGCAATAAAGGTCATTATAGTCTTAAGGCGTGAATGGTTAAACGGTTCAGTGGATACGGCTATTTAGATGATGATGTATTTATTATTTATGCCAACGTGTTTATTTATTATAGAATGAATTATGTCATTAAATTTCACGATGAATGGGTATTACTTATATTAGTTTCACATAAATAAGTGTTAGTTAGAGCCAAAGATAAATCTGTGTAAACTACTAGAGGCCAAGCACCCGATAATATAGATGTTTAGACTGCTGTGCAATAATGCATTGATATCGAAACTAAACTATAGATATTATGTTCTAGTCTTTTTAATATTAGAAATAATGTGGCGTTACAGAATCTATATTTTATTGATTCATTGTCAAAAGCAACAGTAGTATATTCCACATCCAAAGATCACAAAAATGCAAAATTCCAAATAATATTCCAATGAAATAGTTACCTACCATGTTACTAATTAGAATAATATGTAAAATTTCAATAAAATAAATTTGTAGATGTTTAATATTATTATATTATATAGATGTTACGTAAATAAAAAATTAATAAAACCCGCAAATATCGCATTTATTCCATTCATGGCGTCAAAGAATACGTTTTTGTTTTTCAAAGGTTATCAGTATTATTTCAGATTTCTTGTCAAGTTTTCTCATGTCTTCTTCTTCAACGAATAAAAAATGTATTGTGTTGAAAAGTGTTACATATATGGAGGTGTGCAAAATAGTATTTTCATTTATCAGCGAATTTTACAAATATGCACATTATAGATGGAGTATAATTTCGATAATGTGGTTTAATTTACATACCTACATGTGAAAAGCTTATTACGAGAAAACATCATAAAGTTGTAAACTTATGACAAAATAATGGAGCATATTATGCTCCATTGTTTCAAATGAACTCGCTCAGAACGGCAGCTTCTGTAAGATTATCGGACAAGAATGGCCAGCGTCAACCAGCATCAATAATAAGATTACCATTAAGATTTATTAATATTCTTCTGAATTGATAAGTTTTAGATGCAACAATTGTCTTGTCATACATTTGTTTATATTATCTACGATATTTTTTTATATGAACATTGTCCGGGTAAATTTTCAAATTATCCTGCATTATCTGAAAGCTATTTAGATATATTTTATACCCGTGGTAATCCAAGATATATAACTAAATTTTGTTAATCGGGGCTTTTATATCCTGGGTAAGCATTGATCTAAAATAAGGCTGAACGCCCGCAAAAGGCTTCATAATCAAAAATCGCACCTACAGAGTTTGTATTGAATTTTTTAATGATTATAAAATATTTGAATTCCACTACATTAACGTAGTCTTAAATAGTCTGACAGGAAGGACTACGCACTCTCAAAGTCCTTCAGGCCAATTATTCTCACATCCTTTCTACTGAAACGATAAAAAAGTTACTGGATAGCTAAATCAAGGAAAAAATCCTAACGGTCAACTTTATTAGCTTGTAACCAACACGCCTACCGCAGAGGCAAATGCACGGAAACCGCTCTGCTCTACCTAGTAGACAGAGTGGAAAAAGCGTGGAAAGACATACAAATTGCATTATGCGCATTTCTAGACATTGACGGCGCCTTCGACAAAATCCAAATTGAATCACTAGTGAAGGGGTTAAAGTCAAAACAAGTTGACTGCACGACAACCAAATGGGTGAAAGCGATGCTCTCAAACCGCACGGCCAAGATAGCTCTTCACGGAACAAACTTTGAAGTCACCACCATAAGAGGCTGTCCGCAGGGAGGCGTACTCTCGCCCCTCGCAAGAGTTCATAGTAATGAACTCTTGCAATAGATCAATCCTACATAGGATGGCAGAGGCCCGGATAGACACAGGGATATGCAGATGACCTAGAAGTCATTGTCCTGGACGCCAAAATACGATCCCAAATTGCACGTGATGCAAAGAAAGTTAACAATGGTTGGCAATTGGTGCAGAGAGAACGAATTATCGGTCAACGCTGATAAGACAGTCCTCGTACCATTTACTAACATACGTAAACTAGGTGGACTGGAAATTCCAAATTTAAACCACAGGCTGATCCCTTTCTCCAAGGAAGTAGATTATCTGGGAGTCAAATCAAATCAAATCAAATCGCATTTATTGTCTTCAAAAAAACTTTACATAGTTGTTTAGACATTGTATATAGCCGCTTAATGTTAAAATAACTTTAAAATGTATACTAAATATTTCATTAGAGACTCACCACATAATTGAGTTATATTAGATATTTATAACTACAGATAGTCATGAAATTATAATATTAAAATTAAATGGTCCTGTAAGTAAGAATTATAATTGATTATGGGAGACAATTAGAAATAATAGTAATAATATAATAATCAATAAAATGGTACAAATGTCAAGTTAAATAAAAAAAATCGAGATGGAAATTGTCAGTAATCTAATTATAATTCGTTAATATTATATAATTCTCTCGCAATAAGGTAGCCTTTTAATTTCGATTTAAATTGGGTGATATTTCCGTTTCTACATATACTTTTGATATTCTCAGGCAGTTTATTGTAACACGCCATTCCAACGTAATTTGGATCCCTTTTGAATAATTCCAGAGATGGACGGGGTAATGCTAAATTGTGCCTACATCTGGTGAAATGCGAGTGAATTTCTTTTTGGGTCTTCATTTTTCCTATGGTTTTTAATATTAATTTTATGCATTCAAATATGTATAGTGATGGTAGCGTTAGAATACTGAGATTTTTGTAGTGACCACGACATGATTCATTATGTTTAAGGTTTATCAATATTCTTATGGCTCGTTTTTGGAGAGAGAAAATATGTTGCCTTAAAACTACTGTACACTGTGTCCAGAAGGGAATCCCGTAACGAAGAATTGACTCGAAATAGGCAAAGTATATTATTTTGGTGTGTTTAACACTGATTAGTTTCCTTATTTGCCTTAGTAAGAAACAGGCGCTGGATAGTCTGTCGCTTAATTCCTCTCCGTGAGCATTCCACCTTAAATTTTCATCTAAAACTAAACCCAGAAATTTATGGCTTTTAATATTGGCTACTGTGTTTGCACCGATAATTAAATTTTGACTGTTTATAACCTTATTTTTTCTACAAGATAGGAAAATGGATACTGTCTTGGATGTGTTTAGAGACAGATTATTTTTCTCGAACCAGGTATTCAACAGAGCCAATTCATGGTTTAACGTTTTCACTACATTCTCTATTTTGGCATCTGCAAAGCTTATGCTGGTGTCATCTGCATACAAAGTTATATTTGAGTGAGCTACTATAGATGGGAGATCATTAATATATAGAATGAAAAGGGTCGGTCCCAGGATGCTTCCCTGAGGAACACCGCTCTTCGTTTCACACTCATCGGAAATGGTTCTCTTCAATACGCCACCTGTGCAGTCGTCTAATTGTACAACTTGTTTTCTTTTTGAGAGATAGCTGCTGAACCATTTTAAGCTATTTCCTCGGATTCCATATCTGTCGAGTTTAGTTAGCAGTGTTTGATGGTCTACCATATCGAACGCTTTTGATAAATCGCAAAATACGGTACTTGAATAAAGTTTCTTGTCCATGTCATTGTACATTTTTCTCAGAACGTTGTTCAGTGCATCGATTGTACCTTTATTTCTTCTGAAACCGAACTGAGATTTTGTTAGGATATTTTTGTTTTCTATGTATTTTAACAACCTTGAATTTACTATTTTTTCAAGCACTTTGGAAAAAACAGGTAGCAACGCTATTGGTCTGTAGTTGTTTATTTCAGTTTTTGGACCTTTTTTATGTATAGGAATAATTTTAGCAATTTTGAATTGATCTGGGAAAATTCCATCTCGGAGAGATATATTGAATATAAAGGCTAATTTGTCAACTATAAACGGAAGTGTCAATTTTACCATGTCTATTGCGATATCGTCAATTCCTGAGGATTTTTTATTTTTCATGGAATTCACTATTTTTGTTATTTCAACAACATCAGTTGGCTGCATGAAGAAAATATGTCTGCTGTAAGGTATATTGTGCCCACCTTTTAGATTGTTCTGTGAGGTGTTTGATTGTGATATTTGACCGATTTGGGAAAAGAAAGTGTTGAACATATTCGCTACTTCTGTTTGATCTTCGACCGTATGGCCCTTTCGGTTAAGAGTAATGTTAGAGTAGCACTTTTTTCCTTTGCCCATTTTATCATTTACAAGCTGCCATAATGCTTTTGAATTATTTTTCAAATTTAATATTTCATTTCGGATTAGATTTCTTTTGGCATTCCTAACCACTCGCCTATATATTTTCTCGTATTTATTTATAAATTTCATAACAAAATCATCGCATTTAAACTTTTGTATAAAACGAAGGGACCTCAGATTCTTAGCCGAAGCTTTAATTCCCTTTGATATCCAGGATTTCTTTAGGTTAGGATTTTTTATTTTTCTTTCTTTCTCGGGAAAACTGCTGTCAAAATGAGACTTAAATTTTTCGAAGAAAAGAGTAAATATTAGATCAGCATTTTCGTTTTCGGAATTAAAAATATCGTCCCAGTCACGCTCGACCAGACACTTACCTGGAACAGCCACCTAGATATAATAATTCAAAAAGCTAAAAGTGCTTTGGGTATAAGCAGAAGACTGGCAGGGAAAAATTAGGGCCTTAGCCCCAAGATCTCTCACTGGCTATACACTGCCACTGTGAGGCCAATAATCAAGTACGACTCGGTGGTATGGTGCAACAAAGCCAATCAGAAAACTGTGATTACCAAACTAAGCAATATTCAAAGGACGGCATGCATCATGACAAGTGGCGAAATATCCTGCACTTCTGGAGCAGCTCTAGATGCACTGCTGAACTTACCGCCCCTACACATTTACTTAAAACAGGTGGCGAAAGCCAGCATGTACAGGCTGTCTGCCCGGGAGAAGGCAAACTGGATCTCACAAGCACTAAGATCAGTTCTTGACTCAGTCAGTGAAACTCCAACCCTCAACATGGTTTTAGACACCATGCTCCTACTCTTAAACTTAGGAAAACTCGTTAGAGTGGAACTGCCGCCTAGAGACGATTGGCTAAAAAACCAACTGCACTGGGAGGCCGGTAGCCTTAAATGGTATACTGATGGGTCCAAATCGGGACTAGACGTAGCCTGCGGTATATATGGTGAGCGACCAAACTTCGAAAGAATTGTAAACTTGGGGAAATACGCCTCCACATTCCAAGCGGAGGTATGGGCCATTATTGAATGTGCGGATATCAACCTCCATAAGAACTACGCCAACCACCGTATCTATATCCACACGGATAGCAAGACAGATCTTATGGCACTAGCCTCGAACACAATTAATTCAAAGCTGGTGCAAAACTGCGTATCACTACTGAATTCCCTGGGCGAAAAGAAAAGGGTAATTCTAAGATGGGTTCCCGGCCATGCAGGAATCGAGGGAAATGAAAAAGCCGACGAACTTGCTCAGATGGGAGCAAAGGGAACGTCTATATATATATATATATATATATATATATATATATATATATATATATATATATATATATATATATATATATATATATATATATATATATATATATATATATATATATATATATATATACACCTTTCGAAAGTCGTGCACATCCGTAAGTATATCTCATTCAAACATAAGCATTTCCCAATACAACCTGGGATTTCCTTCGCTACTTTTTAAGTAGCTTTTACTAATTTTATTTTAAATAAAAACATGATCCTATAAACGGATTTCTTTACAAACCTTATCATATATATATATATATATATATATATATATATATATATATATATATATATATATATATATATATATATATATATATATATATATATATATATATATATATATATATATATATATATATATATATATATATATATATATATATATATATATATATATATATATATATATATATATATATATATATATATATATATATATATATATATATATATATATATATATATATATATATATATATATATATATATATATATATATATATATATATATATATATATATATATATATATATATATATATATATATATATATATATATATATATATATATATATATATATATATATATATATATATATATATATATATATATATATATATACGGGGTGTTATTACAGCACGGGCTTTTTTTTCTGTGGGTGAATCAGTACAACGTAGTAAGCAACTTTTGATAAATTTTTTTGGAAAAAACTGAAAAATAAACTTTTTTTTTTTTTTTGAAAATTTGTTTTTTTTATTTTATTTTAAAATATTATGGAAAGCTATGATCACGATGCGCAATCTAGCGGTTAATAAAATGTCGCTGATATTGTTTATTTACGACTTATTACCTACCGCTAGATGGCGCAGCACGCTCAAACGCTTCTCAAACCTTTATTTAACAGTCAACTTCTTCAAATTTTCAAATTAAAAAAAAAAACTAAAAATATTTTTTTTCCAAAAACAAAATTTTTTTTTTGGTTTTTTCCAAAAATTTTTATCAAAAGTTGCTTACTACGTTATACTGATTCACCCACAGAAAAAAAAGCCCGTGCTGTAATAACACCCTGTATATCGATGGCATAGAATGCAGATGTGGTATGTGCAATGGAATACATTTTACAGGACAGCAATTTTAAAGTTTGGATATCTGGTACTTTTAAGCTTTTATTATTATAGCCCCTATATTTCTATATACTGTAAACTAGTTCATTGGCTAACACAATATAGGTAATTATAATAATAAAAGTAAAATATGGATGCTTAAATTTGAATTAATTACCTATAGGTGTGCACTTACCACTTCTTTCTACTGCTCTATTGTACATAACACAATTGTCTGCTTTTGATATCAGTTTCTTTTAAAAGAAGAACATGAAATAAATACCTTTTTAGAATTGAAAAATATTTAATTAAGTTTAGTAGAGTACATAGAAGTTATTAAACAAGCATGGATAGTGCTATGCAAGATTAATCTGTGGGTTTTTTTAAACTAAGTGGGTTTACCTAATTAACAAAAACAACTCAAATTTTATTCCTCATCTTTAGAATCCACTCATCTAAACATGCGGGAACTTGAAGGCAGAGAATGATAAAAATATTCATAATCCTGTGGGATTACTTAACCATCAAGTAGAGACAATAAGTCCTTCTTCTTGGCTTCTGTGATAGTCAAGGTTTAATTGTATGCCTTATTTAATATTATATCTTGCTGCCAATCCGCTGACTGTAAGTTAAAACTATGATTACAAATCACAATCATTTAGCAGAGAAGGTAACAAACACATTTTTTTCTTTTTACCTTAGCACTTCTTTTTTAATTATTATTAATTTTCATGAAGTTTTCTTCATCGAGGTCATATTTGTACATAATAATATTGGGCTTAGTTAATAACGATAATCCATTGTATGGTGACAGTTGCGTCGGAGTCTTTGTCGGCTTCCAAACTAAATTATTATAAAACAGACATATAAATAGAAATAATAGTCAAGAAATTAATTTTCATAACTAATTTTAATGAATCAAAAAAAAAGGGGGGATATCACGAAGAGATGACGTCGCTGTCGAAATTGTCGATATTGCGCATTCTCAAGCGAAAGTGTCCTAATTTCGCACGCGCAAGATCCGGCTCTCCCGCGTATTGGAAATTAACCCCGCTGGAAAGAAAACCATCGAGTTAATGGTGGGATTTATTAAAAGCAACATATTATAGGTACATATGTTTATTACGGTTTTTCAAAGTCGTAATAACGAGGAACCAGGGGCGGATCTATATAAAGGCTTTTGGGCTGCAGCCCAGGGCCAAGTGGATATAAAGGGCCCCGGCCTCCATTGAAAATAATAGACAATATTGTGAATTAAAATACAAAATCTCAAATTTTCAAAAATCCTTTCATAAGGTTGGCAACCCTGAGATCAAATTCTCGCATCTGTTCCGGGGGACTCCCCGCCGCTTGTTTTCAGTGTATTTTCTCGCAAACGCAGTCATTCTCAGCGAACAAGCTTCATGTAAAAATTTCTCGGTGGATGGGGGGGGGGACCGCTAGCGACAAATTCTTTTGTAATACCTTTTTTTTAAATCGTTATTCATAGAAATAACATATATGTATAACAGTTGAGTTCCTACCGAGGCTAGTGCCTTGTCAATAGGTAACTAGTAATGAATGTTTGTTTAAATTGTGCTTATATTAACTAGCTTTACAAATAATATTACTACTTGCTTAATTAAGCTACTAATTAAGATATAAATATAATTAGTATTAATGTTGTTTTATCTATTTTAGTGAAAAGTTAAATGTGTGTGTGTGTCAGTTGTGTTTGTGTGTCTGTCATATTAAACAAATAAAATATTGTATTGTATTGACCTAGACATCATTATCAAAAACGGGTTTTTGGCAAAATGGCAATTAGTTGAATAATTAGGCAGGCCCCTAAGTAATATTAGCCCAGGGCCCCACAAACGCACGGTCCGCCCCTGCGAGGAACAGTTGCGAATTAGACTAAAAATCTGATTTTTCACCCCAATACTTTCCCGACAAGACTTCCCAGAATCACAGTAACTGTCATAGTTATGTTGAAATGATGCCTTCATACCAAATTTCAACTCAATCGGATTAGGCGTTTAGGAATACACGCAGACAGACTTCAATCTGGAAATGGTACTGGTTGTCTCAGGGGTGGTCAAAATGGATATTTCCGTCTTCACCTCGAAAACAAAATTTAGTTCGTTCACAATTCATTCCCTACTGGCCGGTTGGTGGGCCGGGAGAAAATGCAGACAAAGACGCTAACGAGCGACGAAAACGGCAAAGCGAACGAATCGCATGCGGAAAATAAAATGTTCGGTGGACAATATAATAAGGATGGATTTTTTAATATATCCATTCTCAAATACGTATGTAAACTAAATTTCATGGCGATTGGTTGAACGGTATAGAAGTTGATGTGCTGCAGCGCCTTCTAGTAGCAAGAGTCACAACAATGTGAATAGCGCTAAAATATTATGCGTGCCAAAAATATCTATGTATACTAATTTTCATTGTGATCGGTTGAGCGGTATAGACGTTGATGTGCTGCAGCGCCATATGGTGGCAAGTTACAATAAAGTTAATAGCGCGAAAACATTATGCGGGCTCAAATGTCTATGTATACCAATTTTAATAGCGATCGGTTGAGCGGTATAGAAGTTGATGTGCTGCAGCGCCATCTAGTGGTAAGTTACATCAAAGCGGATTCATAAAAGCCCTCTTCATAAATATATCCTTTTTTGTCCAACTTTCACGGTGTTATGTCAAATGGTTTCGGAGTCTATTAAGCTCGTACAGACAAACAGACAGACAGATATACCAACATCCATTTTTATATATAAACACTATTTTTTTGTGATCGTTTTGTGGATTTGTGAAAAGCTATTGGAATATATAAACAAGGAAAAAATCAGTTGTGTCACCTCAAGACTTTCCCGGCAATCATACAACCCCCACATTTTTTTACAGTTGATTCCAAATAAGATCTTGGCATTTCGAAGTACAAGTTGTAGTTGTATTGGCACATTTCAAAATACAGCTCAATACCGAAATAATAAATTGGAATATAAATAAAGAAACTACATTTGTTGGACAGATCGCAAAAACAACCCAAAATTAGAACAATGTAATTTTATTTTAATTTAGGCTGGATTGCGTTTTTTCGGATTTTACTCAAGATATTCCAGATTTTTTTTAATTAAATACATTTGGTTGAAATCTTTTCTTTTTGAAAACAAAAACAACCTAATATGTCGTTCCTATTCAAAAAAGAATTACGAATATCCATCCTTCGAATCTTGAGTAGAAGAAAATCACTTACAGTTTTTCCCGAATTTTCCAGTTTTCCAGGCAACTTTTCAAATGTTCCTTTCTGTTAGGGACTACTACGAATATTTTAAAGAAAAAAAGCCAAATCGGTTCAGTCGTTCAACCTAATATGCGATTACCAACAAACAGAATTTTATTTTTATGTATAATATAGATTATTATAATAATTGGTTCAC
This sequence comes from Micropterix aruncella, assembly GCA_944548615.1. NCBI lineage: Eukaryota > Metazoa > Arthropoda > Insecta > Lepidoptera > Micropterigidae > Micropterix > Micropterix aruncella. The sequence continues at coordinate 22,209,662 of OX155980.1, forward strand.
CGGTGGTTGTGCCTGTCGGGCTGCGCGTCGCGCTGCGCGTCGGGCTGCGCGTCGGGCTGCGCGTTGGGCTGCGCGTTGGGCTTTGAGTCGGGGTGAGCGTCGGACTGGGCGTGGGGCTGCGCGTCGGGCTGCGCGTCGGGCTGCGCGTCGCGCTGCGCGTCGTGCTGCGCGTCCGGCTACCCGCTGTATCTTATCGGTGATACGGGCGGCGGAGTCGGCGGCCATGGCAGACCAATTGGCTATCCGGCTGCTGGCGTCGACGGCATAGAGCTACGGAAAATGTTTTTTTACCAATATCGCTATTGGCATACTTTTAACTTTCCCGGCCCACGAGAACGCATTAAAAAAACCAGATGGAGACGGAAGTATCCATTTTGAGCCCCCCTGACACAATCTGGAAATGTGATTTCGGCCCAACAAGGCATCTGTGAACTAAATATCAAGTCTGTACATACAATATCTCGTGATTGAAATATGATTAGTGCGCACTGAACCTCTTTGTGGACCGATTTCTACCACAAACTACCTAACTCTCACCACGAGTTAATGATGTCTGCATACCAAATTTCGCCTCAATTAGATTATCGCCTCAATTGGATGATGCTATCGTGGAGGAATACATACACACAAACAGACAGACTTTATTTTGGATATGGTCTTAATCGTCTCAGAGGGATATTTCCGTCTTCATCCAGATTTTTTCATCTGGATTGTCCACAATAATTCCCGTCCTTATAGGTTGGTGTGCCGGGCAAATAGAAATAAAACGGGTGTGTCACAAGACTTTCCCGGCAAACGACAAGCACCCCTCCCCCACCCCTACACCCACCCCTCTCCAACCAATCTTCCCCGCGCGCCAATTTGTAGTATTTTTCGTAGTATAAGGAAGGTAATTTACCAAAAAATATGGAAAGTTTTTCTTAAATATTACCGAATTTAAATATTATTTATGTCGCTTGTATACAAGATATTCCAATCAAAATTTCATAAAGTGATTTTGGTTTAACTGCGCATTTGTGTACCAAATGTTAAGTATCTAAGTGCAATATTTTTAGATTGAAGTATTGAGTAGCGCGAGAGAGAAGTATGAGTAGCGGGCCCACTGGTGAACCGATGAACCGTACTCTTGACATGACTAAATGATGCCTCATGCCAAATTTCATGTCAATCGGATGAAGCGTTTGGGCGCTATTTTAAAGGAATACACACAGACTCACAGACACACAGACAGACTATATTCTGGAAATGATCTTAATCGTCTAGGGGGAGTGGGGGGTGGGGGTATCAAAATGAATATATCCGCCTTCATCTAGAAAAAAATTGTTAGCGTTCTCACAACATTTCCCCTCCTCGTCGGTTGGTGGGCCAGGAAAGTAATAAAAGTTATGGATTTTTGTTCGGAAACATACCCAAATGTCCCATCTATTGGCGACTTTTTTCGCCGATATAATGGGAACTCCGGCTGCCAACTCCGCCGCCCACCCGTCTGCGTAGGCGGCCAACCTAGCAGATGACGCGGCGCAACTGGCCCCGTAATCGCTCCACGCGATAGCGTTCTCCCTTAGACGCTTGAGCCGGCGCTATAATGGATTTATGAAGAATTACATTTTATTTAAAAACACGCTCAAGATATTGAAAAGTGACGTCACTAAGAGTCGTATGCGATGTCCACTAGTCACTTTTTTTGGACCAGCATTAACGTATTTGTTTTTTTTTTTAAATAAGTTATTAGTAAAAACACATTTCCAAAAACAATTTTTATTTAAAATCGTCTGTCCCGGGCCAACCCCGGGTTATCATAATTAAATGCTATACAGAACTTCGTGTTTGTGCTGTTAACCGTTGAGGAGTACCCTCGTTGGAAGTCAACCCTAGGTGCAGCGGCCCTGCCGCGGTGAAACTTAGAACGAGCTATCATAATTGAATGCATAAACAAAATTTTGTTCTACACTGTTGACCGTTGACTCGTTGGAAGCCGACTGTTGATGCAGCAGCCATATCATAGTGGAACTTATTACAGGCTATCATAATTGAATGCTATATAGAATTTCGTGTTTGTGCTGTTGACCGCGGAAGAGTAGCCTCGTCGAGAGCCGATCCTGGGTGTAGAATCAGAGTGTAGAATTAGGTCATGAATCAGAAATGCATTTCCATCGGAACTGAACAAGTAAAATGTTAACTTCATAGTATAAGAGGAAGTGGTTCTAATACAGCTATTGACCTAAGCTATTGTCAATAAAAGCTTGTAATAATTCAAAGGCAGCCATTTTGTTTCAAAATAAGGGCCTTTAAAATTACATAGATTGATTCTGGTCTCTGTAGACCAGGAGCGACTCCACGCCTTTTTTTCTTCTCTTCTTTCAGTGTTGGTTAATAACCCCTGCTGTGGTATTAGAAGTCTGACCAACCGGACTTCTTCCTGCCTCATACAGTGGTAATACAACAAAGTGAAAGTTGAGAATCTATGCTGGAAAGGAATAGGTGATTTGTGTATCAAAAAATAATGATTATTGAAAAATGTTGGTTCTTTTTCAATAATCATTAGGACCAACATTTTTCAATAATCATTAGTTTTTAGATATCATAGTAATAATACATAATTTCAATTTGAAAATTCTTGGTTTTCGAATATGAAAAATGCATAATCGATACAGTTAAGAAAGCAAACACTTCTACGTGTATATCTGATAAGAAGAGCTCTTTCTAATATCACCGGCAATTTTTTCTCAGAGCTCTACAAATCATACGTTTGCCAGCTCCTCGAATAATCCTGCCGAGTATGGAATCTGTACTTTAGGAAGGATATAGAGCACCTGAAAAGATGTCAGAGAAGGGCGATAAAGCTTAGGCTGTCCTGGATGTTCCGGTGAGCTGAGTCGGTTCACGAAGAACTAGGTGCCGTCGGCAAATAGAGCAAAATCAAATTCCGATTGTCCTTAATTGTCCAAATAGCATATCTATATGAATAAATACATAAACCACAAATATTTCATTAAAAAACTGTTATGAAAATAATTATAAATACAATAGTACACTTTCTGTAACGGCAGTCATGTTTCTTATTCATTTTAATATATTTATTTGTTTTGCGAGCTGTGCATATGCTCCGACTCTACATATGTAGGCGGGATGATAAGTACCTGACCTACTTTACTCAAAAAGAACTATTTAAATACAATGTGTATTGAATTTTTCAAAATGAAAAAAAATAAACGTATAATTGTGATAAAATAACTTCATATGGAGGGATTGTAGGGAGGAGATATTTTTAAACAGTTGAATTTAGAGTACTGGATAGCTGAGTTTAAACTCAATCGTACACGCGTCTGAGATGAACTTGACCGGAAATTTTCAAAATCATCACGACTCCGGAAATCATCTCCAAAGTTCACGATATGATCTTGACAGAACAATGACTGAAATTATCTGAAATAGCTGACAGTATATTCGCAGTTAAGTTACGGGTACATGTTCGTCTCTTGAGTAAAGAATTGCATATTAAAAAGCTATTTGCCCGTTGGGTATCACGGTTGCTTACTCTTAATCAAAAAAGAATTCGAATGCAAAACTCTTAACACTGTTTGTACCCTTTTAAGAGTAATAGAGCAGATCCCTTGCTGCGATTTTCAACAACAGATGAAACATGGGTCCACCACTATACACCATTATGTACAATTCAATCGAGACAGATTGTATTGTACATTATCGCACAGAAAGCACATAATGTAGATGTTAGATTGATTTCAAATAAAGTTAAAGTAGTGAAACCGGCTAGGAATATAAAGGCATGTGTCTATTAGGATGCAAAGGGAATTTTAATGGTACACTACATTCCGGAAGATCAAACTATTACTGGTGAATACTATACATGTTACACAAGTTTCAGGAAAGTATTCAGCAAAAACACCAGGTATGGCTCGAAAAAATCCTCTTCCAACATGCAATGCATGGGTTCGCACATGCATTAAAGCAATGGTTAAAATCAATGCGTTACTTTACAATTTGTTGCCCTATCTACCTTATTCTTCTGACCTAGCACCGTCAGACTTCCACCTTTTCCCAAATCTTAAAACGTTTAGGTGAAACGAAATTTGACAAGAATGATGGCATTATGGCTGTTGTAGAGGAGTATTTTGCAGGCCTTGAGGAAAGTCATTTTATGGAGGGCAAAACTGCTTTGGAGATTAGATGGAAGAAATGCGTACTCGTATAGCTTAAAGAAGACTGGACTCGATTGCGTTTCTTCGTGAACTAAATTCTTCGTGAACTTCGAAAATTAGTTTGTGTAAACGAGACAGGGCAATACGCTAGAGCGGAAAGTGAAATAAACGATTGTCACTTTTTCACAATAAACTACCCACTGTTAAAGCATCTGAATCTAAAACCGCACGAAATGTGTTCAAATTTATTCGGACGAATATAAGTTCGACAAGTAGTTTTTTTCGACGATCATTCGTATCATATTCCGCTCTAAAGTATTGCTCTATCTCGTTCGGTTGAACTAACTTCTATTTTAGTTCATAAAGAAACGCAATCGGGCCCACTGTCTTCCTTGCTTGGCCAGGTATTTATTATCCCGCCCTAATATCGGCATACAAATTTAAACCATTCGTATGGAGGGAGATAAAATGTGCGTTTCAAAATGGATCATATGTATGTAGCTTACGCGTCCCATTCCATATACAATGTAAATAACGCCACCTCTAGTTTTACTCTGTATAAAAACGCTTGCGTTTCACTCGATCAAAAGCAACGAATTAATGAAAATGCTAACTCACCTGCACCTTCCTCAGCACATTTCTTTGCGTGGTAGTATTGGCTTCTGCGAATAGTAAAGGATAACTGATTTATTTATTTTATTCAATAGAATTTTAAATCAAATTAATATTGTTTTTATTTCATTTATTTTTCCCTAAAAACTAAAGCAGATTGGCAAATATTTGTTTTAATTATATTTCAAATTACGTAATTCAATGGATGCAAAACGATGCTCCATTCTTGTTACGGGAATTGTGACAACATTTTCTGATGTAATTACATTTTCTGATGTAATTCATATTCAGTTGTCGAATTTAATATTGTAATATGCAACCTACTGTAAGTAACAGGTAGGTGTCACAAGCTGTCACCATGATACTAGTTTGAGTATCGTATCTATTTTAAAAGACAAATGGGAAAACTAATGAGATATAAATAACTGTATAAAATAATTAAAAATAATCGTGTATTGTTAGAATCAGATCATATAAACGGCAAAAATAGCATAAAAATTCAATAATAGCATCTAAATAATAGCATCTAAAAATGACAAAAAAAAAATAAATGTATCGTTCTTTTATATTACTCTTACTTTATGTGATATAAAGCAATAATAGTCAGGCATTGAGTCCACGAATACTCAAATTAAACTATCATTTGAATGTGTACAATGTTTGAAAAGTCATGGCCCTCGAATTCGGCTAGATCATAAAAAGGGTGGCCTATCAGCAACTCCTTATTTTTTTTTACGTCCTCCATGTGTTTAATAGTGGCAGCTTAATTATAGAATTTAATGCTAGGGTATAAGTAACTTTTCTGTACCTGTGCTAGTCTTATTTGGGGTATGCATGAAAGGGAGCTACCGCGGGTATGGTGAGAGTGAACGTCAGCATTCGTTGCAGTTTCTGTTAGGTGCTGTTTGGCGTTTTTACTAACACTTTCTAGGTGAACCGAAATTTGATAAGTTATGGCTGCTGTAGAGGAGTATTTTGCATGCCTTGAGGAAAGTCATTTAATGGAGGGCATAACTGCTTCGGAGATTAGTATAAGGGCGTATTGCAAGCACCGTTTGAGGACCATAGGACATATGTGTCGTATAACTTCAAAATCATTTTATAGATTATCGAATACGAATAATTTATAAAATATATATTTTCCATGTTTTTGAGACATAACAATCTTAATATTCGAAAAAATATATAGTTTAAAAATATATAGTTGATTTAAATATCGCAAATAACCAACGAACTCTTGTGATTTAAAAAAATAAATAATATATTTATGCCGTCTTCTTTTGTTTTATTATTTAGTATCGTAAAACAGTCAAACATTGAATCCATGCATCTCACCTCCTTATTTTTATAAACTCCATCAGCAACTCCTTATTTTTATAAAGTTTTACGTCCTCCGCATTTGTTTAATAATGGCAGGTAGATTACGGAATTTAATGCTAGGGTAAAAGCAGCTTGTCTGTACTTTCTGTCTTATTCGGGGTACGCATAAAAGAGAGCTGCCGCGGGTATAGTGAGAGTGAACGTCAACATTAGTTGCAGTTTCTAAACGACAACATTAGTTGCAGGTGCTGTCTGGCGTACATCAAGCACTGGTATATGAACGCTGAATACATAGTAATTATCCTTGTCTTACTGAAATATTCTCTGCATGAGGTCCTGGTCGTTACCTGATACATGCTTCGCCGTGCTCTCTTTTGCTAATGGAAGATCTTGATTTTTAGACAAATGAAGTGAACATTTTCTTCGGACAGTTTTTGTAGGCTTAAGTTGAGTATAAAAGACTCAAACTACCGATTGGAACTTTATTTTGGGCTCGTATGAGTAGATACAGGATTAGAGACAATGTTAATAACATCATTCATCATCGTCGTAGAGTGAATTGGAATCAATTAACACAGGCCGACTTTTGCTCTTCATTCAAATTATGCGATATCCAAGGAAACTGAATTTCTGATGCCCAACTCATCACGCAGAAGCGTTTGCTTGAATCACGCAGAGCTGACGTACATCACTAACGTATTCTTGATTGCGTCCAAACCGATCTTCTACTTGCAAAATTAGACTATTATGGCATCCGAGGTACGGCAAATAACCTATTCAAGACTTATCTGCAAAACAGAATGCAAAAAGTGGAAATAGCCAATATTGGCAGAGATCTAATCGAGTCCGTAGCAACTTCCGAAATACTTACTGTCAATATTGGAGTACCCCAAGGCTCAATTCTTGGACCGTTGCTTTTCATTATTTACATAAATGACCTGAGTCCAAATCTATCTAAATGTGAAGTCACCCAATTTGCAGACGATACTAGCGCTGTAGTTGAAGCTGACAACATAAATACGCTCACTGCCAATCTCAATACATCTCTTGGTGAACTTGATGATTGGTTTAATGCGAACAAGATGTCTCTAAATATGTCTAAAACTGTTATTTTAAATTTTAATAGCAAGACATCATCTATAAAAGTTAACTACCCGGTTGAACTTGCGGAATCAGTTAAATTCCTCGGACTACATCTGGATGCAAAGATGTCATGGAATCTACATATAGAGCATGTTAAGTCAAAACTTTCGTCAGCCTGCTATGCTCTATTACGCATCAGAAATTGTTTGGAGAGAACTGAAGTAATATCGGCCTATTACGCGCTAGTTGAGTCACACCTGCGCTATGGTATTCTTTTATGGGGTAATGCAGCACACATCAACAGTGTATTCACTCTCCAGAAAAGAGCCATACGTGCGATAGTAGGTATTGGTCCACGGCAGTCATGTCGTGAACACTTCCAAAAACTAGGGATATTGACCGTATATGCGATTTTTGCTCAAGAAGCTCTTTGCGAATTCTATTTCAATAAGAGCTCGGCCATATCCCACGAGGAAGTACATCGGCATGACACCAGGAATAAAACCCTGTATCTCCAACCGTTCGTAGCACGTACTGCCAAGTTCCAGGCGACTAGTCGATACTTAGGCCTCAAACTTTTCAATAAATTGCCCGAAAGATTAAAAGAAATTAAAAACATCGATATTTTCAAGAGATCCATCCGAGTCTATCTGCTTAAAATCAACATGTATGCCCATAACGACTTCTTAAAATATTTTGAAAATACATAGCATCGTATCTACCCATTTAATCTAATACATATTATTTACCGTTAATTGTTTTGTTGTAAACTGTTATCATATAGTCTATGTTTTTGTAAATTGGTAAGTTTAAAACTATATATTGTATATCATCTCTTGTCTAAATTGAGTAACTAATTTAAGATTAATTACTGTCATTCCTACACAATTGTATGGTTGTATTGGAAATAAATACCTTTTACTTTACTTTTACTTTACTTGTATCACAGATGTTTTAGTCGACCTGTGAATGGAACTGTGGTAAGCGAGACACATCAAAGTCGAACTCCTGAATACCAGCGATATATTGGGAGATACAAGTTCAGTGAGACAGAGATAAACCTCCTCTAATATTGTGATAAATTCCGATCAGTTCCAATTTCTCCATCAACACGTCAACTTCTGACTATAGACAAATCGGCGGATGCCTTGTGTCTCCTATAAATAGCAATTTTTATATAGAACTAGATGACCCGGTAAACTTCGTACCACCTAAAATTGATTTGATTGTAACTCTTTATAATCGTTTATTAATCCTAATCAACCTTCCAAATCAAATTCATGGAAATCTATAATATGGCCGAATCATGTACGGTTTGAGTTTCGTTTGGTGATTATATGAAAGTCGTTTGTAATTAAAATAAATTCAATGTATTTAATTTACATGATGAAATATAAATGCAGTTCACATTCAACACAAAACATTCTGGTAAACTATGTTTTTCGTTTTGTTTTTCGGCGCATAAATAACCAAAAATGATGGCTTTCCGACCAATAGCTTAGCGAACACGGGACATACAGTTGTCCATGCGCGAAATACGGAAATTCCGCAAACTTCCAACACAATTGCAGCCGTTTAAAATCGAATGGCAAATCCGTTGATTGATGTTGATTGTCGAGGTTGATTGATGTTACGCAGCATGATGATGACTGAGCCTAATTTCTATTGCAAATGTGAGGTGGCAATCCAGGCTATCCCAGCAAATTCAAAAATCATGTGGGATAGTTGACTACCTTATTCTGGTTGATAATTGTAAATATCGATTTGAAGGCAAACAACTGACCCTGAATTACATTTTGAATGGTCGCTTTGAGGTCATTGACATATTTATTTTTCACCAGTAATTGGCTCGTTCGGTCAGCTAATTATGGTTTTTGAACTTCTGCGCTACGTTCGGAAAAACACACCAAAAGCGTTTCTCCTTCGATTCGGTCAACTGACAGAAATCAGTGGACAATGTGATGAATCCAGTCGAGATGTCAACTGGGACTTTCCCTTTACCAATGTAGAACAATTGCTTCGAAAAGACATCTGCATTTTGATTTTTTTGCAAAAATACTCGCATGTTAGTCGTCAATCGGAGTGTCTTCACATGTCGCCACAAATTTAATGATTTTTAGCACGCTTTTAGTTCTTCAGCTATAGTTGACCGCGGAATAACTGAAAGAGTCTGACGAAAATCACCGGAAAACAGAATCACGACTCCACCAAAAAAAAAAATGATAGTCACGAAGAGTTTCAACGTTCTTGTGGGGCATCGCACATTCGTCCCAAACGATCAATTTGCATATCTGTAGAACCTGCGCTATATCGATGTTTATGGCTATGTTGCAAGCTGGTGTCTCGATGTAATGACCAATGTCTCATTGAGAATTTCTGCAAGTATTTGCAATGCCGGATATAAGTTTGGCGACACTCACGATGCAAAACATCCTCAGATATGTCGTCCTTATATTTGACCCACAAATCGCTTGGATTCGCAAATCGCAAACAATGTGGATAATCGCAAACAATGTGCGAATTTTATGCGGTGATGAAGATATGACGGAATATTTGATGGTATTGTTCCAAATAGAATTGTTCTCGAGCAACGATAAGAGTTAACACGCCTCACGGTAGGTACGTCTTACACAGATGCCCATTAACGGTTCTCAGCTATTGAAACAACGCCGGACCGCGAACATTCACCAACAACAATCGAAGACATAAACATGCGTCGTTATATGGATGCACAGCGTAGATTAGACCCAGAGCGTCTAAGCAAATATATTTTTAACTTTTTTGACTTTTCCGACTTTTTCGACTTTTTCGACTTTTTTGCCCTTTTCTACTTTTTTGACTATCGACTTTTTTGACTTTTTCAACTTTTCCGACTTGCTCGACATTTTCGACTTATTCGGCTTTTTCGACTTTTTCGCCTTGTTCTACTTTTTCGGCTTTTTCGACTTTTTCGACTTTTCCGACTTTTTTGCATTTTTTGACTTTTTTTACTTTATTGACTTTTTTGACTTTTTCGAATTTTTCACGTTCGACTTTTTTTACTTTATCGGCTTTTTCGAGTTTTTTGCCTTGTTCGACTTTTTTGTCTTTTCCGACTTTTTTGAATTTTCCGACTTTTTTGACTTTTTTTTACTTCTTTGACTTTTTTACTTTTCGACTTGAAATTTTACACAATCGCACGGAATGAATAACATATGGATGGCATAACAGCTATCAAACAATAGGATCGCCGCGAATGTCATCTATTGAAAGTGGCCTATTTCCCAAAATGACCAATTTCGATTTTCAGTTGTTTCTTTGACTTTTTCCTATTTTTTTGTTGTAAACCACCCCTGAATCAAGGCAAACAAAACAAAACAAAAATAATTCAAATCGGTCGAGTCATTTCCGAGATCTTGCGAGACTAACGCACGGCGATTCATTTATATATATATATATATATATATATATATATATATATATATATATATATATATATATATATATATATATATATATATATATATATATATATATATATATATATATATATATATATATATATATATATATATATATATATATATATATATATATATATATATATATATATATATATATATATATATATATATATATATATATATATATATATATATATATATATATATATATATATATATATATATATATATATATATATATATATATATATATATATATATATATATATATATATATATATATATATATATATATATATATATATATATATATATATATATATATATAGAGAGAGAGATATTTCGAGAAACTAGCTATCAAAATCAATTATCTTGCTTTCTTATGTCAACGACACCTTTTGTATCCTGAAGGATGATGGAAGAATTCCTGTGTCGATATACCCAAAAATAAAATTCACACGTAACCTACACCCGACACTACAAAAATGTCCAGCCTTAGAAGGAAATGGACTGGGTTTTCACGGAAGCCTTTTCAGTTAGCATTTATCTTATCTACCAAACCGTAGTCATATGGTTGCTGTCGGTGGATTCAGGTCACGTTTAGAACTGCTACATCTCAATTATTATATCCATGACATTGGTCAATGCTTCTCTAACCCGGAATACTAGGTTTGTGAAGATATACTCACGGCTGGTCACTGCGATGGATTATCTCGGTATAAAGGCAAATAATTAAGTCTAATTTTGTGATATAGTTCTTTCCGAAAGGGAATAAGTACATATTTTGACCTTAAAAGTACATATTTTGACCAAAATTAAGTCTTGGCCTTCGATAGATGAAATCAGTCTCGAGCCCTGTCTTATTATTTGGGATTCGGTAACAGATTCTGCCAACATAATAAGGCCTATTCATTTTATTATTTAAATATTGTACAGAAAACGTCTATCATATTAGAGGCGCCTATCCTCGAGTGAGTCCATGTTATGACGATAAAGTACCTCTGAGTAACTTCTGAAACGATTTGAAGTCAAAATGCCTCAGAAAGTACCTCTGGAGTATCTTAAGTGTATTTTTACACGTGTGCCCAACAAAAAAGAAGTGTAATGTGTTCAAGGTTTATCTATGTATGTTTTTCGTTTCTTTATTCCACCATAACTTCTAAAGACTAGATCCGATTTAAAAGTGTCGGGTATTGTTAGAATCTTTATGTCTTCCGGTGTGTCATAGAGTAACTTGGCTGTCTAAATATCAAGTCAGCAGTTGCCTAAATGTCCTAATGTCCAAATGCCAATAAATTAAAATAAATATAATGTGTTGCATATAAAATGTCTGATTTAGTACATTCCAGAAATATTTATTTATTTAATTAATTTAACAACGCATTTACAATAAATCTGCATTTCTAATATTCATGTCAATATTTTGATAAGTATTAAAAATTATTAAAATAAAAATAACAATAGACCACTGCCGACATGAGCATTAGCATGTAAGTGTTGCTGCTGCCCAACTAAGTGCCAGAACTTGTAAGGGCAACGAGCTCTCTAGATTTGTATTCACATATATTCGGCAATTTAAAAAAAGAAGAGAAAAAACATTACAAATTAAAGCTAATAAATAAAACCGGAAATATTAAAAAATAGAATACAGAAAATAAATAATCGCGTTAAATAAAATACATATATCTATATGGATAAATACGTAAAATAAAAATATGTCATTAAAAAACCCCAATTAAAATAATTATAAATACAATAGTTCACTGTCTGTAACGGCAGTCGTGATATTCATTCTTTTTAATATATTGGCCTCTTACCTATGAAGTTACTGTTCTATAAAAGAAATTTAGGGTCAAAAAATTTGTATGAAAAATAGCTTTAATTTGTAATGGTGACGACGTTTTTTTTCTCTTCTTTTTTTTAATTGCCGAATATATGTGAATACAAATCTAGAGAGCTCGCTGCCCTTAAACAAGTTCTGGCACTTAGTTGGGCAGCAGCAGCACTTACATGCTAATGCTCATGTCGGCCGTGGTCTATTGTTATTTTTATTTTAATAATTTTTAATACTTATCAAAATATTGACATGAATATGGGAGCTAACGGGCCCATGAGTTGGCCACGATGACCCATGTGTTCAGGGTCGGTCACACTCACGGGTCAACACCCATCCGACGGCCTCCACGCACGGGGTGCGAACCTGGGTAGGACTCTGGCCAGCGAACCAGTTTCCCCTGGGAATCAAACCTCTGGCGCTCCTGGACGGTCTGCGCACCGTGCGGCGCAAGCCAATCGATTGTGCACTCCGACTAACAGTCGGGGGAGTCTGGAAGCTGTATTGTTTCCTATAGAGCGGGGGTGGTTGCGTACCTTACGGCGACTGCTCTTGAAATGACCATTGGCCATCCGATCCCGGTTCAGAGCCGGGCAAAGGACGCCTTGGTCCGCGATAGATTCGGTATACACCGTTTCACCGCTTCGTAAGGGAGAGGACCGCGCAAGCGACCTCGAACTCGGAACCAATCGAGAGACCGGAGAAATCTGGTCACAATTGGAAGTAAAGGCGCGAGTGTCTCGAGCCGCCGGGTACTATTCCTGGCTATCTCGCGGTAAGGCGTTGGTCTCTTACGGTTTGTGGCGTAGCTAGACGTCGGATTGTTTTGTCCAAAGTCTTCTATGCTCACTGCAGGTCGATAGAACGACTAATCGTTAAAACTTCCTGTGGTGACGGGCTCGCCCGTTGTAGTCGACACCTCCGATGTATGAAAAATAGATATTTACTTTACAGCCAGACTACAAGAAGCTGTAATAAAAAACAGGGGCACAGAAAGAGATTGTAATTGTAATTTATTATTGTAAAATTACATGATATTTATTGTAAAATTAATGGAGATTGTAAGACAAAACAATGTCTAAATTTTGCAAAATGGCTATGATTCAGTTTGTATCCGCTTATAGGAATATAAAACTTTAAAAATACATTTTTTCTGCTTACCAATAGAATCCATGTTTCAAAACTTGTATCAGTTGACAAAAAGAAAGAATTCGTACGAAACTGCTTCGAAGGGTCGAAACGCAAATACTGAAACGCCGCGGACTGATTATCAGATACAGGGTTGCAATTAAAAAATTAAAGTTGCCATTACAAAATTTAAAGTTGCCGTGTTGGTATTTCGATTGCCGTGTTTTGGAAAAATGGTACCGGTATTTCGATTGCCGTATTTTGGAAAATTTACTACAAATTGGCCGTGTTATATTTACTTTAAATTAACCCTCTGTTAAATTACTTTAAATTAACCCTCTGAAGATTAAACATGATTTAAAAACATTAGTCTTCACAAGCATCATACAAATTTGTTATCGTAACCAAAATGTCTTCTTTGTCTTTCTTCAATTTATAATTATTTGGTATAACTGCAGTATAGGAACCTCTCCTGGATTGTTGATTTTTAAACGTCACCGGACTATATTCACCACGCAGATTCCGAATCTGCAATAATCTTTTGTCGCTATCAATAAATAAGCGAGATATAGGCATTCAACAAATCGACCATATTGTTTCAGGAGTAGTGTCTGATAATAGTCGATATGTCGCGAGTTCTCTAATATCGATAGCAATTCGCGATATTACAAAAATGATGGCAAGCTCGTGAAAAAACATGTCTGCGATATTAAAAGAAATGAGACTATTTTCGAGGTTTTTTTCAATGACTTTTCGTTTTGATAACAAAAGGTATCCTGAAACTAGAAAATTCCTAAATATGGGAATATCACCGCAAACAAAAATTATGTTTCGAATTTCGCGCGATATACGAAAACAAATTTTTAATGGTGGTCCACGATAGTGGATCTCAACATACACTGATAGTACCTATTTACTTACATTATACTATCTTATAATCTAAAGACATATACATCTTATATATAAAGAGAGAAGTTCCGATTCATTCATTGACTGACTCATCAACGCCCAGCCCAAACTCTTAGACCTAGAAAGCTGAAATTTTTAACATAGGTTCCTTTTAGGACGCAAACGCTCACTAAGAGCGGATTTTTCGAAATTCAACCCCTAAAGGGGTGAAAAGGGGTTTCACAGTTTGTATGGAAAACCTATATAGATGTACTTTTTAATTCGAAACTTTGAAAGACTACTCTAATAAACAAATAAGGAAACAGGTGTTTCATGTTTTTTCAAAATTCTACCCTTAAAGGGGAAAAACGAGGGTTTAAAATTTGTATGGACAAACGATTTTAGATGGACTTTTTATTTCGAAAGTTTGTAAGATTACTCTAATAAATAAATAAGGAAACACGTGTTTCATATTTTTTCAAAATTCAACCCCTAAAGTGGTGAAAAGGGGTTTCGAAATTTTTATAGAGAGACGATATAGATGTACTTTTTAATTCGAAACTTTGTAAGATTACTCTAATAAACAAATAAGAAAACAGGTGTTTCATGTTTTTTCAAAATTCAACCCCTAAAGGGGTGAAACGGGGTTTCAAAATTTGTATGAATGAACAATATTAGATGTGCTTTTTATTTCGAAACTTTGTAAGATTACTCTAATAAATAAATAAGGAAACACGTGTTTCACATTTCTTCAAAATTCAACCCCTAAAGTGGTGAAAAGGGGTTTCGAAATTTTTATAGAGAGACGATATAGATGTACTTTTTAATTCGAAACTTTGTAAGATTACTCTAATAAACAAATAAGAAAACAGGTGTTTCATGTTTTTTCAAAATTGAACCCCTAAAGGGGTGAAACGGGGTTTCAAAATTTGTATGAATGAACAATATTAGATGTGCTTTTTATTTCGAAACTTTGTGTGATTACTCTAATAAATAAATAAGGTAACACGTGTATCATATTTTTTCAAAATTCAACCCCTAAAGGGGTGAAAAGGGGTTCCAAAGTTTGTATGGAAAATCGATATAGATGTACTTTTTAATTCGAAACTTTTTAAGATTACTCTTATAAACAAATAATCAAATAGATGTTTTATGGTTTTTCAAAATTCCTCCCCTAAAGGGGTAATACGGGGGTTTAAAGTTTGTATGGATAAACGATTTTAGATGGACTTTTTATTTCGAAAGTTTGTAAGATTAGTCTAATAAATAAATAAGGAAACAAGTGTTTCATATTTTTTGAAAATTCAACCCCTAAAGGGGTGAAAAAGGGTTTCCATTTTTTTATGAAGAAACGATATAGATGTACTTTTTAATTCGAAACTTTGAAAGACTACTCTGATAAACAAATACGGAAATAGGTGTTTCATGTTTTTTCAAAATTCTACCCTTAAAGGGGTGAAACAGGGGTTTAAAGTTTGCATGGATAAACGATTTTAGTTGGACTTTTTATTTTGAAAGTTTGTATGATTACTTTAATAAATAAATAAAGAAACACGTTTTTCATATTTTTTAAAAATTCAACCCCTAAAGGGGTGAAAAAGCGTTTCGATTTTTTTTATGAAGAAACGATATAGATGTACTTTTTAATTCGAAACTTTGTAAGATTACTCTAATAAGCAAATAAGAAAACAGGTGTTTCATTTTTTTTCAAAATTCAACCCCTAAAGGGGTGAAACGGGGTTTCAAAATTTGTATGAATGAACAATATTAGATGTGCTTTTTATTTCGAAACTTTGTAAGATTACTCTAATAAATAAATAAAGTAACACTTATCATATTTTTTCAAAATTCAACCCCTAAAGGGGTGAAAAGGGGTTCCAAAGTTTGTATGGAAAATCGATATAGATGTACTTTTTAATTCGAAACTTTTTAAGATTACTCTTATAAACAAATAATCAAATAGGTGTTTTATGGTTTTTCAAAATTCCGCACCTAAAGGGGTAATACGGGGGTTTAAAATTTGTATAGATAAACTATTTTAGATGGACTTTTTATTTCGAAAGTTTGTAATATTACTCTAATAAATAAATAAGGAAACAAGTGTTTCATATTTTTTTAAAATTCAACCCCTAAAGGGGTGAAAAAGGGTTTCGATTTTTTTTATGAAGAAACGATGTAGATGTACTTTTTAGTTCGAAACTTTGTAAGATTACTCTAATAAACAAATAAGAAAACAGGTGTTTCATGTTTTTTCAAAATTCAACCCCTAAAGGGGTGAAACGGGGTTTCAAAATTTGTATGAATGAACAATATTAGATGTGCTTTTTATTTCGAAACATTGTAAGATTACTCTAATAAATAAATAAGGAAACACGTGTATCATATTTTTTCAAAATTCAGCCCCTAAAGGGGTGAAAAGGGGTTTCGTTTTTTTTATGGAGAAACGATATAGATGTACTTTTTAATTCGAAACTTTGTAAGATTACTCTAATAAACAAATAAGAAAATAGTTGTTTCATGTTTTTTCAAAGTTCAACCCCTAAAGGGGTGAAACGGGGTTTCAAAATTTGTATGAATGAACAATATTAGACGTGCTTTTAATTTCGAATTCCTGTAGGAGTACTCTAATAAAAAATAACAAAATGCGTTTTTCGTGGTTTTTCCAAAATTCAACCCCTAAAGGGGTGGAAAGGGGTTATAAAATTATTATGAAGAAACGTTATTGATGGTCTGTTTAATTCGAAACTTTGTAAGGTTACTCTATTAAACAAATAAGAAAATAGGTGTTTTTTTTTTTTATTCTACCCCTAAAGGGGTGAAACAGGGTTTCACACTTTGTATGAATAAACAACATTAGATGTGCTTTTCATTTCGAAAATTCGAAGGATTACTCTAATAAAAAAGTAAGAAAATGCGTCTTTCGTGGTTTTTCAAAATTCAACCCCTAAACGGGTGAAAAGGGGTTATACAATTTGTATGGAGAAACGATACAGATAGACTTTTTAAATCAAAACTTTGCAATATTACTCTCATAATCAAATAAACAAATGGGTCTTTCATGGTTTTTCAAAATTTCGCCCTTAGAGGGGTAAAACGGGGTTTTAAAGTTTGTATGGATAAACGATTTTAGATGGACTTTTTATTTCGAAACTTTGTAAGGTCACTCTAATAAATAAATAAGGAAACACGTGTTTCATATTTTTTCAAAATTCCACAGCTAAAGGGGTGAAAAGGGGTTTCGAAATTTCTATGGAAAACGATATAGATATACTTTTTAATTCGAAACTTTGTAAGATTACTCGAATAAACAAATAAGCAAATATGTCTTTTGTGTTTTTTCAAAATTCAACCCCGAAAGGGGTGAAACGGGGTTTCAAAATTTGTATGAAAAAACGATATTAGATGAACTTTGTAGGATTACTTTAAAAACCATCTAAGCAAATATGTGTTTCGTATTTTTTTTAAATTTCACCCCTAAAGGCGTAAAAAGGGGTGTTTAAGTTTGTATGGAGAAACGATATTAGATGGACTTTTTATTCTGAAACTTTGTAGGATAACTCTAATAAACAAATAATTAAATACGTTTTCGCGTTTTTTCACAATTCAACCCCTAAAGGCGTGAAAAGGGGTTTAAAATTTGTATGGAGAAACGATATTAGATGGAAATTGTATACTCTAATAAACATTTAGGCAAATACGTATTTAGTATTTTTTTCATTCAACCCCTAATGTGGCGAAAAGGGGTTTAAATGGTAATAAACAAATAAGC
Organism: Micropterix aruncella; assembly: GCA_944548615.1. Taxonomy (NCBI): domain Eukaryota; kingdom Metazoa; phylum Arthropoda; class Insecta; order Lepidoptera; family Micropterigidae; genus Micropterix; species Micropterix aruncella. The sequence goes on from OX155980.1 coordinate 22,227,899, forward strand.
AAATGCATGTGTCATATTTTTCTAAAATCTACCACTTAGGGGGTGAGAAGGGGTAAATAACCCTAAAAATCAAAATAGAAGTCGCACGCGACGGTTCCCGGACGTGAGAAGGCGCTAGAACCTCATTATAAATTCATCATTTGTCTCGATAACATGCGTAGCGCAAGCACCGCGATCGTCACATCTTCACGCCTTAATTACTTAGTTGATCATCATGAAGTACATATTGACAGGAGTACCTACAGAGAAGGACGTTAGTTACCTTTATATATTACACGCAAAAACTTACCACTTGACTGGGAAAAAAGGATCTATCTTAACCCAAATTTAACGCGTGCGAAGCCGCGGGCAACAGCTAGTTATTTATAAAAGTGCATATGAAGTGAAAAAAAAATATGTTTATAAAAATGTGTAAGTTGTAGGATGTAGGCATTCGCTTTGTGGTCGCAATACATTTTGAACTTGTAAAAACCTGCACATAATGGTATACCAGTATCATCTTGTTACAAGCATACGCGCAGTAAAAATTCTTGTCAATTTTTGTCTCAGAGCTTCGCGAACTTGCACTGAATTGTTCAAATCGTCACTCTATAAATACGAATGTGAGACAAATACGTTTATGCGTTTCCTGAATCTTGAAATAGAAAGTGCTAAGAAAATATTTTTAAAAATATAAACTGGTAGTTTATCACACAAATTATAGTGAATCAGTGATATTTTGTTTGAGAGTGCCGGAGAAAAGTAAGTCGGTACATTTTTTTAATTAAATTTTAGTTTTGTACTCGTAGTTAGCAAAAATAGATAAATTACGCCAATCATGACTTCAGTTTATAGTAGTTTAATATTCAAATCATGCAAAATTACACGAATACTCCTCAATAGTTTCTTTTTCAAATTTTTAGCTATCGGTATTATAATTACAGTGCAACCTCCGTAATCCGTACTAATTGCTGCAAGGAGATGTTCGGATTACCGAAAAGTTCGGATTATGGAATGTTTTCGGAAAAATCTAAAAAAAGACAACTATACATACATATTACGTAAGTATTTAATTATTAACATACAATATGTTACCACTTTGAAAAATAAATTAAGAAAATAAGAAATCCACAACTGTCGTGTTTTTTGAAGAATTTCAAAATATATAAATAAAAAAATAAGAAATCCACAACTGTCGTGTTTTTTGAAGAATTTCCAATACACACTTTCATTTGTTTGTTTTTTTTTCATAGAATTTATATGTTTACATATAGGAAACATATTAAATAAAAAATATTTTGGAATTAAACTACATATTTTGGCAGGTCACATAAATAAATATGTATGTATGTCAATATTTACTTATTTACGACCTCGCTAGGCATTTATTATTCTTTTATAAATACATATATCTTACCAAATAACTTCACAAAAAAGTAAAAAAATATACTTTTGTCCATAGGTCGTTACACTGTGGGCCAGTTCGGATTACTGGAATCTTCGGATTACGTAAGTTCGGATTATGGATATTGCACTGTATATACTTCTTCATATTAAAATTAAAATTTTGTATTATTGCTAAAGTGGAACCAGTGAATTTTTACACATGACAGTCGAATGTACGTAGAGATAAATCGCATAACAATTTGTTATTATTATTCGTTGTTTAATATTTTATTTTAACATTTTTTGTCATGTTGCTTTCAAATTTCCTTAAAGTTCCATAATACCAAAACCTTAAGTAACATTCATAACATTCCCCTTCTCACATTCCTTTATAATGGTTGTACGCCTATGCCTGCTATAAAATCTGAGACCATACGATTTAAATTTGACTTTGATTTTTTAATATACAGTTGCTGGACTTTATGTCTTATTTAAATAGATAAATTTCACCGCAGATGACTGATGCCATGTCCGAATCTACACTTGCGAGCAACTAAATCGACTCACCCCCTCAGTGCGGAAAAAACTTACTCTTTTTAGAAATGGCTAAGTAGATCCATACAATTATATATATTTTTAAGACCCTTGTTTTGTTAGATGTCTGTCAATATCATAATCATGAAAATCCGCTTAGGTTTCTTTTTAAAATAAATAATATTTAAAAAGGGGAGTCAAATGGATGTTCAGGAGTAGAAAACTGGAGATACTTAAAATTAAATTAAAACGGAAAATGCAACCCTAAGAAGGCACGTTAAATAAATTTATATTTAGTGTTACCCCCCCTTGCACAGATGACAGCTCGCATACGGTTCCTGAACGTCCTGATCAGATTTTTGGTCAAGTCTTGAGGAATACCATCCCATTCCTCTAACAACGCTGTCTTGAGCTTGTAGATATTAGAAGTTGCCGGATTTCTGGCTCGGACTATTCGTTTCAGCTCGTTTCACAAATTCTCGATGGGATTCATGTCTGGACTGAGATCTGGCCAGTCCATCGTCTCCAAACCAACTTTATATAAGAATCGCCGAGTGATACACGCTGTGTGACACAGTGCATTATCATGTATTAAACATAGTTTTTTCCAATAAATCGTTCATACGGTATGACATGATCCAGGAGAATAATTTGATATAGTGTTCAGCATTCAGGCATTCTCTCCGACCTCCCCCTGGCGCGAAAACGAGGTTGGACGTTCCTTCTAAATAAATGCCAGCCCACACCATGCAGGAAACGCCACCGTAGGAAACTGTTTCAGCGAAGCAGCACTGCGAAAATCACTCGCCTGAACGCCTGAAGACCCAGCCTATTCTGTGACTGCCATACAGAGACATTCTGCTTTCGTCAGTAAATAAAACTGACCGCCATTGCTATATGCTCCAACTGACGTCCTATCGAGAAAATTAAAGGCGCGCTTGCTGGTTGCGTGTGGTCAATTTAAGACCTGTGACAGGTCTTTTTGGAACGAGGTTGGATTTTTTCAAGCGTCTTCTGATCGTTTACTGACTGACAGTTACCCCTTGAACTTGTCTCAGCTCCTGCTGTACATTAACGCTAGCGAGGTCGCGATTCTGCAGTAACGTCGTAGCGATGTAACGGTCGTCTCTCTCAGAAGCGCATCGGAACCGGCTGCTATTTGGTCTCCGATTGATGGTACCAGTTTGTTAAAACCTCCTTTTTACTCTTGAGACGCCAGACTGACTAAATTCCACTTGACGAGCAACTGTACGTTGACAAAGGCCCTGCTGCAATAAAGCAATGACTTGCGCGGTCTTTTTTGGTGTAGTATCCATACTTTTACGATAATGGTGAGTTTGGCTTACGGAGATTTTTTCGCGTCAACTACTGATAAGTGACTGCTAAAAATACCTATTCCGGGGGGATTTATGAGTGATTAAGACGCGGAAACTTTTTGCGACGAATAGCGTACTTTCCAATACTTCCGTTCAGTTATTATTACTTAAAAAAGTTCTAAACGATTTTTTATAAAATAGGTATCATTAGAAAGCTAAATAATTATGTTTTCATAAAAGTAGAAGTTTGGTGTACATCCAGTTAGTCATTTTAGAAAAAAACTAGTTTTTATCCGAACTGAGGGGGTGAGTCGATTTAGTTGCTCGCAAGTATAAAAAGAAATGTAGACAGTACAGTGTTGATTATTTGAAACTTGTCTTCATTCCATCATTGTCGGACAAACAATTGCCTATGTGCCTTTTATGCAACAAAGTTTTGGGCAATGACGCTATGAAACCATCTTAGCTGCAGGATCATCTGAGAAGATGTCATCCTGATAAAACAGATAAAGATTTGAAATACTTTCAAACACTCAAAGATAAAATTCAGAAGAGACCCACGCTGGACAGAATGTTCGCTTCGACGTCACAAAGAAACGATGATGGTTTACGAGCGTCTTACAATATGTCGCTACTTATAGCAAAATCCGTAAAACCGCATACTATCGGAGAGAAGTTAATTTTGCCAGCCGTTGAAGAGGTTTTAAAAACTGTTTTACACAAACTGCATCTGATATCATTAAAAGAATTCCCTTAAGCAACAATACTGTTGAAAGACGTATTGATGAAATGAGTTCTGATATTAAAAGTTCTTGTGTTGCAACGATATTTGCAAACGACCCATTTCTCTACACAACTGGACGAGTCAACTTTACCTGGTAATGAAGCATTATTATTGGCATATGTTCGTTTTATTATGAATCAAGAAATCTACAAAGAACTCTTCGCAAGAACTTTGACAACCGACACTAAAGGTGAATCAATATTTCATGTTTTGAAAGATTTTTTCATTGAAAAAGCAGTCCCTTTATCAAATATAATATCAGTAGCTACAGATGGAGCACCTGCCATGGTTGGACGTTATCGTGGATTTATAAGCTATTTAAAACAAAATCTGTCAGGGGTGTTAGCAATACATTGCGTCATCCATCGACAACATTTAGTTGCTAAAAATGTTAGTATTAGATTGCATGAATCTCTTCAATTAGTCATTGATGCAATAAACCGAATCCGAAGCAACGCGTTAAATACGCGGTTATTTGCGCAGTTGTGTGAAGAAAATGACGAACACTTTTATCAATTACTCCTTCACATCGAAGTACGCTGGCTGTCGAAAGGCTTATGTTTGACTAGATTTTTTGCACTTTTTGAGACTATTTTAGAATTTCTGGATACTATAGATAAAATTTTAAAAGACAATTTAATGAAGTGGAAAACAGACATCGCCTATTTAACAGATTTGTTTACAAAATTTAATATGGTTAATTTGCAGTTACAAGGCGACAGTCTAAATTTGATTTAAACAAAGTCCATCTTATCAGGGTTTCTTTCCAGAGTTAAACTAATGAAGCAAAATATTGGACGGGGCGAATTTTCCCAGTTCCCCAATTTGTCACAGACAAACTGCCAGGAAGACGACGTTTCAACCTACGATCAACATTTAAACGCCCTCTATTCAGATTTTAAAACTAGGTTTGAGGATGTGTTGACTATGGTAATACCACCTGGATAATTAACCCATATGGTGACATAGAAGAAACGAATGTCATAATACAAGAGGAACTGACTGAAATAAGAACGAAGAACTTAAGGTTCAGTTTAAAAACGGATATCAGCAATTCTGGCTGCAAAAAACATACCCGTTACTTATCCCGTATTATGGAACATAGCGAGGAAATTTTTAATTTCCTTTCCATCGTCATACCTAGTGGAAAGGGGTTCAGAGCTGTTACCAATCTCCTAACGAAAAAGAAAAACAGACTGGGCGTCATTAGCCGAGGAGATTTAAGATTAAACCTTACAAAATTGACCCCAAATGTTGATAATTTATTTTTAAAGCATCAGGTTCATCCTTCCCACTAAAAACATTTACTTATTGCTTAGTTTATTTTATGTTACGTATATTTTATATAACAGATACAAAATTTTATTTTGAGTAGTTTTAATTTAAATTCAATTAATACATGTATAAAACTTAACATGTGTTTTTACTTTAAGTTTTTAACACTAAACTTCACTACAGTTAATAATTTACAAAAAATCAACATCAGGTAAGTAGGGGTCTACCCAAAACCGAAAAACATGGCAAGGGGTCTACGGCACAACAAAGTTTGGGAACCTCTGATCTAAAACAATTGGACAATTTTCAAAGTTTTTACGAAATGGCTTTGTGTATTGATTACTAGAGGTACCTGAAACAAACGACATTTCAGGATATCTTCTATCATCAATATGCAAAGTCATTGAAAAAACATCGAAAAGAGTGGCCTTTTTTTAAAGTATCGCGAAAATATGTATTTCTCCGATCGTTTTTTTTTAAATATTTCGTTTAATCTGAAAACTCTGCAAATTGTTATAATTTCTGTAATATAGCTAATTGTTATCGATATTACGATATAGTCGAATGTGTCGACACGGTATGTTTAAACAAAATGGCGGCAACTTTCTTGACATTGGAATGAAAATTTTGAACGCTCATATCTCGCTTATTTATTGAGATCGAATAAAGATTATGGAAGATTTGGAATCAGCGTGGTGAATAAAGCTTGGCGAATTTTTTATTTTTTTTTATTTCAGCCTATTTGTTTACATACATTTAAATTCTCGCAACCGCGTTCAGGTTGCTTTAAAACTAAAAGTTACCCGTCTTCATTTGCGATACTTCTAATTCGGAATATTTAATAAGAGTAGGGAGCATTTGACACTCGTCATCGAATTTCTGATGAAGATCTTCATCTCTTGTAATTATAAGCAGTTTTTCGACTATAGGAAATGTTTCCCAGATTTTCTCACTGACTGCTTCTTCTGGCATAAGATATTTTAATAAAGGTAATAGGGGGTCAGAAAAATCGCATCTTTTTTGGATCTCCTTACAAACTGTAATTATGAATTTCTTTACTCTGGTTTGGCATTCTTTTAAATGAGCTGGTTTATTTATAGCAAGCTGTTGCCCGCGGCTTCGCTTCGCGTGGACTTTCGAATCGAGTGGTTAATTTAAAAAGATTGAGGTAAATTTGCCTTTTCAGACACTACCTATGGGTAAATAGGTCAATCATTTAAACAATATATTTTTGTTTCACACGTTTTTCTCTAAGATTGACGACAGTTTAAGCAAAATATATTCCGTGTTGCCCGCGACTTCGTTTGCGTTGATTTTTAGAATGCGTTCCTTAACATTCTGGGATTAACTTCGACCGACTGACTAATATTATAGAAAGCTCAGTTAATTGTGGTAAAAAGCTGAGAATGTCATTATTTTTCAGTCGTATTGATTAGCCTCAATATATATTTTTATCTCGATGGCTTCAGGGGTTTCGATTTTTCATACGACAGACTTCACACGTTTCTTTCCTCCCATAGGGATTAAATTTTAAGAAATCCCTTCTTTGTGATTTCGTTCACTATCAAATAAAGTCCTGTGCGAAATTTCAAATTTCAAGGTCTAACGGTTTGTATATCTCCATACAAATTCCTATTCCTTATTTAATTTTGTAAAGGTTGATTTTGAAAAAACTGGTAATGTCATTATTTTTTTTATGTAATGAGTATCTCAAGTATAAATCTTGATGTCTGTAGTTTCAGCGGATCTCAGTGGGGGTTGAATAAAAAAAAACACTTCTTAGTGCCTCAGTCTACTTCTTAGTCATTCCACTATCAAATAAAGCCCTGTGAAAAAAAATAAAGTTTGAATATCCAACGGTTTAGGGTAGGTATCTAGGGGAGGGCTAGGCATAATGACATACTTTTTGCAATTTCATGAACACGCTTGTTATCGTTTACATTTATAGCTATTTTATTTTATATTGCAAAGCCTATGTTATCTGTCTATCAAAATGCATACAGTTTAAATGTACAAAACATCACAATAATAAATGAAAAAAATATTTCCAAGGTCCCTAAAGTGTCATTATGCCCTATTCATTGTCAATACCCTACGAATATGTCATTATATATATATATATATATATATATATAATGACATATTCGATGTCATACAGGCATATTGACATACCAGTACATAGTCAAAATTTTGTAAAATTTTAAAATTTTATAACAGAATGAAATTTCAAAGCAAAACTAATTTTATTTAATTCTAAGGTTATAATAATATTAATTCTAATACAAATATTCCTATAACTAAGTATAGCACAGTTGGCAATTAAAAATTAAAAAAAATGTAAGCACACCCGCAGAATTTTAAATTAAAAAATTTAATATAAGAATGAAATTTTAAAGCAAAACTAACTTTAATTAATTCTAAGGTTATAATAATAATAGTTCTAAAACAAATATTCCTACAACTAAGCAGAGCACAGTTCGCAATTAAACATTTTATTTTTTCTCGACACACCCGCACAGTCCGCATGTGCCCATTTATGGCATTCTTGGCACCTTATCCAAGCTTCTCGCGACTTAGATCGACTAAAAGTTTCATTGCAAATGGACAGTCGTCCTCATCATCATCCATATTGGTAAATGTTTCCGGCTCGTCGTCATCAGAATCATTCAGCAAGCGTTTCTTAATGCGAGTTCTATCACTTTCTCTTATTTCCATTTCTTTCTTTTTAGTTTCTTTTACTTTTAACTCTTGCATATAAGGACTAGCGGTTAAAACACATTGATATTTACTTGTATTATTGCGTCGTGGCATAGGCGAAGCCGTCACTACTGGCAATGGAGATAATTCATTTAAAATAATTTGACTACAGCTAGGCAGAACAGCAGACGGTTGAGACGTGGAGGTTAGAGCAGTAGACGATGAAGACACATCAAAGGCGTCATTATCATTTAAAGATTGAACATTTTGTGATGGTTGCCCGTGGTTGTCGTCAGTAAGAGGGATATCAGTGACAGCGCTTGGTAGGAAGAGATGATCGGGGAAAATATTTGCGTCCAGTGGCGAAATACCAGTTGCCCTGTAGCCGCTCATCGCTATTCCAACAGTCGCAGCTTTGCAATAGGCCTTTTGAAATATTGATGCAATTTGGTAGATTGATACGATTCGTCCCGGGTGTGATTTTAACCACGTTGTAACTTCTTGATCGTAATATGTGCTCAATGGACCAAAAAAAGCTACGTCCAGTGACTGCATGCGGTGGGATGCAGTGAGCTGGAAGACAAAGCATCACAACATAATTATTTTTTGCAAATACCAGAGCTTCCAAATTCTTATGACTCGAATGCCCGTCTAAAATGAGGAGAGCTTTGTTATCTTCCGTCGGTCTTACATACTGGACAAAGTGTTTAATCCATTTCAAAAACAGATCTCCAGTCATATATGCTGATTCATTATACAATTTGAGGGTGCCTAGTGGAGCTCCGTCGTACAGGTCTGGGTTGAACTTTTTCCTTGGAAAGATCAAAGCCGGTGGAACAAACGATCCGGCGCTACTGACACAGGCAACAGCAGTACTATGAACACCTCTTTCTGCACTGGTAACCGCTCCAACCTGCTTCTTGCCTTTTGCAGCAAATACTTTTTGTGTTTTCTGTACAGTGGTGAGACCAGTTAAAAATCATAGTAGGTTGAATATTTTCCTTTTGTATAATATCTTGCAATTTTTTGAAAAAATTTTGGACTTGCGGTTTATTAAAAGCTCGGGCTCTAGCCGCTGAAGTCGCTTCCGGAAGTCTAAGGGAAACGTTTTTATTCCTCGCAAGAAAGCTTCGAACCCATAATTTGCTGGCTATTTTCTTTACACGATTAAATTGATGGGGCTGTCTGCTGCGCTCAGCCAGTTGGTACGCTAAAACTCGTAGTTCTTTGGTGGTTACACCAAACAGCCTGGATTCCAAATCCAAAATGTGGTTCACCAATTGCTTCTCTGTATCATCGTCGAGTGACTTCTTGAAGCTCCCAAAACATTTAGTAACACCGCGAGCATGTAGGTTTTTATCTTGAGCACGTCTTCGTAAGGTTGCTTGAGGAACATTGTAGACAATTGAAGCTTTCAGCCATCCATATTTTTTTCTCGTACTGCTTGTATGGCACGCTTCATGTCTTCCGCCGACCATGATTGTCGATCAGTTTTTTTCTTGTAATTAGAAACCATCTGGAATGATACATACAAGTATTTGAAAATAAAATAAAAAATTAAAACTCCTAGAGGGCATAACGACATACTACTATGTCATTATGCCCTAGGGGACTTGTCTTGGGAATAATTCTCAATTTAGGTTAGAAACTCCGTTTTTTCTTTTATCAAGGACCGAAGCATGCAGCCTATACATAATTGAATATAAGTAGGTATAAAGGAGCACATAATGAGATAAATAGGTTACCAAAAGTATAGTGAGAAATTGTACTTACGTTTATCTTTTTAAGCGCTTTTTAGAAATGTTTTCGTGTCGGCGAATCCGAATGACATTTGACAGCCATGACGTTTCTGATGCAGTGTTACCAGTTCGCCCCAAAAGTGTGGCTGCTCGAAAAATCAAATTTTGCCAGATTTGCCGTAAAAAAGGCTATGTGTCATTATGCCGGGTCCCATCAAACTTGCAGAAGGCAAATTTGCAGACGGCAACTTGCAGACGGCATTCTTGCAGGCGGCAGTTTTGCAGAAGGCAATCTTGAAGAAGGCAGTTTTGCAAATGTCAAAATGACCTAACCTAACCTAACAGAAAAACTTAAAACATTTTTTTTAATGTTTAGTTTGATGTATAAAAGTCATCCACTACAAGGATGCCGGTAATTAATGTCACTTCGATTTTAGGGAAAGAAAAACCTAACCTAACATAACCTAACAGAAAAACTTAAAAACTGTACTGAAGGTTGCCGCCTGCAAGGTTGCCGCCTGCAAGGTTGCCTCCTGCAAATCTGCCCTCAACAAATTTGGAACTGTCAAAAGTGACATTTGTGCAAAATTGCCGCATGCAAAACTGGCGCCCCCCGTTATGCCTTCCATGTCATTATGCCTTGCTCTCCCCTACATACAAAATTTTATACCTTTTTTAATCCTCAAGGGTTGGTTTTGAAAAACTGTGAATACCATTATTATTCATTTATTATGAATAGCTTAAATATAATTTTAATGTAAGTAACTTCAGCGGTTTCGACTTTCCATACTACAGAATTACACCCCTTTCTTTCATCCCGTGGGGGTGAACTTTTAGGAAACCCTTTTTTTGTGCTTCCATTCACTATCAAATAAAGCTCTGTGCATCTAACGGTTTGGTTTTTATGAATTTCTCATGGCAAAAAAAATATGTATCATCATATAAATGTTTATTTCCTTTATTACACTGAGAAAAATGGCCAGATTGCCGTTTTGGCCGATTCGTTTTGTAAGCAAAGGAATTTTCTGACTGCTGCAAAACGAAAAATCTGACCTCGTCCTTTTGGACCAATAAGGGTCTTAGTATCCCAAGAGGGGGAAAATGGCCAAACAGATTTATTACCGTTTTGGCGATATTCGTTTTGTCCCGAAAGGAATTTTCTGACTGCTGGAAGACGAAAAATCTCACTAAAGCTCTTTCTTATTGACGGCTTAATGGCCGAAACATATCTATTTCAGATCGCGATTCAATAAAAATCTGTTTGGATTAGTACCGTTGGAAGACGCTTGGAGTGCCGGCAGCGTTCTGTCGATCGAGGGTTTAACTACTCGGGCCGTGATCGATCCGTTTGCATGGCGATCGAATCGCTTCGACGATCGATTAATCGAGTGGGCATCCTCGTTCCAAGATCAATTGATCGATTATTCGACTTGCGCTGTGAGTATTCCGGTATTATTATATTTATTTATTTATTTGAGGTAATTTCTATAAATACTTCGCTAAAATCATTATTCCATGCAATCGGCATATAATACATAAACCACAGTAAGCAATAAAACCATTCATGAGTACTAATGATAGCATTGTCCGATGTCGCCCAACTAAGCGATGCTTGTGCTTGGGCGGATATTGTAATCAACAATAATAATAAAAAATTCACTGTTAATAATAATTAAAATCCGTAATAAGTTCCTTAGATTATATAAATCGTAATATATAATTTTTTTTAAAACACAAATTTGACAAAAATGTAATTAGGAATAGTGTCGGGGTTAGGAATAGTGTCGAGGTCAATTAATAAAATTAAAAAGGTAAAACTAATGATTGGATGGACCAAAATAAATACCTAAATAAAATAATACAGTCATAATATAAGGTCTAACAAAACTTGGCACTAATATTCTCAGGGGAGTTTCTGTACATCCAACTAAACTAGAAAATTTAAAAAAATACATATTTTGTTTTTTTTTTTTCAGAAAAAAATAGGATATTAGGATATTAGGAGATTTGTTTGTACAGGAAAATATTCGACGTAAAAAAACTTAGTTGAAAATCATCTACACCTTTTTTTGATTTAGGCCTTCGTTGCTGAGAAAAAAACCTGAATATCCGAAAGTTGAATATACAAAATGATTCTCTAAGGTAACCAATGCTTAAATCAAAAAAAGTTGTAGTTGATTTTCAACTTGGTTGTGTATGCAGAATATTCTCCTGTACAATAAAACTTCCTAATATCCAAAAACATGTTTTTCGGATAAAAAGTCAAAATAAATAAATAAAAAAATATTTTTCTTATTTAGTTTGATGTACAGAAGCTCCACTGAAAATATTAGGGACAAGTTTTGTTAGACCTAAAATATTCAATTTTTTTTATTGTGTATATACGTATATACAGGTTGAGTTATTAATAGTGACATCCTTGCGGTCGGTGATTCAGCACATCAAACTAAGCAAGAAAATTGTTTTTAAGCTATTGCATAGCTTTTATCGCGGGCCTAGGCCAGCGCGGCGACCGAATGAAGAAATTTCTTAACGAAAATTAATGATTTTAAACTGATAATTACGTCTAAACGAGTACTGCTTACGATTCGAAAAAATATATGTTAAACAAGAACATTTTCCTAATATTCTTAGCTTTGAATATTTTAGATTTTGTTTATATTACATACTGTAATTAATTTGTGAAATTAGGTCTAACCGAACACAAAAACGACTACTACGTAAATACTATCTGGCGTATTATTATGAAACCTGCACCATTTTAAAGATAATTTAATTATCTATCTTTTTATCTACGATTTTTTTTCGAATAGTCAAAGAATAATATCCGTTGTTTGCTTTATCGAATAAAATTCGTGCGCTCTATCGGAAGACGTTTAAATTATTCCGAATCTATTCGAAATAATTTCAACGTTTTCCGATAGAGCGCAGTTATCTGATATCAGATAAAAAATCATACTGCATAAATAAAATAAATAAATAATTATAATTGCATAAGTTGTTAAAAAATGCTATGCAATAGCTTTACCGCGGCAGTCCCCGAGTGCCACACGTATTATTTTTTTAATTTTGACTTTACCTTTCAGATTTAAATACACAATTTTTCTGAAATGAAACAGTTTTTTCCACCAAACTATAATCAATAGTAAAATCAATAAAAACACGTTGCTCGTCGGCTGTCTGCAGACTGGGAAATGTCATTAACACACCAACGTGACCGCCATGTACCAACAAATGCGTGTAGTCGATTATAAGGAACTACATATCCGAACGGATAGGTACTCCTTGCAACAAATCGATATCGTGTGTTATCGGAAAGCAACAATATGCATATAAGGGTTTAAAAAAAAACAATTTACTTAAAATTTCCTTTTGCCCATAATGTAACTTTACCTATATTAATTTATACTTTAATTTATTATGACCACAATTTTACAAAACTAACTGATTATTTGTTAATTTACCATCTTAAACTTTTATTCACAATAACCCTGACGGTTTGGTCGTAAGATACATATATAATTAGACACCACACACTCTGTTTGTGCAATTGAGTTTTTTAACAAACGGGCGACAACGATCGAATCAAAGAGTCGATCGAACGCGATCGATTCGATCACACTATGTCAAGAAGCGGCGCGGCGGCGCGCGACGGCATCATCCACTGTCGAACCCTAGAGTATAAATTTATACTCTAAGGTCGAACCTGTCATGTTCAGCCACCGATCATATAAAGCGTCCGTGATCGCCGTTTACAGTGTTTTTATTTAATTAGACTGGTTTAAGCGTCTTGACGAGCATCGGTTTTTCCGCTTTTACATCAACTGTTATTGGTAAGTTGGTTGATTTACTTATGTACCTAGCCGGTTAGAAGCCAATCTCAATTCTCAACTTATAACAGCAAAGTGGCGGCATTACTGTTTGTGGCGGCGTGTTTGTTTGTTTGTTGCGGCATTTAAATGTTTCTTGGTAATAAAATGTACGGAATGTCGTCGTAACCTGTCGAATTGATCCAAACAGAGTTTTGTAAGGCTTGGTCAGATTTCTGTTAAGGCTCGCCAGATATCTTATTGATCCAAACAGATTTCTGTTAGGGTGGGTCAGAATATCTAATTGATCCAAACAGATTTCTGTTAAGGTTGGTCAGATATAGTAATTCCAATTTATCTAATTGATCGAAACAGATTTTCTGGTGGAACACGCGCGATAAGTGCGTAAAAACTGTCAATAATGCTGCTGATTGCTTTGAATTGTTAAAGTTTTTAACTTTTATGGTAGTTTTATGCATGGCTTGCTAACATGTGAAATAGTGTTTTGTGGTATGTGTAGATAACGACTTCGACACCATTGAAGCTTTGGAAGGGCTAGAAGAACGGCATTACGCAGAGCTATTCCCAGATCACCGCCTGGGCCAACGGGTGAAATTCTTCATCGCGCTAAGGAAATACCTGCAAGCTGTACGTGCGGTGATTCTTTAATGAATGACACTGAATTATAAGAATAGCCCTTGAATGTATGATTTTACAAGTTAACACTTGCTATTTTTTTTAAATCAGCAGTAACGTAACGTGGCGGGTATTAAATTGTTTAATCGTGCGAACTTCTTATAATTAATGAATTTGTTATGTTTTATTGCAGGTGAATAACATGAATGCACCAGGCACACCTCAGACCAGTAGCTGGTGCTTAACACCACAGTATTCAAACGTCTCCCCTGAGCCAACGCCACCGACGGCGTGCGCCTCCCCAGTTCCTCGAGGGACGGAGAAATATGAGGATGCCTGTACCGCACCACAACGTTCGGGTCGTTCCGACGGAAGACCCTCATTACGGCCCATCCTCACTAGCCGAATCTATCTCGAGCTCTACACTAGCGCCGAAGGATCGAATTCAGTTCTTATATGTTATCGCAGGTAAGTTATAATATTATCCAATGTTTCCTTTCGGTAAATGTCAGATGTTTCTCCTGTGCCATTTCGTAAAAAAAAACAAATTTTGCAGCTCGGTGAATGCGATTGTCACGTTTGAGCGGCGTCGACAGCAAGGCGCTAAGTCAGTGTTCTCAATCGTACGGCAGAGGTGGGCCAAGAGGATCGAGGATGTCTTCACCCTGGAGTCGGAGTTGGCCCTATTCTCCCACTGGAGCGGCAGCAAGGAGCCAGCAAGTTTGCCATTGGGTAGCCGCTCTGAATCAGCGTCCGCCTCCACCTTCACCTCCAGCCAGCGGCAACCGAGGAAAATAAAACGCCTGGACGAGAGGCTGGAAGCCAGCCCCAACAAAGAGAAAAACCAAGAGGAGGATGAGGCCCTGCTGTGGCTCCACTCTTCTGGAAAAAGTCATCCAAAGCCAGGCGGCCACTTTTACTTCGTGACCCCAACCTCAGTACGGAGAAGTACTCGAACCGGTACGAGGCAGCCGCTACGGCCCCGGGCTCCGACTGGTGAGTGATAATGTAAGCTTTAGACGCCCCGCAGACTGCAGACTTTCTATCGGCCGATAGTTTAGTCGGGCTCTTAATCAGTATAAAGATGTATGCAGTTTATATTACGACGATTTGATATCGGCTGATAAATAGTTTGATGAGCTACGCGATTGCCTTCAAACTAATTAATCGGCAAATTATCGGCCGACTGTTAATCGATATAGTGCTATTCTGTGGGCGCACGCCTGCCGATTGTTATCGACCAACTCGGCCGATAGTTGACAATTCGCTCCTAGCTTTAGCGCGGGAGTCGTATAATATATGTAGATAGTTCGCAGGTACAGAAAAACTTAAATTTGTATGCTCCTTTGCTATTGCCGGTCCGATTAATTTGACAGATTCATCGAAGCCGGTTATCCTGATTCGATAAAAAGTAAAAAAAAATACGTGTGGCACTCGGGGACTGCCGCGGTAAAGCTATTGCATAGCATTTCCGATAACTGCGCTCTATCGGAAAACGTTGAAATTATTCCGAATCATTTGCGGCTGCGTCCAAATCATTAACCCCTCGCGTACCAGACGGCCCGAAACGTCCAGAATTGATATTTACCGTCGAACCCCAGACGGCCCGAAATGGCCAGGCGAGGCCGACCGCTAATTATGTTAGTACAACTTTGACTAATAATTATGAATAATCTTTATTGCTTTACATAACGACGTTACAAATATCTAATAGCAAATTTCAATAGGAACATAAAACAGGTCTTTTTTAGACGATCGGTGTGACAGTTTCGGAGTAATCGTTTTTTTTCTGAAACGCCATCTTTTTTTTGAGACTCGCGAATTTCTTACGGGCCGTAAGGCACACATTAAAATTCAAACCGCGGGCCGCGAGGGGTTAAACATCTTTCGATAGAGCGCCGCGCACGAATTTTTTATTCGATAAAGCAAAAAAACCGGATTATTCAAAAAAAATCGTAGATAAAAAGATAGGTAATTAAATTATCTTTAAAATGGTGCAGGTTTCATAATAATACGCCAGATAGTAGTTGCGTAGTAGTCGTTTTTGTGTTCGGTTAGACCTAATTTCACAAATTAATTACACCGTGTAATATAAACAAAATCTAAAATATTCAAAGCTAAGAATATTAGGAAAATGTTCTTGTTTAACATATATTTTTTTCGAATCGTAAGGAGTACTCGTTTAGACGTAATTATCAGTTTAAAATAATTAATTTTCTTTAAGAAATTTCTTCATTCGGTCGCCGCGCTGGCCAAGGCCCGCGATAAAAGCTATGCAATAGCTTAAAAAACAATTCGGGTAGTCTAGTAATTTGAAATGCATCTTTTATTATGCCATTATGCCAACTTTTATAATGCCACCGCTCTCTTCGAAAACCACTTACCGACTAGCGAATTGTTCGAGAGCAGTCGACCGATTGTTTGTCCAGTCTGCGCCCGCCGACCCGACTGTTTGTCCAGTCTGCGCCCGCCGACCCGACTGTTTAGTTGGCTCTGTGTGCGCGCTAGCAGGCCAACCCGACTAAACTATCAGCCGATAGAAAGTCTGCAGTTTGCGGGGTCCTTAAAGTGAGACATGTTCGTTTGATCCATTACGTCAAAATATAAATGCACATTTTCAACGATTGTCCAATTATGAAATGATGATGATTTTTTAATTAGACGGTAATCGAAAACTTTGCATTTATATTTTGACGTAATTGGTTTTATTATCTGAAAATATGCCTCGTTTGAAAACGCCAAAAAAGTAATTTAACATCGTTTTTGGCCGAAATAGCAGTTAAAAATTTTTAAATGGTGGTTTTCCGATCCACCCCCTTCACGAATGCAATTTACTTTGTATTAAAATTATCTTTATTTTTCTACAGTTACGAATCGACTTTGACATCACCTTCCCTGGCCTAGCAAGCTCTGTTCACCGCCGGTACTCCGAGTTTCGCGAGACGGCGGTTGCGCTGGCCCGGACTTTCCTGGACTTTGGCGCGAATAAGGAGATCCGTTCCCTCGTCGGTGATGCAGAATGTAAGTTCTTTTCGTAGTTTTCAGTTATCACGTTTTGTTAGAGAAATCTGTTAATAGCAGATTTGTTATTAAGAGGAAAGTAACCCCATTTCGTTTCTTATAACAGTTGTACACTTTAGGTTATGGGGGAACTTTGTACAACGAATTTTCCTCCAACTTTAATATTACAGGCTTACGGTTTTGACTTTACGAGACATCTAATAAATTTGTGTAAGGTGGACCGCCACCACAAAAACAGGATTAAAAATCCATAATTATTCTAAATGATGTTAAAAACTGTAAATAATGTTATTAGTAAATGATCTCTTTATAAAAAAAATAAAATATATTATTCCAAATTCAACTGCCTTGAAATTGTCTCTCGCTTGAAATGGCTTGCAACAGACTGCTGTACCTTGTCATTTACAAGCGCGTCACAGAGACCGGAAATGCCTAGTTTGGATTTTGCAGCCGACCATTTCAATAATTAAATTCAAGAAGACGTCACGCTCAAATCTCGCCAGGAATCATAGTTTAACGCAAACATTTTTTTTTCAAAGAGAAACAGTCCCTGACGGCAACTAATCACTTTTTTTTTTATTGTTTCCAGTTATTTCGATAAAAAAATATTGTTTTAAAAAAAGTGCCATTGCTCGTTTCTCTTTTTCAAACAAAAAAACCGCAGGTAAGCCTAAGGTAGGTATGTCAGGCCTTTAATTAAAGTTAAAGGAGAATATGTTGTAAAAAGTTCCCCTTAAGCTAAGTGTACACACTTAGGAGAAACAAAATGGGTGTACTCTTGTCTTAAGGCAGTGTTGCAGGAAAAATAGCTATACATTTATTTATTTATATATATATAGGGTGGCGCAAAATTAATCATCCAATTTTGTTTTTGAATAACTCTTTTACTAAATAAAAACAAATGATTTTGAGTGATGAAAATCTTTATTTGGACCTTTACATTTTTTCTGTTAAGTGGAAAAGATGAGTTTCCGTCAAGTGGCTGCCACCAGTGTTGATACACATTTGTGCCCGTTTTGTCGCATTTTCCATGACTCCGCAAGATTTTCGGTTATAACTGTTCGCATTCCTATCAAATATTCTCCTTAAGGGCTGCGATTGTCTGAGGCTTGTTGTCATAAACCCGCGACTTCAAGTAGCCCCAAAGAAAGGTGTCTGAGCGATATTGCTGGCCATGCCAAATCGCCAAAACGGGAGATTGAGCGACCAGGAAACGCTTCCTTCACAATATCCACTGTGGCTCAGGCTGTGTGTGCGGTTAAACCGTCTTGTTGAAACCACAAGTTCACCAAGCCCCGATCATCCAATGCCGGCAGTAATAAAATCACGACACGATTATGAAATCTACATCCAAATTCACGCTGCGCTAACACCACTGACCGATTATTAGTCAAAATTATCGACACAATTATTCCATGCTTTTACGGAGTATAGCTCTCCATTGCTTGTCAGTTTGTATTCTGCAGCTGTCTAGTTCATAAATGTCAAATATGATTGACGTATGACGCCATTTGCAAAAATTATAACATCTTCTGATAGGGTGATTAATTTTGCGCCATCCTGTATATATATATATATATATATATATATATATATATATATATATATATATATATATATATATATATATATATGTATATATATATATATATATATATATATATATATATATATATATATATATATATATATATATATATATATATATATATATATATATATATATATATATATATATATATATATATATATATATATATATATATATATATATATATATATATATATATATATGTTAGTCATGAAATAAACACAATGCCAACCATTCGGCACAAAACATTTATTAGCAATAGTTAAAACTTGACAGTAATTTAACTATGGCTAGTAAATGTATTGTGCCGAATTTCTGGCGTTGTATTTATTTCTTGAGTAAGTAAATAAATAAATCTATCACTTACCAGTAGAACACTGTTAACCAAAAATAGTAATAATTGTAGGGGCCATATTCAGAAACAGTACTTAAATAAAATCATGACTTAAGCGATGGATAAATTCATTAATAATAAAATCATCACTTATTTCAAGAAACACTACTGTTTCGAATATGGACTGGTATACCGTAGACGGCGGTTCTGTTGTTGCCGTCAACCCGCAAAACAACGGATTGACGGCACTTTAGTCTACCCTGGACAACGGCAGTCGCAACACCGCCGAAACGTCTGGTGCTCTAAATTTCACGCGGTAAATTCGTTTTATCTTATTTATAATAATATTATTATCATTTATTTCCCTTCATTACCATAAGATTTTAATGAAGAAGTCCCTGCTATAATTATAGGTATTTAATATATTCCATTATCTCCTGAGGTGTACGGTCCTCCTAACGCTGTTGTTTTTGTTTGCAGTGGGTGGTGAACTGGCGGACCTTACCGCATTCAAACTCATCGGGTACCTTCTGGAGTATGGAACGACAGTAGTAACGGAAAAGGGGCTGTGGCGGCCGACCCGGTCGGAAGCTATATCAGGAATTGTGATAAATGTTTGTTCTGAAACAAGCCGGGATGAAGTTTTCTCCAGAAAGAAAGAAAAGCTGGATAAATATTTGATTCCAGTGCAGCCTTTTATAATTGCATATGGGTCTCGAAACCCAACCAACTACGAGGTTGTTATAACCCAAAGGGTTGTCTACACCTTTAGTAATTACAAGGAGCCTATCGCTACCTTAATTGAGTATTATTGGGCGCTTCTCCTTACCTACCCACAGCAGAGTGTCTCTATATGGTATGTTTTTCAGAGATATATGTACGAACTTAGGTCAGAATTCGATAAAATTAGTGGCATGACCGAAACTCTCCTTCAGCAGTTACGCGACATTCAGTTGCCAAATAAGTCTCTCGAAACTAATCTATCGAAGTGACTTAGTAATGTTATCTTCTGAAATGGGGCGTTGTCCTTCTTGGAATGTAGCGTTCTCTTCTATTGTAGCATATCGGCGGCATTGCATGCTGAATATTTGTAACGTTCTTTTGTCTCGAGACATTCCATGTCCTTATTGTACCAGAACGTATTCAGCATGGAACTCCTTGTACAAGCATAGTAGAAGAGAACCTGCTTCCAACAGTGATCAACAGGTCTTTGGTGAATTAAATTTAAGTCACCTCCAGTCATCATCGCACCCTGTAAACGAGTCCCAATCATCGCAGCCTGAATTAAATATAAACGAGCCCCAATCATCATCTCAGCCTGAAATACCCCAGCAGTCAGCAGCAGGACTGTCTGATAATCAAAGTTTAGATCGTGTTTTGCTACAGATTGCTGGAAAATATTACGTTACCAATGCGCTAACAAGGGAAATGGCTAGATTATTTTTTACAGATTTTGAAAGGGTTATGACTGTCTCATACTATCCAGTAATAGTAAAACATTTTCGAACAGCTGGTCTCTCTACCGAGAGTGAAGATCAAGGTTTAGAGCTCATTCAATCGGTTTTTAGACATTACTCCTCTGAGTTCCGTGTACTGGCCTATTTCCGAAATAAGAATACGCTGATTGATGCCATACCTTATACAGTCGGTACTCGCTTTGATTACGTTACGAGGAAACAGGGGAAAATTTACCAATCAGTGGATTGTGTGGCCTATAGAATTCCGCTAAGACAAGTCTTTTACAAACTATTTTCAATGACCAATGTTTTAAGCAGTACTCTATCTTAGATGGAACGATGTTATGTAGATGTGCCAGGTACTATGGAGAATTTTATTCAAGGGTCGGCTTGGCGTAAACGCATAGCTAACGCTCCTGAGAAGCTGATTATACCTTATTTTTGTTTTTTGACGATTTTGAAAGCGGGAAAGCTTTGGGAAGTCACTCTGGAATTCACAAGCTGGGGGCGGTATATATAACATTCCCTTGTCTTGCAATTAACTTTCCCTCGGGTACATCAGTGTCGCAATCTTTCTTGAATAAAATTATCCTTGCAGGTTTTTTTCATTCTTCAGATCGCAGTGAATTTGGAAATTATGAGATTTTTAAAGCCATTATTGATGACATGAATGATTTAACACTAAATGGCATTAATTTTCAGCAACTGAGGGATTCATCGCACAATTTATTTCGAGTCGGGGTTAATTTTGGGTGACAACTTGGGTATACACTCAATTTGTGGTTTTGTTGATAGTTTTTCTGCCAATCGCTGTTGCCGAACATGTCAGATTGAGAAAAATGAACTCAGGAAAGATACTGAGGAAAATCCAGGATTGTTACGAAATGTCTCCTACTGTAGGGAAGACCTTGAGAGTTACGCTCCAATTACAACTGGTGTAAAAGAAAAATGTGTTTTTTTTCATTGGAAATCTTTCAAAGTCTTTGAACAAATTGGGGTTGACATTTTCCATGATATTTTTGAGGGCTGTGGAAAGTACATATGGGATTCCTACTGAAAGTCTTCATTTTAGACGAACAGTACTTTTCATTGGACAATTTCAATAGTCGTTTACAGCAATTCGATTTTGGGCCTGAAAACTCAGCAAAGCCAGTAGCTATGTCAATAGATGAAAGAAAGAAGAAAGAAAATTGTGCGACAATCTGCATCGGGTCTAGCCAACCTCATTAGGTATTTTGGATTGCTTATCGGTGATTTAGTCCCTATGGACGATGAACGTTGGGCATTGTACCAATCCCTTGTAGATTTAGTGAAAGAGGTCACAAGATGGACTCGATGAGATTCTAATCAAAACATCGAGTCTTAAAAAATGCTGCAAATGTTTCCGCTAACAGACGTTATATTACTCTAACTTTGGCGTTAAAACATCAGCTAGTTTTAAATGAACTGTTCATTGATGGTGCTTATAGAGACCCCTTAAAGTTAACGTTTTCATCAAGGGCATTAAAATTGCCCGATTATGAATTACTTCTGTCCAGTTTGGGCATTCCAGTTAATGAAATGTCCGGTTCTGTAGTTAAAGCAGCATCATTTTATAATCACTGTTATCGGACAGGAACAGTTTTGCAATTGAGCACCAATGACTGCAGTGATTTTATCCGCATAACAGAAATGCTTTACATTAAATGAAATTAATTTTTGTTGGAGTTGTTTTGGAGAATTTAGGATATTCTCGAAAATGTATGTCTTACGGTGTCCAGGTTAGCCCAAGAACACACGCTGTATTTCATTGTAGTTTCAAATGCCCATATCCCTGTAAACTTTCAACTGCCATTGATGGTTCTTTATTTGTAACTAAACGTTAAAATGACTGATTAGCTAATACACTTGTTTTTGTGCATGCTTCAGCATGAATTTATCCCAGGTTAACTTTAACTTACTGGAGATCCGTGAATATGAGTGGTTAATGTCAGATTCCCGTTAAAGTTAACCTGCATTAAATTCACGGTGAAACACGTCCTTAGTTATGTTTTTAATATGATGTTCCCATCCCTGCATACTTTACTGGGTGACGTGATGCATTTTTAAAATATTTATTCATTGGAACTGATAACTTGGTAGCTACGGGCAATACCGAGCAATTTTTTTTCTATTAACTGTCACTTGACCCAGTAAAGAACCCTCTTAAGATTAGTAAATATTATGGCGTATTTCCGAGGCAGCAGCACATAAGCAAAAACATGGCACACCTGCGAAGTGACATCATTTTGATGTCAAACCCGGGGAAAATAGTCGGAATTCGCAGGGAATGGCGTCAACATGATGTCAAAAAAAGACGCAGTCTTACGCGTTTGCCTCGGGAATAAGCCCCATTGTTTCTTTAATAATTATGATTTATGTAAGGCGCATACGCAGGCCTGCAGTGTTTAGTTACAATAGCAGTCATCATGTACATGTATGATGCCACTGCAGGTCTGCGTATGGGTCATAATGGGATTTTTTATACCTAGTACACTGTAGTACACTGTTTTATTGTGTTTAACCCTTGGAGTAAATGGGTATTTTCATGGATGCATCTGTCTCTTGCAGGATTTTCGGCGACATCGACCTTAAAGTACTATAACTACGAAACTACTACACCAATCATAAAAAGAACAACTGCACAATGATTGCATTGAAATTTCGAATATAGAATATTGAAATATCATTTTATTTATTTATTTATTTTATTTATTTATTAATATTTCACACACATTTATAATACTAGATTAATAAGATTAAAATCTACCTTGCTGGAGTAATGCCCGTACTAAGGTAGACTTTTATGTATTCTTTTTTTCCTTTTTTTTTTTTTAGTTGGTAAGTGTGACATAATGTAGCATTGTTTTACGTGGTAGCTCTATATTTACACAAATTTTACATATACCTACTTATAATTTAGTAACATAATATACATAATAATATTAAATAATCATATATACACATACACATATAAACATATACATCTACACATATACATACACATATATACATATATACATTTGTACATATAATCTATACATATACATAAAGCAGTAATTTTATGTAGTTTGGTATTCTTATACAGCACTATAATTAACTAATTTCTCCGTTTCGTTTCTTCCTAGCTCAATCAACCATTCCGTCATAATTTTTCTTCCTCGTATGGTATCTAACTTCACTTTTAATTCCGAATGTATTCTATTGTGTAGTCGGACAGCTAGAAAAGAAAAATGTCGTTGGGCGAATTTAGTTTTCATCAGGGGAACATCATGTTGCATGACTGTAACTGCGCGTGTTCTGATAGTATGAGATTTAATCATATGCCGCTCTGTGTGGGTGTAATAAAATATTGTCGATACTTTCACATATAATTGGCGTATGTCTAGGACTTGGAACTCTTTAAATAAGTGGTCGCTGGAGAACCTAAAAGGCTTTTTATTTATTACCCTTATTATTGACTTTTGCGCCTTAATTAAGGGATCTAGAGCTGAAAGTGACGCGCCACCCCATCCAAGGATCCCATATGATAGTATACTATTGACTAAAGCGTAATAGATGGTTTTGATTAAGGGTTTTGAGATTACACTCCTTAGTACCTTAAATATGTGAATAAGTTGGCGGACTTTTGATGCAGTACCCTGTATGTGGTCCTTCCAGTTGAGCTTATCATTTATGATAAGCTCAACTTATTTTGTAAAACAATTAGATAATTATGAATAAATATGAGAACGTCAAAGAAAAAAAAACGCGCGACCAAATTTGGTCGACTCGTACTCAACGGATAATTGTTTCGCGACCAGATTTGGTTGACTCATACTCAAAGGGTTAATGTGTTTTATTGTAATTAAAACTGTCTGTACGAAATCCATGTTTTGTCTTTTATACAGGTGCCTGAGGAAATCCATCTCAATGAAACAGCAAGGAGTTGTGTGCTCATGCACCCTGGAAAAAGAGGTAAGGGCGGGAAGGGGGTACATCCCCCCCTCCGCCCACCCCGCCAGGGTGAGCATGCATGCCCTTGCTGGTCCAATGAGAAACAGACTGCCTGTGGGAGTCAGATTTCTTATTAGGGCAATTAGAAACACCTTATTGGAGTAAAAGGATATCTGCCTAGGGCAAGCAACCCTGCTTGCTGGCTGTGCTAGATGTTCTAATTGGCTTAGGTAGGTACCCACCTACCTAAGCCAATTAGAACATCTAGCAGAGCCAGTCAGACTATCGGACTCCTCGGGCCATTTTGTCGAAAAAAATAATTGTATACTGACCCATTGCTCTAATAATGACAACCATGGTGTTTGAGGGGGATGGATAATTGTGCGTATTTTACTATTTGTAAAAATCTGAAATTGTGTATTCGGCTTGTAGTCCAATAACCTATGTAGTACCTACGTCATAAGTTACATCAAGTGGGGTAGTAGGTTTTGGTTTTTTTCCCATTTGGTATGTGCCTAAATCCAAATTTTCGACCTCGGCAGCCCTCCGGAACACTTGAATATCTCAAAAACTGCTAAATTTTTGCACTTTTTTCGGTTTCTTACCATTTTGACGATGAAGCAGCTTGTTTTCGACAAAAACTATTCTATATATTCTTAAACTACATTAAATTTGCTATACTTTAGATTTAGATTGGGATAAATAGCTTTAATAGTTTCTGAGATACAACTTTTCAAAATTTGTCAAATTTTCAAACTTGAAAATGTTGTTTATGCTAATTTTCATGTTTCCTCATGTACAATTGTCTTTATATCTTCAATAACCTGTCTAACATAGGTCAGTGAAAAAAAAATTATTCAATTTACCATTTTGAAGGAGATGAGAGAGGAGGAGGAAGGGTGGGATGGATGGAGGCAAGTCACTGTTCACAAACGAAAAACTAAATTTGAAATACAAAATATATTTTACACATATTTTTAACAAATGTAAAAGAAATATTAGTCAATGTTTTTTTCTCCTCTTTGAGGGAGGGACCAGGGCCAAGGAAATCCGGCGAACCGTCTTCTTTATCGTCCTCTATCGCTTGAAATGAAATAAAAAAGTATATATTGAATAATATAAATAATGGTAGCACTCAACAACAATACGAATGTAACAATACCTGATGTTGTTCCTCAACTTCTTCAATATTTCCGCTTCTCCAATATATCCGCTTATTCAATATATCCGCTTATTCAATATATCCGCTTATTCAATATATCCGCTCGACGATACAGAAAGCCAAGTTGGTTTACCTTATCATCGACCAGACTAACCATCTTGTCGTCGTCGAGGGTGTTGTCGTCCATGTCTATCTTCATTTCTGGCAAATTTGAGGGGCTACTTTGATTTAGTATGTAAGAATGTACTTTTATTTGGTAGAAGAACTTAATTTGATTTGGTATGTAAGAAGTTAGACGAGAGACTTTTTATAAACTTCAACAAACGTTTGCAACAGCAACAATAAATCGTCTATAAAAAAAAACATGTTTTATTTATAGTAAATTAAATGATGAAGCTCTAGTATTAGAAACTACACTATAATTGAAACTCTAGTCTCGAAAATTGTACTATAGTATAGTATAGTCATAGACAATAAGTCTGTGGTCATAGACTTTTAGTCATAAACTTTTTCAACCTGGGAATCTGGAAAAACACCAATAGAGGAATTATTCTATAACTCTATAGTTTGAGACTAGTTTCCTTTTTTTTTAATAAAGGCGTTGGATGTGTCACTCGCCTGCCAGATCAAAATGCCCCGATACTATAGTACCATTTTCGAGACTAGAGTTTCAACTATAGTACAGTTTCTAATACTAGAGCTTCATCATTCAATTTACTATAAATAAAACATGCAAACGTTTGTTGAAGTTTATAAAAAGTCTCTCCTCTAACTTCTTACATACCAAATCAAATTATTGGTAACAAAGTCATGATATTGCATATATCCGAAAACAACAGCTCCCCTAAAAAATAAGAAACCACGTTGATTATCAACATATAAATTAAACTAGTTGTGTTATAATGTTTATAAACATTCCGTGTCTTAACTTACCACAGAACTCCATGTAATTCTGGTACTATGATGAATCGATGACAGATATAGATGTAAAATTAACACATTGAATGCCATGAGGGACACCATGTGTCCGACTTTCCCCCGAGGCAGCACCAATAAATCTAGAATCGTCCAAAAATTGTTAAGTGGTTTTTTGCAAAAAAAAACTGTAAATAATTTTAAAATAATGGGTGATTTACGGAAACAGCGATTTACTCATTATTTTCCGAGATGTCAAATGGCAGACACCAGTGTTTGTCTCGGCCTGTGAGAATGTTCTTTCGTATATCCTTTTTTGTGCCAAGTGGTCAGGTTGTACTGTGGGGCCGCGCCGGTCACTTGCCTTAGCAAAACAGTCGAAACGCTACTTTGGGCGCCTACAGGCTTCTGAAGTGATCAAGAGCATGCGGACACATGGTGTCCAACGCGGCCCCCTGGACCAGATATACTGGCAGTCACAAGGTGTCCGCCGCGCCCCACTGGGCTAAACATGGTTTTTAGTTTGACGTTCAACGTGTTAAGAGTGTAGATAAGTGTAATGATGTAATCTGTAAAAATAAGTATAATTATTAATTCTGAAGGACATAGAAGTTATAAAAGTATTAAGAGGAGTCAGCAGTTAGACTTATTTTCCACTAAGCGGCAAGTGGCAGGTGTATGTATATATGAGTCGCGGCCGCGTCAATGGGTATAGTATATATGACTTATTTGAATAAATAGGAATCGCACTTATTTCTTATCTGAATAAATAGGAGCTTTATAAAATTAGATGGTATACTGGGTTCGTCCAAATGTGTAACATTAAACTTCCGGGGTCGAAAGTTGTTTAAATACAGATAATTTGGAAATAAAAAGTAACTGAGCGACAATCAGACAAATCGTGGACGCCACCTCGTCCACAATATGTTACCGTAGGTACGTTCTGCTGGCCGATTATTAAAGCATTTCAAATTATATTTAATAGGTACTCGATTGTTGACTTACCAGCATAGACGATTGCAGCGAATCCCACTGAAATTTTGACTACAGCCTAAAATGGGATACAGTGAAACGGCAACTTGTTTTATGAAATAAACCATTTTTCGAAATTTATACGGCACATATAATTTGGAAAGCTGTTCCGAGCTCAAGCATCGAGTTTGGTCATTATTAAAACGCTGAAAGCGTTTGAAACATCGGTTGCGAAGCATTAATGTATATATGTGGCGTAACTTGTCTGCTAACACAACCAACAAAAGTTTTATATATTTTACCAAATAAAACCCACGCAAAAGAACTATAACTGTTGAATACGAGAGGATAAAAACTCAAAATAACGGTAAGCTAAAAATAAACAACAAAAACAAACGGCAGTAACGCGTCGCACCAAAATTACTTTAACTTTATCGGAATCAAAACGGAGATATTTCAATTTCTGCCGAATTAACTTAATGGGCAATGAAATAAAAATATTTTGTCGTTTAATTTGCTTTCAGCGCTGCTATGTTATATAAAATACCAAAATTGAAGTTACTTGTGTTTATGAGATCAAATGATGTTTCCTGTATAAATTTTGAAAAATAAGGATTAAAAATTAGGTGAATACCAATCAACTATTGTACTAATAACAGAATCTAATCAAATTATTAGGGAAAATTTCAATAATGATTTCAGGGAAGGACCCAAGTGACATTGAAATGCTAAATAAAAATATTGTCATAACCGAATCCTGATCATCCGCATTCGCTTGAATATGTAAGCACCTAATTTTGTGAGTAGACATTATGTCTTCATAATGCATGTGACATTAAAAACAGAAACAAACCAGTGACATAAAAAATAGAAAAAATCACCAATTTTACTGGTATAAAAAATTATCAATTGTACAAATCTCTAAAATTATAAGCATTGCCGTACCTACTGCAAACGTTACATCATATATTTCAGAAGTTTGTATCTATGTGCACAAAATGTGCGCAAATGTAACCATAATTAACAAAACAATAAGCAAAGGAGTCTATTTAAGCATAGTATAATACACACACATACATAAGTGTTTTACTGCACGGGGCATTTTTTAGAGTATGAATCAGAACAACGAAGTAAGCAACTATTGTAATTTTTTTTGATAAAAAAAATCAAAATTTTTTTTTTAGGAAAAACTTGACTGGTAAATAAAGGCTTGAGAATTTTTAATCAAAAGTTGCTTATTTCGTTGTACTGAGTCACATACTAAAAAAATGCCCGTCCAGTAAAAACACCCCATCTAAAAGGAGAACTTTGTGATCGATAAATTACTGGATATTTTTTTATAAAATCAAATACCCAGAAAACGATAGCAAGATATTTTAATTGATAAATGGTTTGTTCAGTACATGATTTTTACAAGACGCCCAGTTAGAAGGCATGTACTTAAATACATTTTTAAGAAATATACAGTCGAAGTAATAAAACGAACAGTTCACGCACCAATTTCGAACAGAGAAGATAGTAGAACACTACCGGTCTCACCACTATTCGTGAAATCCAACAGATTCCGGATCATAACGCATCGCGTCGCAGTGGCGCCTAATTTTGTATAATCGACAACTGCTCTAGACGTTTTTCGCCATCTCCCTTGGCCGCAGCTATTCCAGCTGCCATACATCACTCATCCCTCACAACATCGTGTTTATATCTCTTATCGCTCGGATTATCGTTTATTTTTACATGATTGCGGATCTAGGCGTTCGATTAGCTAGATTCGTTTTCGTTCAGGTAATTTGTTTTTAATAAGTACCTAATGATACTAATCCTAATATTATTTACTAACCAAAACATTATAAAAGAATTATGTTGACCTAAATAAAAACACTATTTAAATGTCGGTTTTGTACCTTCGATCGGCCTCTATTGGTGGAATGAAGGCCTCCATAGAACATAGAACGACCAAAAACAATTTCGATTGTATATTCCCTGTGACGTGTTACGGTTGAAATTCAGTCCTCTGATATTAACCCTCATGTAGGCATTCCGTTTTTGTTTTGTTCCGTCCATCTTAGGTTAGCATGAATTTGAGGGTTGCAGCTTGGTGTTGCCATTACAAAACGTTGTGTTTAGTTTTTCCATAGCAGTTTGTGTGTTACCATAGATACAAATATTTTTCAAATATAATGTCGTCAACGTATTTTGACCATAAGTACTAGACCGCGCGACTAGCCTAAGCTGGCTCCACACTAAGACCAGCTTTGGCGGCATAATAAAATGGATCAGTAAGTAAATATTTAAAATTTTCAAATTCAAAATTCTTTATCAATCTTTAATATTATATATATTTTTAAATTCAAATCCATCCTAACTAGGCCTCGCCTATACCTTATAAGGTAGGCTTAATATAAAAGAAGGTAGAGTGGTTTTCGTAACTTGCTGTATTATCTTTGTATATTATTATGTTAAATTTAAGAAGATAGATATGTCTCCAAAATAATAAAGCATAATAATATTAAATTTAGGTATATACATATAAATATACACGTACATACATAGATAAATATGTACTTTATAGATAAATATAAAATAATTCTACATATATATATATATATATATATATATATATATATATATATATATACATATATATATATATATATATATATATATATATATATATATATATATATATATATATATATATATATATATATATATATATATATATATATATATATATATATATATATATATATATATATATATATATATATATATATATATACATA
>OX155980.1:22258445-22379420 GCA_944548615.1 Micropterix aruncella
AAATATCGTGTCATTACGCATCTCGTATCTTCACAGATAGATTAGACAGACAGATTCTATCTGTCTATCTATTCTATCTGTAAGCTGTATTCTATCTGTCTGCTGTTATAAAGATCCCTGCGCAGATACAAGGTCGAAATAGACAAAAATTGTGGTGTTTGCAGTGAAAATAGGTATACATATACCTAAAATGAATATGTGTATAAGTTTTTAAGTTTAAGCCTATCAATGTAACTGCAAATCCTACAATTGAAATATTCTGTTTTTTTTTTTTTTTAAACTAGATGTTTTTTGATTTTCATCAATCTCTAATTCTATTTAGATCGATCAATAATCAAAATCTAATTCAGCCTAAATCAAATTCAAGCCTAATTCAAAAACATTAATCGCAGACATAGCCACGTTTAGTAAGATATTGAAGTTTATTGGTTATGTTCATTACAAAAAATAAAAAAACACATCTCATAAATCAAAATATTCTTTATTTATATGAAAAAATTTGAAAAACTTATTTTTTCTTTATGTAGTAGTTTTTAAAACAGCAACATTACAATACAATACAGTAGAATACAGTAACAGTGCAATACATTAGAAACATAAAACAGTACAAAATTTTACTTTCAAAGATACATTTTTTAAGAGATAATATTCAAAAGCGCTATAACAAACATCTTTTGTGTTTTAGCAAATGAAGCAATTGAGTAGTTAGTTAGTTAGCAATTGATGTAGTTGTTTGTAGTGGTGAAGTTGGTTGTTTATGTGCGAGTATGGTAGGGGTACGATGGCTTCGAGTCCGTATACCGGTGTATCTGACCCTTTACGGGCTAGTTCATCCGCAGCATCGTTCCCTCTCGAGTTACTGTGTCCCTCGATCCATTGCAGTGTCACCTTATTGCCTTTTTCGCATACCTCTAAGTTAATGGCATTCGTATATGAGTCCAGATGTAAGTATCGCTTCCTAGTACTTGTAGTACTGACTTGCTGTCTGATTGTATTGAGCAATGGATAACATGTGTTTATGGTGGCTGCGCTCCTCGGTGGGCTCGTATATGAGTCCAGATGTAAGTATCGCTTCCTAGTACTTGTAGTACTGACTTGCTGTCTGATAGTATTGAGCAATGGATAACATGTGTTTGTGGTGGCTGCGCTTCTCGGTGGGCTTCGAGGGCGTCGGACGGCAGCGGCGAGGCGTTCACACACAAACATTACTACTGTTAGCCCACAAACAGTAGTAAAAGATTTATAAAGAAGTTACATAAAAAAGTAACTTTTTTAAAAATCTTTCTCTCTCTTGCACTCTGTCCCTCTCTCACACATAAACACAGTCTCTCATATCATTGACCCCCAGATTCTAACGATTCATGACTCCATCCATCACTTCATTCTTCACCAATCATCCATCGTACGTACTTGAAATAAGGATACTGTGGGTATACTACTGTAAACTACCTACTATTATATCCACACGGGCAAAAATGACTACACAACCGAGAAAGCAATGCAATAAATGTTAAAGACTCGCGGTTTAACACTTTCGCTATAGAATTAATTACTGTATACATTGAATGAATTGAATGAATTACTCTAAAGTGTGATAATTTTTAAAACAAGGATCGATGCAGAGTGGTACATCGCAAATTTCACATATAAAAGTGGTCCTCTTCCGTTTTCCATCGCGTTTTAAGCACCATAAGCAACTAGCCCGCTTCCGCTCACCGACGGACCCAACGACCAGTGCAGCACTACGCGCAAAATGCTGTGTACCGTCAAGTCGCAGTGAAATATGGTCACGGTTTACACTTTGGTGACGACGCGGCTTAGGGACAAGGGGCAAATGCACGTCAGTGATTGCACTGATTAAACTTAGTCGGAAAACTTCTTGCCGAACAGTTGTGGCTACACTCCTATGGAAGAGGATACAAGCGTTTAATATAGACGCATTGAGAAGCCTCTTGAATAGCTTTTTGCTCCATTTGGCGTTCCTTTTTCTTTCTATTAGAAAAGGCTCTAGCATTTGGTCTTTCTTGTCGACCCCGCCCATGGATTTATTGTAGTCGCATATCACCTTGGGTTTGTAGAGTGACGGCCTACCAGGTCTAGCAGCCACTTGGACCACTTCAATACCATGGCAAGTGGATGTAGTGTACACAGTTTTCTTGTCCTGGAAAGCCATCACTACAACATCCCCAGAATGTCGAGCTACGAAAGTTCCATCTGCCGGTATGACGTGCTGAATGAGTGGTGACACATGCTTCCGCGATTTGCGCAAGGCGCCAACACAATCGGTTTTGTTCCGTTTCAGGAACCTCGATAAAACGGGGGAGTTGAA
This sequence comes from Micropterix aruncella, assembly GCA_944548615.1. Classification (NCBI taxonomy): domain Eukaryota; kingdom Metazoa; phylum Arthropoda; class Insecta; order Lepidoptera; family Micropterigidae; genus Micropterix; species Micropterix aruncella. The sequence continues at coordinate 22,260,775 of OX155980.1, forward strand.
CCAACTGTCCAAGAATAATTGGTGTCCCTTGCCGAGCAGCGGCATCATAATTTGTCTTACAATGTCAGTGCTCTTCGGAAGATTTGATCGATTAGTAGTATCTTTGCCCATGTAAATGACGAACGACCACAGGTAGCCCGTAGCCGGTTCGCAGATTTCGAAGGATTTGATGCCGAAACGAGCAGCCTTCGTTCTGATAAACTGTTTGAAGGACAGTTTACCCTTCCACAATGTCAAAGATTCATCAATTGATATCTGTTGCTCCAATACATAAGCCTCTTGAAACTTCGCATTCAAGTGCTCAGGTATGGGGCCAAGAGAGAACAACTTAGATGATTTCTTATTGCGGGTTTCGTTATCTACAAAGTGTAGAGCTCGATTTAAATTTTCATAACGAGCCTTTGAAAAAAGTTTTCTAAACGAGTCATGTTTTAAGAACTCATTTGAAGAAAAGCACGATTTTATAGTCGGCATTTTGACAATCCCGATCAACATCCAAAATGTAAAAAGTATCATTATTTCATGAACGTTAGTGTCATACCAATCTCTCGCAAACCTCTCCGAAGACGCCTTCAATCCTTGAGCATATCGATTGGTCTCACAAACGATATGCTCCAGAATTTCGTCGTTCCAGAAAGTGCGGAAAGCATCATACGCATTCTCAACTGGCACGACAGGTCCAGGGTTTTCGACCAGAAATTCCTCTGGCCGCCCAGCGAAAGAATCCATGGGCGACCAGTTGAATATTATCGCGTCCCTGTCCCCATCGAACAAATCTGTCACTACATCATCTGCATATTTCCTTGCTTTTTGACTCGCGTCACTAACCCTAGCACTCCGCTCAGCCTTATCCATCTTATCTTTCAGTATTCTCGGAATTACTTCATCAGTCACACAGCCTTCCACAATCATATCGCCCCTACCAACGCGCGCCGTTGCCGCCCCTCCTCTTCCTCCGCGTCCTCCGTGTCCCTCTCTGCTTCCGCGTCCTCGTCCAGCAGCGTTTCGTCCAGCTCTCGCTACCAAGTACACTGGTCTGAAAATGAAAAAACGAAAATGATTAAAATTTAAAATTAAGATATATGTAAGAAGATCTACTAAGTACTAACCTTCGAGTCGACAGACTCGCACTTGCCAGTGGACTTGTCAGCGGACTGAACTCGGGTGAAGGACTGCTGGACGAGGACCCGGAAACAGGGGACACAGGGCGTTCCGTCGGCGGTGACCTCGACGTAGACCTCCGCTGAAATTTACAAAAATAGAAGAAGAGTTCTCGAATTCATTTTATATTTATCATATCCTATTTATAGTAGTTTTATACCTCTCCTATCAGAGGATCAAACTGGTGGCTCGGACCAGCGCTGGTTGACGGCGTGGGCGACGAACGTGCCGACATGACGCCGCTTTAGAAAAGAACAAAAAAAAATTATAATATTCTCTGAAAATAATTTGTACCCAATACTTATATTTATACTTACCAAGGTCGTTGAGTCCCTCCAGGACTCATGGAGAACACAGGCATGTCGGGCATGTCCACCGCCAGCGTCGAAGCCACGTCGAGTTCATCGTCGGAGTCGACGTCCGATGCCGACGTCTCCAACTCCGCCTCCAACTCGGCAAAGAACGAAGCATCAGGAACTCCGCTCCCTAAATTCCATTTCCTAGACATCTGCAAAGTAAATGAAAACAAAAACAAATTTATATATATATAGGATATATATATATATATATATATATATATATATATATATATATATATATATATATATATATATATATATATATATATATATATATATATATATGTATGTGTGTGTGTGTGTGAGTGTGTGCGTGTGCGCGTGCGTGTGCGTGTGCGTGCGCGTGCGCGTGTGCGTGCGCGTGTGCCTGCGCGTGGGCCTGCGCGTGCGTGTGCGTGTACGTGTTCGTATACACACACGCACCCGCACACGCACACGCACACGCACGCACGCACGCGCAGACACACACACACACACACACATATACATACACATACACATACACATACACATACACATACACATATATACATATATACATATATACATATATACATATATACATATATACATATATACATATATACATATATACATATATACATATATACATATATACATATATACATATATACATATATACATATATACATATATACATATATACATATATACATATATACATATATACATATATACATATATACATATATATATATATATATATATATATATATATATATATATATATATATATATATATATATATATATATATATATATATATATATATATATATATATATATATATATATATATATATATATATATATATATATATATATATATATATATATATATATATATATATATATATATATATATATATATATATATATATATATATATATATATATATATATGTGTGTGTGTGTGTGTGTGTGTGTGTGTGTGTGTGTGTAAATATATATTCTGCCACAAACAAACGTAATCACTACCCAATTTTTATTATTATTATTATTATTACAGTCACGCACATTACAGTCACGCACACGCACACGCACACATACACATACACGTATACATATACATACATATACATTATTATTAGAAGTCATATCATCACAGAATCAATTCGAAAAACGTTATACCAATTTTCGGCATATTCGATTTGAGCATCGTCTTCAAAAAATATCGATTATGCCAAAGAAGATCGATCCCCGCACTACTTTCGCTCGCAAAATAAAAACAAAATGACTAATTTGCCGGCTTTTTTTCAAAAGCTGTTTATCAGACATAAAAGTTCGTTTTTTGATTGATTTCGCATGAATAGCGATTGAAAACAATATTTCCCATCCCATTATAGACTATTTGATGACAGAATGCCTTTATTACATATCAAAAACAGTAATTCAAAGAGCCTCGAAAAAAACACCCTCAAGGTGTCCCACTGTTTATCAGAAAATCACTATAATTACTAGTCGATGTGACTTGATTTCATGATCAATCAATCAATCAATCGTTTAAGTCAATAAATACTTACATTTACTCGGCGATTCCGCAAATAAACACTCAAAACAACACAAAAAGTCGAGAGCACACGCACCGCGTTCGCCGAAATACTGATCTGCGAATGTCGGCTCTAAAAATTGCCATTTAAAATAATTGAAAAGCGGGCGCGTTCACCAAAAATATAATTAAAATAAAATAGGTATCGCTGCATAGGTTACAAATCAAATCCTATGCCAATCATACCGAATAAGCCAATGGTTACGTGTTTTTCGAGAGCGTTCTTCGCGGTCAAAATTATGGCCGATATCGGCCCAACGGGGCCATCACGGTGATTCGTGAATTGGCCGATTTCGGCCAGTCGGGGCTTGAGTGGTTAAAACCAAGGCATGTACAGCCAACGACAGAATATTTGATATCGTGATGATGTATTGAAAATTTAAAATTAGCTTTTATAGTCTAATTATTAACAAATTCAAATTCAAATATGTTTATTCAATGTAAATACATAATATACACATACTGAACGTCAAAAGACAGTAATTGTACTTTTTCCAAGTAAGATTCCACTGGAAAGAACCGCCAAAGAAAACCAGTGACCACTTTTTTGGTACTATTATTGTCCATAATTTATATATAATCAATAATTCAAAAATATTTCATGTCCCCGGTCCATGTATTCACTTCATCGATGTCCCCGTGAATTGAAGACATGAAACAGAAAGAAAAAAGGCAGGCAGAAAACAAGTAATTTCACAATAAAATATAAATATTCAAAATAGATCGGCTATGCCTAGTTAGGAGCGACGCAAGCATTTGTTACTACAAACGGTGTAATTTTTTTAATCAAATAAAATAAAAAAAAAAATAAATATTGAAGTGATGAATACAAAATAAAAAAAACTTCATTTCGACGTACAAAATCGACTAGATATCCTAACAGTATTGTTTTAGAGAATGACTGTACTATAATTTAAATGTTCATTAGCGATTAACACATGCATTACATGCATAACCGTCCATGATGTAATATCGATAATTAGTTTGGTTTATAATACGGTGTGATATATAATTAGGTGGAAAATAACATTAGGATTGTGACACAAAAACACAAAACAATCATGTTTCACTTTACAAACTATTACCACTTTTATATTAGGAGCCTCAATTATAACAGTACATCTCAAACACAATACTTTTATAGACTCTGCTTACAACACAATACGATCACCTTTCACTGTCCAAACTATTATTATAATTATATGTGCCTCAATTTTACAGTACACAGTAAGACACATAGTATTATTCATTGAAGTGGATATATTCCTTCTAAATCACTATCACTGTTTTCAGATCTACTTTCATCTAAATTAACTGCGTTCATTTCTTCATCACTACTTCCCGTATTTACTACAAATGATAGATTGTCTAAAATTCTATCTAACACCGGTTCGGTTAGCCTATATTTGTTTTCTATATCGATCACAAACATTAGTCCAACATTGGGAGTCTCTGGTTGACATTGTTTCAATTTTATCTATGGCGTGTGTCATAGCATCGTCCAGTTTAAACGAAACGTTCTTATTCGCTACATATCCCTTTATCTGAGCCCATATTTCCTCTATAGGATTAAGGTCAGGGTGGTATGGTGGTAATCGGAGTACTGTGTGACCATTGTCTTCTAATAAAGCGTTAACTTTAAACTTTTTAAATTGGGGTTTATTAATTTTAATAATCTCATAAAGCAATGTCTTCTCATTGAATGGAATATTTTTATCGCGTAACCACTGTTGCATAACAGCTTTTCGAGAGTTGGACGTTGGTGCTGGGTTTAATTGCACGTTGTGGTATGGGGCATTATCAATCACTACAACAGAATTAGGATTTAAATTCGGAATAAGTTTTTCTTTAAGCCATTTCTCATAATTACTGAAGTTCATGTGGTGGTGATAATCACCACATTTTTGAGAAGATTTATATATCAGCATTGCATTGGGTACAAACCCATCACTACCTCCAGCGTGAACTACTATCAAACGCTGACCCTTGGAAATAGGCATTTTAAGGCCTTTTGTCGGACTACATGTCCATGATTTAGGAGTAGTATGGCTGCTATGGATATGTCTCATCAGTATATACAATTGATCTATTTTCATTGCGGAAATATTTAATTGATTCTAAAAAATTTATGCGCTGCAATTTAATGTCATGTCTTTCAATTAAAACTTTTCGGTTATTTTCTGTCTTTTGCCATCTAAATCCAATTTCCCTTAAAATTCTTCCCAAGCTACACCGGCTTCCGTTGAAATTAGTATCACGAACAACTTTCTGGTGGAGAGTTTTCAAAGTTGGGATTACATTATCTGTTAAATGAAAGTTTAAAACAATCCGCCGTATTGCCGTTTTATCAAAATCATCCAAACCCGTCTTTGGTTTACGACAGTTAGTCTTTTTTTTCCCTGGCGTAGAAAATGACGTCGGCTGGTCAGAATCTAATATTTTTTTCTTTTCGGCTAAAACTCTTTTTATTGACGCGATAGATATTTTACTAGCAGCAGAAAGCCTTTTTAAGACCGCTTGCAATTCAATTGTTATTCCGAATGTCGCTTCATCTTTCATGAAATGGTAAATATTTGATATTAATTCCCTTGTCTGGGATTTCAGCGTCTTATTTCCCAATTTTGTTTTTAACGGCATATTCAACGACGATCACGACAAGAAATAATAGAAAATAAAGTTATTTACCTACTGTACCTCCTGGGATTCAGCACAGTCGAACGCACGATCACAACACAGAACACGAAGACAAAATACAACACAAAACGTATTTATTTGTTACTCTTCTGATTGTACCGCTAAACGACGGGCCGCTGAGACAATCACGTATATACTGAAAAATTATCACAGCCCAATTCAACTCAACACTAAACGAATCTATTAGTTATGTAATCGTCTGACTGTACCGTTAAACGGCTGGCTTCGACGAGAATCATTACAGTCACGCGTAAACTCAACCTCTCTCCGTCATTCTCACAGGTATAAAATATGCCTATCCCTTTTTTGGTTTCAGTGCATTGGTGTTCAATAAATGCAATACGTGACCTGAGCATGTAGTTGTAGAGCTCAAGATGTTTGCATTCCTCTGTACCATAGCAACATTTTAAAATTTTACCAGAATGTTTTTCACGTCGTTTACGTTTTCGAGTAATCTTTGCGATAGATTTGTGATGGTTGTCATTTTTAAAAGGCTGTATCTTTCAAATGGCAGCTGCAATATTTTGCCCAGCTATAGATATCACATATTCAAGCAGTTTCATTGAAAAAAGTCATTTATTAGGTTTCCGTTACAAAAAACATCGCATTTTCATTAAAGTAATTATGTTCCGTGTCCGGTTTTCATTGTCCGGAGTCACGCCGATCTGATATCGTTGGAATTTGGAGATGCCTTGTGATATACACTCTGATATAGAAATACGAAGGGATGCATTCTGTCGCAGGGTTTTCGTCTGAGGGATCACTAAAATTAGTTCGCTGTTAACTAATGCATACATTGTACCTCACAGGTTCTGAAATCTGGGAACGTATTCTCTCAGCTCGCAAGATACTTCAAGTTAAGTTCGGCCCAGGAAGTTGCGTTTTGCCTAGCTCTGCGCAATTCTGCTAACGCTGACATCGTCACTGGCGCCCAGCAACATCTCCGAAAGAAATTTCTTGAGGTCGTCCACTGCTATCTGGATACCGGTGAGAAAAATACCTACAATTTATTTTAGTACGATGTGTAGGCAGTTTTATGAGAGAAGTTGATAAAATGGTAGTATATGCGTAAAACATATAGTAAAGCTTTTGCAGGTATAAATGTATGTCTGATCAGTTGGTTCTGTGCATGTGTTGCTTTAGCAGACTTCTATCATGCAATCAATTTTACCTATGTACACTCAAATCAAATTAAATCGAATCTGTTGGAAAACATTACATTATATAAAAATCGCATACTATCAATTACAAAAAAAACGCACTTGGAAATGTTTGTGAGATTTGATCGCAATTTACTATATTTCTATTACACTATTTATGAGCGAACAAGAGTTAACCCATCAGGCCCCGATTGGGCGATATCGGCCACTACGATTCATCGTGACGGCCCCCTTTTAATTTAATTTTAATTTAGTTTGTTTTATTTTATCATGTTTTATCATGTTAATATGTTTCATTTTAATTATGGGTACAGTGTTTGGCAGTAATTAACGTTTTGGTGAGACAGTGTCGTAATAATTTTTTTTACTAATTTTTACAAAAATTTTTTGGGACAGCAACTTGTCAATCGGCTGAGGGGCCGAGGCCTGAAGGGTTAAGAAAGGAAATCAAGATTTTTTTTTAATGAAACGGTATTTCTTATTTCCGTCTTACAGATAGTGGGAGACAAGTAGAGTTTGGTGGATTACAAGATTGCAGTCCTGAAGTTCTACAAGCATTGCTCGGAAGCTTGGCCCATGAAACTTTTGGATTAGCCGCCGTTACGAGGGAACTTTTCATAGACAGGCTGAAAAGTGATTTCCCACGAGAATTGGTGCCAGTAATACTCGCACCTTTACTTTACCCCGACGATACGGAAACGCCTCTCGACGAAATGGCATCTGACGAAATGGCCGGGACCATGATGGAAAGTGGCTCCCTGGCAGATCTCATAAGAGAAATTGGCTATCCCTTCACTTCTTCCGTTGAAGAGTGTAAAAATGCCATCATAAATCTTAGCGGCCGAGAACCAACAGCTCCTGAAGTTGCTCGACTCATTTCGATGATGATTTTATACCATCTGGGCTCTCAAGATGTTCAACAGTCACTCCAAACACCTGGAAATTTTTGGACAACCCGTGACAAAAAGGACCAGATTTTGCCGCATTCTCAAGCCGATGCCTGGAATGCCGAAGTGTTTGTACAAGCAATCAACGAATCTGCTCCGAATATAAGCTGGAAAGATGTTATCAAACATTTGGACCATCCTGAATTTATGGTGAAGGATCGGCAGGGTTTAGTATTATTGATGGCCATCTTACGAATCGGACTACAGAGCTCCGGATATCCTACAAATCTATTCCCGATGGAGTACATCTACCGTCATTGGCATAATGTCGATGGCCAATTGAGTCTCGTTTCCAAGATACTCAAATATCCCGATGTCTTTGATTTTGCTGACCATCCTTATCATCCAGTTGCCATTGATATTTTGAAAACGCCTCCTGAAAGTGACAATAAAGATATAGCTACTTGGCGCTCCCTGTACTTGATCGAGTTGCTGATTTACATGTGGGAGAGAGGCTACCCTCAAGCTCACGAGCTCTTGAAATACCCAATTCAAAAATGTCCCGACGTTCTCTTTCTGGCAATGTTGCAAATGAACTCGCCCATGACATTAGTCACGCAGGATTTATTCTCTAATTTGATACCCATATTTCTCGGAAATCATCCAAACTCTGGTGTAATTTTACACCAAGCTTGGCACTCTCAAAGCCCTAACGTCAAGCATATAATAATGCATGCGATGGCAGATTGGTATCTCCGAGGAGAAAACGATCAAACTAGGCTTTCGAGGATACTTGATGTCGCGCAAGATTTGAAAGCCCTGTCGTTGCTCTTAAATGTGCAGTCGTTTTTGTTTGTGATCGATTTAGCATGTCTGGCATCGAGGCGGGAATATCTCAAGTTAGATAAATGGCTAACCGATAAAATAAGAGAACACGGAGAAAGCTTTGTGTCCGCTATGGTAAAATTTCTGCAGAGGCGTTGCCCCCAAGTTATCGCGGGAAAAGTATCAGAAGAGCAACTGCCCAAAGCAGCGCAGTTACCTCATGAGACTATTGCTACCATGATGCAGTGTTTACACATTTGCATTAATAGTGTTCAGCAGGAACTTTCAGATGCAATTATTGCGGTCTGCACAAACTGCAGTTTCATTTTAAACAAACAACGTCAAGCGGTGCCGGGCATTTCCAGGCCGCATAGAATCATTGAAACGCCTTTCAACCCTGCTGGACTCGGTGGCCAAATATTCAATCCGCCTCCTGTTGATCCAATCGCTAATTTGGTACCTAATTTTGCCAACATAAACCTCGGGCCTCCGACCAATACTCCATTCTCTATTCCCGGGACGTTGGGTTCTTTAGTTTCGACTCCTGGATCACCTTCTCGAATGATCGGTCCGGTAACATCAAACAGTCCGTTCCCATTAATGCCAATGCACGGAGCTAATTTAGCCAACATGGGCATGCCTCGAATGGGTTTGATGCCAGCTATGGATAAAACTCGGATACAGGAAAATCCCGTCGTTTTCCCAGAGATTTCCATAACCGTGTCCAAAGAAATCGAAGATGAAGCTAACGGCTACTTCCAGAAGATATACAATCACCCGCCGCATCCAACCATTTCCATCGATGAGGTTTTAGAAATGCTCAAGAAGTTCCAGGATTCGCCAAACAAAAGAGAGCAGGAAGTCTTCGCATGCATGCTTCGTAATTTGTTTGAAGAATATCGCTTCTTTCCTCAGTATCCGGATAAAGAGCTGCATATTACGGCTCAACTCTTTGGAGGAATTATCGAAAGAAGCTTGGTGTCTAGTTATATTACTTTGGGCTTAGCGCTTCGTTTCGTACTGGATGGACTACGGAAGCCCGAAGGTTCCAAAATGTATTATTTTGGAATTGCCGCTCTGGACAGATTCAAGTCCAAGTTGAAGGAATACCATAAATATTGCGAGCATGTGAGAGCTATTCCACATTTCACTGAGTTTCCGCCGCATCTGATTGAGTATGTTGAATACGGTCTTCAAGGTCAAGAGCCACCTTCGAAACCACAGGGGCCCGTCTTGCCTGCCAGTCTGGCTGGAATATTGACACCATCACTGGCCACTCCAACCATTGTCGCACCATACAGGTTAGTTGTCCTCTTTTGTAGCCTTACTTGCTTTTTCCTCAATTTCTTATTTACCATACATAACAAGAATATACATATCTACTGAATAAAATCATGAAAAAAATTTATGAAAATTAGAATGAAATAGATAATTGCTTTCTATAGCCCTGAAGCAGATTTTGTGAAAAATTTATGTAGTTATTGCATTTAAAAATATCTCACAGAGAAAGCGAGTACTTTATTTCTTCAAGAGATATTTTGTTTGTTTTGTATGGGGAACAAGCATCGGGAAGCAACAAATAGAGGATTCATTTTCTTTAATAGACATTAGATGTTTTTTTTAGACAAAGCAATAGTTGGAGGATTCATTTTCGCAATTACTATAAAGTAAGCTGATAACTCTGCCATGTAACGATTTAGCTAGACTAAAATATAACGGAATAACTGCAGTATAGGAAACTCTCCAAAAAAAAATGCTAAATCTAGAAGAAAATTGTGTCTGTCGCTATAAGTAAGCGAGATGTACTTAGAGGCATTCAAAGTTTAAATTTTATATGTAAACAAACATGCCAAAATAAAAAATACATACAAATAGACTCGATCATTTTAATGCTAAATCTGAAAGAATATACATAGATTCGGTCTCAATAAGTTTGAATATACAATGTCAACAAAGCGCAGCCATTTTGTTTTTACATCCCGTCTGGGAACATATTTGATAAGTGACGTGATTATAGTCGAGCATATCATAATATCGGTAACAATTAGCGATTTACAGAAGTGATGACATTTTGCAGTTTTTAGATTAAACGAAATATTTAGAAAAAAAAACCATCGGAAAAATACATATCTCCGCGATATTTAAAAAAGGGGACTATTTTTAATCTTTTTTCAATGACTGCGTATTGATGACAAAAGGTATCCTGAAATTTCGTTTGTTTCAGGTTTGTCATCAATACCCAAAGTAATTTCGTAAAAACTTTGAAAACTGTCCAATTGTTTTAGATTATCGCTAACACATGTAAATATTATAAGCGCCGCAGGCAAAAAGTTTTTTTCGAATTTTGCGTGAAATTGGAAAAAAACTTTTTGTCTGCGGTTTGATATTGAAAAATACTCGTTTCTTTCAAGTTACCTTTTGTCATATGACAATACTCAGTAATTTAGTAAAAACCTCGAAAAAAATCCGAATTATCGCTAACAACTCCTGTTAATTAACATCAATAATCCGCAGGCGATTTTTTTTTCGTATTTAGCGCGAAATTCGAAAAACTTTTTGCTTGCAGTGATATTTTCATATTTAAGAATTTTCTATTGTTTTAGGATACCTTTGTTATCAAAACGCAGTCATTAAAAAAACATCGAAAATAGTCAATTTTTTTTAATGTTGCAGACAAGATTTTTACGACCATGTCATAATTTGTGTAATATCAGGAATTGTTATCGATATTAGAGAACTCGCTATATATCGACTATATTCACGACACTTCCTCCGAAATAAAATGTCCGTGTTGTTGACATACTAAATGAAAACATTGAATAAGCATATCTCGCTTATTTATTGAGACCTACAAAAGATTATTGCAGATTCGGAATCAGCGTGGCGAATATAGTCAATCCAGTAGAGGTTCAATCCAAAATCGTCAATCCAAAATCAACAATCCAGGAGAGGTTCCTATACTGCAGTTATACCAAGATAACTTCGAAAATTACTCTGCATTCAGTGCACTTTCAAAGTGAAGCTATAATGTAGCGAAATATAATGATACGGGTGTATCATTACAAAACAAACTGCTACCACCACTAAACGTCCGTCTCTCAAATGCATACATCTGCGAGACATTAGTCATCTCGAGCACTCCACAGCGCTACACATGACGTCATGCAAATGTCCACTGAATGAAGCATCAATAAAGTGTGTTGAATGCAAGCTTTGACTCGCTGGTTAGAATTCGGCGTTGCATATGGGAGATCCGGCATGCATTCACGCGCTCTTGCAATATCATATTAGTGCTGCAGCTGCTTCTGTCCTCCGCTATGTGTTATCTAAAAGGCGCACTGGCCATAATTCAGTCCTCGATAAAGAAGACAATTCTGCAGGTCCTCTTTTTATTGGCTTCTCACTTGATCGTGTATAACCAAATTTGGGTAAAAAGAACCTGCATAAATTAAGGGATTACTGTATTTCAGAGGTCCATATAATTTTTATTTTTTACAGAGCTACAGTACAAGCTGTTGTCAGCACTGCTATAAGGACCAATCCTTCGACCTCAATTACTTGCGCAATGGGCAGCAGGCCATCGATTGCAAATGCAACTAATATTGACACGTTATTGGTAGCAACTGATAGAGAAGAACAAATCATTGCTCCGCCAGAAACGATTCAGGAAAAAACAGCTTTTATTTTCAATAACTTGAGCCAGTTGAATCTACAAATCAAATGCGATGAAATCCGGGAAATTATAAAGGAGGAATATTGGCCCTGGCTTTCACAATACTTAGTAATGAAACGAGCGTCGATCGAATTGAATTTCCACTTATTGTATTCCAATTTTTTGGATGGTTTGAAGTTAACGGAGATGTACAAACTGGTCACAAAGGAAACATTCCGAAACATCAAAGTGTTGCTGCGTTCCGACAAGGGAATTGCAAATTTTTCAGATCGTTCCTTACTGAAAAATTTGGGCCACTGGCTGGGAATGCTAACATTAGGTAGAAACAGACCTATTCTTTTTATAGACCTGGACATGAAGTCATTGCTTTTGGAGGCATATCACAAAGGACAACAGGAGTTATTGTACGTTGTTCCATTTGTTGCCAAGGTATTGGAGGCGTGTGCAAAAAGTAGGGTTTTCAGCCCTCCCAATCCTTGGTTGATGTCAATGATGAATGTTCTTTCGGAGTTACACCAGGAGCCTGATTTGAAGCTCAATTTGAAGTTTGAAATTGAAGTACTGTGCAAAAATTTGAGTATTGATGTGGACGAGCTGAAACCCACGTTATATTTAAAGGATCCCGAGAAGTTGCGTCAATTGGAATACCAACTTTCGCACCCTAACAAAAACGAAGTGATGCCAATGGTGATAGCCCAACCGATGCCAGCTCAAGCTATTATGTTGCCACAGGCCATTGGTATGGTTCCCGAAGAGTTGATGGCTTCAGCTGGAACACCTACCGCTGCTCTCATGCCCACTGAAGCCGGTATGATTGTACCATTGGTTAATTTAGCTGAACCGCGCTACAACTACGTCGACGTAAATGTGTCGTCAGTTCTTGGCTTCGGCCAGAACCTGAGCATCAATCCGCACATCATACTGTTTCAAACGCACCCACACCTGAAGCAATTTATAAAACCGACAATCGAGCGATCAATTCAGGAATGGATGCATCCCATCGTGGAACGCTCCATCAAATATGCACTGCCGACTTGTGAACAAATTATAAGGAAAGATTTCGCTTTGGATCCAGAGGACCTCAGAATGAGAAATTCCGCTCATCACATAATGAGAAATTTGACAGCTGGAATGGCAATGATAACGTGCAGAGAACAGCTGTTGAATACCATTTCCACAAATTTGAAGACCACTTTCACTAGCTCATTGGGCCCATCGACGCTGCAACAAGTACGTTAATTCATTTCTAGTTTTATTTGATTGTAGTTCTTGTAATGGAGGTTATACAAAGAGAATAATAACAACAATTCGGCAATCCAATCACTCAAGGCTATCTAGACATCTGTAGGAATATGTACTGTTGAGGACTGAGCTAAATGTAAGTGGTGGCTGAGGTGCAGGGACCGGGCGTTCGTAGAACACGCGTTCTTTCGTAAGCTTACATACCTATACCTATTACTGTCGAGTAGCACCGGGCAAGTGATCTCACAGCACTAATGTCTGGTGGGGAGACCGAACGCCGGCTCAGACCGAACTTCAGCCACCGCTTACATTTAGCTCAGTCCCTAACTGTAGACACTGAGGACTTTCGGAAAGTGGAATATTTAGTTTTATGAATATTTAATTGTCCATGTAAATGAGTATACTCCAACATCATTTAAGATAAATAATGATGGGGCAGATCATCGGGTCATTTATAACAATACTTTCCGGAGCACACATGTCATATCTCCCTTATTTTAATTTAGTAGGTAGTAGTAAAATATACTGAGAAAATATACCTTTTCAATTATACAAGATAATTATAACTTAGAATTGTTTCAGAAGGAGATCCTTGAATCAGCAGCTACATGTGTTGCCACAGACAACATGGAGCTAGTATGCGCTTATATCCAGAAAACCGCAGTGGAGAAGGCTCTTCCCGAACTGGATAAGAGACTGCTTACAGATTACGAGTTGCGAAAGCAGGCAAAACAAGAGGGTCGTAGGTACTACGATCCGGATGCACTTTCTTACCAGGCTGAGAGAATGCCAGAGAGACTACGCCTGAAGATCGGCGGAATCAACGACTCGCAGATTACCGTTTATGAAGATTTCGCCCGTAAGATACCGGGGTTTATGCCTCTCAAGGAGAGAGATCCCAATCTGTGCATTCCCAAACCAGTTGCACCGCAAGATCTACAAATGACCTATACTCAGGTTTTCAACTTGAATCAGATGATTTACGGGGCGGACGAAGTGTCCCGAATAAGCAGTGACGCAGATCAGTTTGTGCGAAATAACTTTGGCATAGCTTCTCTCGCTATCCAAGTCACAAACATGCACTCTCTTTTGGAATGTTTGCTACTTGTGAGACGATACACTCATCGGGATATAATGTCGGCATGCGCTCTACTGCAGAAGGTAATGTATTTTTTTATTAGACAATATTGTTTTTTTTTCCATACTTCATAAACATGTTTGCCAAGCCCTACTCTGATTAAAATTTGCGGAAAAAAGTGCACCGAGTGTGGATTTTTTCACATGGAATTTCGATACTTAGTGTACTAAAATAGTAATAAAGATAAAGTTTTATTCCATATACGGATTTTATTGGGTCAGGAAATATTTATAGTAAACGCAGCCATCATTAGCAGGAAAAATAGACAGCGTTGTCCTTCGTTTTAGTTTTGTGCAGTTCCTATACTGCAGTTATTCCTTTTTACCAAATTTTTCCTTTTCCTGAAGTTTATTAGGATTAGTAGCGCTTTTGCAAGCTAACAATAGTGCTCCTGCGACTCCTGTAGCTCGCGATCGACGGTTTGGCGACCACTGGTCACTATGATACCATCCCGCTTCGTCTTGGTCTCATGCACCATTCCAACAACTTTTTATCAGCAAATAATTAAATTGTTTTCCATTTTCTAGGCTGTGGAAGGATTGCTGGAAGGTCTAACATTATCTGGTGTCACAACCAGTGAGCATGCAGAAGCAATGTCCAGATACAGAGATATCCATATTAGATCACTGAAACTGTTGCAAGATAACAGAGCTTATGGACACGTGTGGACTACAAAACAAGTTACAAGATGTGTCACGGAGTGCCGGGAAGATTTGAAATATAATTTTGAAGCTATAGAATGTCTTATCCGTGCTCAGCTGTTGAATACTTCTCAGGTACTTCATGTTATACAGCACCTTACTATCCTCAACCCTTAGAACGATGTGTCCGCTAGCACTGCGACCGGCGTTGCCAACTTCAATGTCCCTGATGCCAAGGCAAAACACGCATGCTATAGGGTCGGCGTTCTGAGAGTCATCATATCATTAGTGATACATAATTCATATTGTCGAAATGTCTATTCTTACTAACTTTTATTGTATTACGTATTTAGCACAATATTGTTATGGTATCAGATGTTTGTATGCTAATTATGCTTTCAAAAATCAATCGATTGAGCAAATTAGCGCAATAAATAGTGATATTTTAAACTTTAATAGCGATAAAACAATGTATTGAAGAATGAATGCGTTTTTGTGTTTGTGTGTTTTATTAAAAAAAATTATTTAAGACTATAAAATAAACAGTGCATGCGGATCGCTACGGAGGTTATACAAAGATCTGAGTACGATTAATCGGGTGCCATGAAGATTTTTTTTAGAGTTTGCTAATCGACTAATACTATAAATTTTTTTTTACAGTATGATTTGGCGTTAGTCCAAATGATGGATAACGGTAATAACTACATGGCTGTGGCCTTTGCCATGCAACTAATTCAGTATTACCTTGTGGACGAACGTGGAAACATGATTGTCAACGAATCTGATTTCTACAGCACAATCGACATGTTGATTCGCATAACATCTCATCCTCGCCAGCCCCCTCCGGAAGGCTTAGCTTCTCTAATTGAGATTTTGCATTTAAACCAGGATCCGAGTAATATCTTCTCAGACATCACTCTGATCGGCCCTGCTGTGCACATTCATGCCGGAATCTTACAGGCAAAGGTATATTCATTGTAATAGTAGAGTTCCAGCGTATTTTTAAAATTCCCTATCTGTGGAGTAGTGTTTTTATATGTTCTTGGTTCCTGAGATATACTGTATCATAGTGTAGCTCCGAAAAGTAAAAGATATCTAGCGAATTGTTTATAAAAATGGGGCTGGTCATGCACCAAGATATTATAATAACACCTGCTCAGTTGCTTAGGAACTAAGAGACATGAAAAAAAGCAAAACCAGAAAGAAATTTAAAGTTAGCTTACTTTTACTTGAGAAATAAAACATAATGCTGTAATTCCCTACTGCAAGCTTCTTCAGCGATGCTAAATAACAAAATCCTAATGTAATTTAATTTTCAGGTTAGGGATTATGAAGATCCTCCGCAAATGGCAGAAAAAACGGATTTTCTTATACGCGAGTGGGTTAACTTAGTTTATAACCCACCTCCGCAATCAGATATAACTAAGAATTTCAGCATGTTTTTACTTCAAATGAACCATCATGGCATGTTGAAGAGCGATGATATCATTTCACGGTTTTTCCGTATCGCAACTGAGATGTGTATCGATAATGTCTACTGCTATTTAAACGAAGAGAAAATTAATCCACCTCCGCTGGGAACTACCACAAGAACCAAGTGTTACCACATGCCTGATGCTGTGGCGAAACTCGTCGCACTGTTGGTGAAGAATTCGGACAGCAACAACGTTACTAAGATCAATCTTCTGAACAAGGTAATATATATGTCATTTTAGTTGATTTTGTGGACATTGTTTCGTGATGCTGCCGCCAAAATTTTTAATTAAACTAACCGATCATGAAGCTTTTATTGCGGAACTCAATAATTGATATATGAACTATTCTTAACACTGTGCCAGCCCATCATGAGTCTTCTTCATCTGGTGTTATATCCGCTACCGAATGTTGGAATCATTTTGGCTATAATGACTTTTATTGGCTGCCGCTCGAAACAAGGATGTAATAGATTTCTGAAACCAGTCTTGGTAGATATCTTCCTTTGATAGGCCCGTCCATCTTATGGCCCATCCACACGTTGGCGAATGTTCGTGTCCATGTTGGTGTAAACAACTATTAGGAAACCTATATGGAAAACTCCTGTAGCGCAGATCTGCTAACATCACCGTACCAAATATGAGCTGTGGTTGTCAGCCTGCAAGCCGCACTCTGCGCACCCCTTCTGATTTTGATGCGATTTTGACAACTCCGAGCTGACTCTTTTTTCTTTGAAAATCTGCATCTTATACGTTACCTAATCTGTAACACGAACATTCGCCAACGTGTAGAGGCGGCATTAGAAGTCCGATCTCCAGATGTGGGTTAATGACAAATACAAACGTAGCTGTTCCCATAGCGGTAATCATTTTGATGATTTAAATTGGGGTCAAAGTCCCAAATTCCAATTCATGATTTATTAATAATTATTTCTCAAATTGCAGTTCCTTGGTATTGTTACCGGATGTCTACTTCAAGATCACGAAGAGCATGGCACTGCTTTTGAACCTCTCGTTTATGAAAGAATTTTCATTACTCTGTTCTTGGACCTGAATTCGCCAGAGGCATCGTTGGAATCCATTAATTTGCAGGTATAAACACGGTATATGCATCTGTCTGGCTTTTTAGCGATCGTCCTGGTACTGCACCTTTCAGGTTAAATGCAAATTTTTACAAGCTGCATACCCAGTAATATGGTGATTTTTTTGTTTGTGTAAAATATATTTTTAGATTTCAGTGGATCTTTACATTTTGAGGTCCCAGGTTTTTTAAAAAAGTGTCCGTTGTCCACACGGTCTAGCGACAGCACAAACTACTGGACCGATTCGGTTACAATTTGATGTGCGGGATTCGTAGTAATTATATTTTTAGACACAAAATTAAGGGTAGCTGCCATAGAAGCATCAGCACTGTCTTGCTATTCAGACCTGTTTATTCATTCAGGACATTATTGCCATTCAGGACTTATTTAACCCTTCAGGCCTCGGCCCCTCAGCCGATTAACAAGTTGATGTCCCAAAAAATTGTAGTAAAAATTAGTTAAAAAATTGAATTATCACACTGTCCAACCAAAACATTAATTACTGCCAAACCACTGCCAAATTACCCATAATTAAAATAAAACATTAACATAATAAAACATAATAAAATAAAACAAACTAAATTAAAATAAAATTAAAACGGGGCCGTCACGCTGAATGGTGTTTTGGCCGATATCGGCCAATCGGGGCTCTAGGGGTTAAGAACATTTCTTGCAACCGTATTAAGGGCATTAATTTTTATCCATTGAAACAATATCTCAAGTCTAAGGACTTGAGATACCTTTTTGCTCGATTATGATGCATTTTATAGGGGATTAAACTCTGCAGACCACAATATTAATGGGTAAATTTTTCATATTCTGTTTTATTATGTTAACGTGAAGAGGCAATCGGCCTCTATGATTCAGAGTGACAATTTAACAAACCTATGTGGGCGCTGAGGTTTATTCTTGAAGTCATTTTGTACTCGATTCATTTTCTAAATTGCTAGGAAAAATATATTTGACAAACAGCAGGCACAATGTCATGACTAACACGGACATTTTTCAGGTTATAGAGGGACTAAAGGCTAATTAACATTTTGTCAAGTTCCAGTTTCAGGTGAGAAATGTGGGTGTTGTGATTAGTAAAATCATCATGTAAACGGACACACCGTTAAGTGATAGGTGTGGTGTGGGTGCAAAATAAAGTGATTAGAAGCACGGTCTATTTTTTCTGTTAATTAGTTTTCCCCCGCACACCCGCATACTCCCTGCACTAGCAGCTTTGCAATCATCAATGTTATAACTGCTTTGATCACCCTGAATACACACAAAAGAGTGCGTAAGCTGCATCCAGTAGTTATCATGTACAGAAATATATGTAGTATATATATTTGCAGATAGGGCAATTCTCATAAATGTATCGGTTTTTGCTAGTTGGCCCAATTGTTTGCTAGTTGGCCATATTGTTTTTGCTAGTTGGCTAGTTCGTCAATAACTCATTAAATTTATCTTCTATCGTTCGCAATGCATTACAACATTCAGTTGGATCTCCCATCAATTAGTTCCTAGAAAAGTTATCACTAGCTCTATAATGTAGTTTCTGCTTATTCATTTTCTTTGCCATAATCTGTTAGGTTTTTCGATTTCAACTAATAAATTATGTTCAATTTCTGATGCGATGTCTGTGACTTTTAAAATGTTTCGTAATTCTAACCATTATTTGTCCTCCATTTTGCGACACGGACAGCAACTTAGGACCTGCAAGAAGCGCTAAACACTGAACGTTGTGTTTACACTTAACACAATAAAAACATGTCTTAGTTTTACCCGCATTTACTATTTAACAAAATGTAAATTAGCCTGAATGAACTGCTCCTTTGGCCAATGGCCATTTGCGCTAATTACTATTTTACAGTACAGTACAGTAGTAACTAATTTACAATACAATATTTTTTTTTCTCCACAGATTACAACTGCTTTCTGTCATACGTTGCACATTTTGCGCCCTACTTTGGTTCCTGGGTTCATTTTCACATGGGTAGACCTTATCGGTCACAGAAATTTCATCGGTCGAGTATTAGCTCAGACGCCACAACAAAAGGTAAATCAATTTTTAAGTCTTCCCTTACACAGTACATAACATATTGGTTCTCTGGTCATCTTGATACAAAGACTGCCATAGATTTGGGAATTCTTTTCTTAGGTGAAATAATAAGAAACAAGAAAATGTGGAATGATTTTTCTCCCTGGATTTTTATTAAGGCCTTTGTTTGTAAGGAAAAGCTCTGTTTATGTTCAACTATCGGAAAATTGTTTTTTTTCTTGTAACCAAATCCTAAACAAAAGAAAAGTTATAGATAATTTGCAATTAAATTGTTTGTGTAGTATAATCTCCTGTAATTGAAATTCTAATATCTTAAAACCATTTATTTTGTTCAAGAAAAAAAATGTTTGTTGGGATTAATTAATTTGCATGAATCACTTTCTAAATTTAAGGCAGTCTTTGCAGATGCAGGTAATAAACACAGTAGCTTGAAATGTATCAATTATATGGTAAAGCTGTAGACATTGCATACTCATTTCCGTACTAAGAATTGTCATAAGATCATACCTTTATTTTGAGATGAAGTTGAAGGTGGTATTTTGTTTTCCCTTTCTTTAATTCCAACCAAAAGTGACATTATTGATACACATCCATTCATTTACTTAAAAATGTTTAATATGAACTGTTGGTATATATTTTTCACTCGGTGAAACAAACATTTAATCAAAAGTCATTTAATTTATTCACCAACAATTTTTATATACACATGATCACTCGCATACATAAATTGAGCAAGTACGAGGGACACTGAAAATAATTCAGTTTATCTTTTTTTCTTTGCAGGGTTGGGGCATGTACTCGCTACTTTTGATTGACCTGTTCAAATTTATGTTCCCACACACGCGAAATACGCTGCTTGCAAAGTCAATCGCGATGCTCTACAAGGGATCACTGAGAATTCTCCTTGTCATGCTGCACGATTTCCCTGAAATATTGTGCGATTATCATCACGGCTTCTGTGATGAAATACCACCAAACTGCATCCAGATGCGAAACCTCATTCTGTCCGCTTTCCCGAGGAATATGAGGCTGCCCGATCCGTTTACGCCGAATCTCAAAGTGGACCTTCTGCCGGAGATCATTCACGCACCAAGAGTACTTATGAACTACGCGGCTTTGATTCAGCCACCTACATTCAGGAAGGATCTGGATTCTTATCTGAAAGCTAGAGCTCCTGTTACTTTCTTGTCGGAGTTACGAGGAGTTATGCAGGTATAAAAGATATAAATATTTACCTGGATAAGAATGAATAATTAAAAACTGAGCTGCTAATAAAGTAATTGAAATAGGTTTATGACAACTACTTCAAAAACATGATACTTAGAATTGTACTTACCGTAAAATTTATAATTTTTCCAAAATTTATTATTTTGGGAAGATCTTCCGCGAGAATTGAAATAACCTGTGATGGTTTTATTTTCATTATTGGGTGGTAAGTAAGACTACTTAAGCTCTTCAGCTTGCAATATCCGACAAAGCTCGAGATCCTCCGCTGCCCGAATCATTTTAATAGTAGCTTAGAGGAAACAGAATTTATTATTACATCAGCACTTTAACGATCTATTTTTCTGTATATTAGCATTGTTTTTTTAGCCGGTTTCCTCTGTTTCCGCCAGTACATAATTACAGTAGGACCGCGGTTATACGAGCCCTGTTTAATCGAGTTCCGGGTTAACCCAAGTCGAGAAGGGCACGGCCAGACCATGTTTTTACCCCCCCAAAGTTACACCTCTGTTCCAATTTTACTATGCAGTACTGCATTTTATAATTTATGTATGTATCTATTGTATTACAGTTTTAACTGATGGCATTTAAATATGTAATAGATGTTTTTTTACTTTATTGACTATGTTTTTATTCATTTTAAACTTTACCCTATGATTCCCCCTTGATTTACGACAGTCCGTGTTATCCGAGTTTTCGATTTTTCAATGTACTCTTGGTCCACATTACCTCGGATAATCGAAGTCCTACTGTACTAAATAATGGGAGAAACAATCGTGATTTCGATTAGTTTATAAAATACTAATAATCATCAATTAATCGTATCGTAATCGGTTGCATCCCTAGTTTCAACAACCAACTGTGGTTTTTGCAAATACAAAAATATGTTGATTTTAACGGAGGGCAGTGCTAAAAAGGAAAATAGTGGTTTTTAGTTATTTTATGTTGTTTTTCCTATTCCTGATCATTTTGGTATGCCCCACTTATTGAGGAAGTTCCCAGTAGTGCTAAAAAGGAAAATAGTGTTTTTAAGTTATTTTATGTTGCTTTTCCTATTCCTGATCATTTTGGTATATGCCCCACTTATTGAGGAGGTTCCCAGGCGTCCTTCAAGGCTAAGGCTAAAAAGCTGGGCGCAGGACATGCCAACAGCTCTTTTTGATGAAAATATTAGATCTACAAAAGTATAAAAAATAATCGTCTTTTACTTTTATCCATAGATTTCTAATGAACCGGGACGTAAGTACAACGTTCATCTCATGAACGCTGTTGTGTTGTATGTTGGCACTCAGGCCATCGCTTACATCAGAGGCAAAGGGCAAACACCAAATATGACAACCATCGCACATTCAGCACATATGGATATTCTGCAGAACTTGACGGTTGATCTCGATCATGAAGGAAGGTATAGTATATTTTATAAGCTGTTTCTTGATTCTTAGGCTTTTAGGGGTTTCTTAAACTTCGGCTTTATGATTTACCATATCTTTATTTATGGTTTGGTTTCTGTTGGTAGTTAGGTTTCAGTATCGCCGATGCTTTATAATATAATCCCTGTTTTTCGTCCTGAAAATTGTTGCTAGAATTCTCATTTTTAATAATGAAAATACTGTTTTTTACCCGTAAGTAAAACAGTATTGTTAATTAGCTGAAATTATTTAATTTCCTCTGAAAAAATAAACAGATTAATAATAAATAATACATACCTCATATTATTTCTGAAATGTACTTTTTATTTCTAAAAATTACTGAAGTACACTACTACTTTTACCTTAAAACACTTAAACAACACTTCAGTGAATTATAAAATGTATAATACAGTAAGATTTACATTCTTACATGTGTATAAAGCTACTTTATACCAACATACAACCACAGAGTACTACAGGTTTGGTTTTTATTATTAAGCACTAAACATGTGGGTAATTATCATAAAATTTTAAAAATGTTGAAAAACTTCTTTTTAAATCGGATAATTTTTAGGCTTTTATTTATTTCACATTTCCGCTGAAATTCCTGTTTTTCTGCAATGCTGAGTTTCACAAGAAATTTTATTATTTGTAACCGTAACAACCAAATAGACACAATAACCCCCTGGGGGAGCGGTTTGTATACTTTGTGTAAGATAATGTTTTTCGACAACAACATTCCTATGAATCTTAATAATAATAATAATAACAAACACTTTTTTACTACTGGCTTCATCCTGCCTAAAAGAATTTCAAGGATTACATTCATCCTTTATTGTAGATACATCATACTGCAAGTTTCTGGATTCTGATAAATAAGACCAGATATTAGACTTATGATAATTTATTGTTTTACAAAGTATGTGCCCTCACAATTTATACATTTTTGCATTTGCTGGAACCACTGAAAAGCAGTTTGACCAGTTTTTCTTAGGGACCTCTTCAATGGCTTCGTGGAACGCATTCACTGCCGATTCAGGGCTTGTAATACAAGTGCCTCTAAGTTTGTCTTTAATTTTAGGAACAAAAATAGGTCGCAAGGTTAGAGGTTTGGGCTATATGGCGGATGCGTCATCAGTTCTACATTTGAAGACTATCATTTTATGACACCACTCTACATGAGTGCAGAGCTTCTGTACCTTCAGATATACATGTTAAACTTTTGTATTTCACTCATTTCAATGCCTAATACAGTACGAGTTTCCTGAAGATTCTTTTTGTCAGTTTCAATTAATTCACATACGGTATCAATGTCAGATTCTGTAACCGCAGTCGCTGGTCGACCTTCACATACATCTTCGTAGAGATGATTACGTCCATGTCTAAACTCACTGAACCCGTCCATGTCTAAACTCACTGAACCCGTCCATGTCTAAACTCACTGAACCACACATACACAGAGCTACGAGGTAGGGCTTCATCGCCAAATGCCCATTGAAGTCTGGCAACTAACTGACTTAACACGTTGATGGACAGTAACGCCTATAGGCGATCATGCTGCAAAAATGATACAATGCCCGTCGACGTCAGAGTTTTAATTAGTTTAAAATCAGTACGTCGCTCGGCGATCGCTTTTCTATACTAACATAAGGAACGACATGCTGTAGTGTCACCGCAGAGGTAATTTAGATAATTCTACTGTCACAATACAACATTGTATGGAAATAAGTAGTGTCACAGACGAATCCATCGATGAGGTAGGACTGTCCATCAACGTGTTAAGCCGCAGCGAAAATCGTATAAAATTAAAGCGCAAGAAAAACTCCAGTTAAGTGATTGTAATTCCGACACAATTTTCAAAAAGACGCCACAAAGAAAAGCAGATGACAATCTCGCAAATTAAAAAGTAACAGTTCCCAGAGAGTTCTATTGTCAAATTTCGTAATTGGTTTTCTATTTCTTTTATTATAAGTGGCCAGTTCCAGAAACTTTCAGTATGCCTCACATATCATTGAAAATATTTTTTATGCTCTTGATACAATTTTTTTAATTTTTCAGATACCTCTTTGTGAATGCTATCGTCAATCAACTGAGATATCCGAACAGCCACACGCACTACTTCAGCTGCGCTCTTCTATATCTTTTCTCCGAAGCCAATACGGAGGCTATACAGGAACAAATCACACGTGCCCTTCTAGAGAGACTGATTGTGAGCCGCCCGCACCCTTGGGGACTGCTCATAACCTTCATTGAGCTCATCAAAAATCCCATCTACAAATTTTGGGATCACGAGTTTGTGCACTGCGCTCCGGAAATTGAGAAGTATGTTGACAATTTTTTATTTGAAGTTCGTGATGACAAAATATATAAGTTTAATCAAAAAATGCCGCATGAGAAGTAGCATGCATATGTATGCGATATAGATTTTTCCATCTCTGAAAGATTAATGTGAAACTTTTCTCGTCATGTTGTTGTTCATGTTGAGTGCTTGCTACACAAGTTTTTTGGGAATTTGCATTTTCTACATATTAAATGTTATGCAAATAATGGCAATAAGTGCTTTTTGTTAATATTGTCACATTCTATTTCTCTACATTATTGATCAAGGGTTGTCTTAACTTAACCCTCGCGTGTCACATTTTAATGGGCCACATTTTAATGTTATTTTTCTATTAATTTCTTATCTAAATATTTATGTTCTGAAGTCGTTACCTAATTAGTTGAATAACTGTCAATCGAATGTATCTTTTATGATATATGGTGGGGTATGAGAGGTTAAACAATTGACAACCAATGATTCTTCTATTGTAAAGCAATGGTAATAATAATTACACCATCTTCACCACTATTCCAGTAGTAAGAAAGTTTCACACAAGTAGCCTGTCAACTTGTCATTGCATTTATTTTTTGAAAAATGTGTTTTATGCGCTGGAACATCAGAAACTTCTAATGTTTACTAGTAGGTTACTTACCATAGATAGCCGCTTAGAATTTGCTTATACCTTCGGAGTGTGGTGGGCTGCTGTTGTCTAGCATGAACGATACCCGCCGATCTTATTCGATTTTAAAGTGTGTGAAATAGAAAACGAAAAACGTCAAAAGATATTTTAACAATGCGAAGAGACATTATGTCTGTTTCTTTTCGGCTAGTTAAAAAACTGCCTTTATCCAAATTGTGATTACTATAGAACAAATCTGCCGAACCACTTAAATTCAACTTCACAATTCGAATTCCCGGAACTCTTGCTGTAGCTCTCAATGTCACCTGTCATAATTTTGTAATCATCTATAGCTTTTAAGAATCCAAGAATAACAGATAAATAGATTATCTCTTGGTGCTCACGCTCATAGCTGCAGGAAACCATCTCGTAGTATTTATCTGCAAGCGCACTAAAACACCTCTAATTTTAAGATAAATCCTCTGTAGATTTGTTCAATGTGTGTTTGAATGCACTTTAATTGAATGGTGTTATAGTGTTTGTCAAAATAGCGAATTGTTTATTTTTCTTAATTTTGCATAGAAATATATGTGTTATGTTTATTTTATGTGCACTTACAATTGAATTTTGTTATGAGCGCGATTATTCTGTGTTTGGTAGTCACGTATGCCATTTATGCTGTATCTTCTGTTTAAGTGTTTGTTTCTCATCTAATTTTGTTAATATGTATGTGAAGTAACTTCAATACAGATTCACTGAACTGAAAAATATGACTACATTTTTACTTTCGCCCGTCAAAGGCCTTCTAAAGGATGGGATTGACTAGGTTCACACTCGGGATGTGCATTGGCTGTTTACATCGATCACGTGTCTATTTTTTTTAGTTCTGTCGTTCTTTAGGACCTTTTACTAATTCAATTTACTTATCAACTGTTTTCTTTTCATGCTTCCGCCACTACTTTTACGGACATACATACTTGGTTTTATCAAGAATGATACCTAAGTTTGTAGTGAGTCCACGCCATCAATAATATTTAAAAGGTTTATATCAATAAAATAATATTAATAGTGTTGCTTTAGTTGTAACGGAATGGAGCATAGGCAATTTATCTCCCTCCTGTTACAGCCGAACAGTGATTGTTAATGTGTTGTGTAATTTTCACTTGTAATGGTAATTCACTCTGGAATGTTTTTCTCAATTGAAGAATTTTCCAGCTAGTGCTGAAGTACTAAGTGAGTGTCTTGTAATGTTTGTTCCTGATGTTCTAAGAACTCTTTAACAAACAATATGAAATGCTATTTTAAGTTATTTCAAAGAAGTTGGTAAATTATCCACTCTGATAGTTCCCACTTGACAGTGTGCATTTAGCGAATATAGACTTTGATGCTTAGCAAAATCAATAAAAACACTTATCGCCCAATACCACAATGCGGCACATGCAATTATAATTTGCTAATTTGAGCTATTTAATAAATTGTTGAGCATTAAAGATCAGCTTTTATTATCAGGCGCTTACAATCGTTATTTTGGCATGGTGCGATTGCTTGACAGCTCATCCGTTGCATTCATGAAAAAAAAAGTATCATAACATCCCTACATCGTATCCGTTTGTGTTTTTTTAAATAACAAGATTGCCGTGAAAAGAGCAAAAAGAACATTAATTTATGTAATATTTTTTCTTAACAATAAATTTAAGTTATTCAACCTAGGTGCATCAATGTGTTTCAGTCATTTTTGGTGCATGCGAAACATTTTTAACAAATAAAATCTATCTTACTATTCCCAAAATGTATGATTCTGATTTCCAGGAGTGCGGACTAGGCTAATGAAACATTAGCTAAATCATGTGTTCTTTTACAGGTTATTCGAATCAGTAGCACGATCTTGTTTTGTTGAGAAATCTATAACACAAAATGTTCAAGAACACGAATTGACTGATTAGTCCTCAATTATTCCAAAGGTAATAAAAACTAAAATAAGAAGGTTCCCCCAGACATTTGTGTTTTGGGGGTAGGTGGTGGTTTAGGCTTGCGTTTCACATTTTGCATCATTGCGACTTGACAATAAGCATTTGATTCACCATCATCATAATCATATTCATCATAATTTATTAATATAGAATAATATAGATTCCCTATCAGAACAAATACATTTAAAAAATCCATGTAAAATGGTCTGTTTTGGAATGCCAAAAAAAAAAAATGAATTTACAATATACATTGTCCATCCATTATTTAAAGTATCTAGTGACAGTAATACTATAAAGAAAAAATCCTGATTCGAAATACATATCAACCAAATTAAAAAGTCAAGCATCATAAATACCGCAAAAAATATCTAAAATATGGAGTGGTAAAACTGCTGAGAAAAATTGCATATCCCCACTTGTTACTTTTTGTGTGGGACTTTTCTATGGTCTTTATGAGCCTTGTAACACTGCAACCATTGCTGATCTATTGTGTTCGCCACCTGCTATAGTTCTGAAACCTCATAATTTGAGAACCGCAAAGGGTTTTGGCGCCAGATTGTTTTACCTACTCAGGTTGGAGGTAGTTACCACCCAAGTGGGTGTATCTTTTACGCATCGGCGGGCCACACTCGCACATAAGGTGCAGGGGAGTTTCCTCCCCCTCTTGGCAGAACCTACACATTTTCGTGTCCCGGAGCTTAAGGATGTACATGTGTGTTCAGGCCACAATGCTCCGTGAGCATACTTGCTTGCAAGACTCGTTTGTTTGTATTGAAATCATGCCTTCTGGATATGTATATCAAAAGTTTACATTTCAAAATTCAGTTAAGGTATACTTAGCTTTAAGATATACATCTCCATTGCTGTTCCATATTTTTTTATAGTGGGCCCTGGTACCTATAACAATATATTATGATAGATTGTCTATTATCTAGGCTGTCCTTTGTAGAGGCTAGCAGTGATAGATTGTAATATTAGATTCATTATTAATATTTCCACTTAAGCCGAATTGACAGAGGCATGTTGTATTTAGAATGATTTCCTACTTACTTTTATAAATAATAGCATTGAGTGTTTAGTTATCCCATCATATCAAAAATAGTCGTACTTTTAACGCTGAGACCTTGTCAGACTGAGTCAAAACTACAAAGTCTGTCCGGCGCCTCTATTAATCGACCAAAATGTCTAAGCACTTGCCTGATATTTCCATCTATGACCTATCATTTTGTCCCTGTTCCAACAATCAATTTCCAAATGTCCACTTCGATAAACCTCAGATCAAGTAAAACAACCAACATGATATACCATTGCTTTGCATATAATAACCTTGAGTAAAAACTTCTATAGCCCCTCGGCTATCATCACCTTCATTTTCTCTGCTAGAAGTAAATTTTTTCGAACAAATGCCATTCCTACATTTGCCTTTTGAATCCAGAAGGATTACACAACATGCGAATACTGGAAGTTCCTGTAACTGGGGGGTGGGGTTGTATTCGAATGTACTTTTCTTTAGTTTTTAGCAGGTATTTCGAAAACCTTCAGGATTAGTGTTATGACTACTTTTACAAAAATAAACTGCATAACATTTCCTACAAAAAAGTTTTTCTTACTTTTTTACTGTAGTATCAATGCATTAGGAGCAGCGAGAGGGGGTCAGATTTGACAGAAAGCCCTGCCAGTTAGCGGGGCACAGGCGCTGAGAGACGCAACGGCGCATAACGTAAAGTAACGACTTTTATCAAACCCCCTGTTACTCCTAAAGTATTGGTCCTATTATAAAAGGGAATAGAACTTGATTTATAGGAAATTTCATGTGGTTTATTTTTTAAGAAGTAGCTTTTGCCTTTGGATATATCTGCGAAAAACTGAAGAAATCTATTTGAACACCCTTCCCCCCACCCCCCGACTCACAGAGACTTCCAGTATGGTCCTGAGAGCGCTTAAGGAATAACTGTATTGATTTTTAACTGTGTCAATTTTTAAGCTAATTTGCTTGGATTAATTTTTCTCATATAGACTTTAAATAAGTGGGAGGTCTATGCAAATGTTTTAATAGTTCTTGTCTTCAGTGAACTGCCCCATGTCATTAATTAATATTGAAAGTGAAACAGATACCAATAATGATTACTGGTATCACATATCATCTGATGCTATTACATTTTATTTCCTTCCATGCTTCCTTTTTCTTATGATGACTTATCAGCCATTTTAGCTTAACTATTGCTTCCATCCACTTTTTCTACTATTTATAGTTTCACCATTGATTATTTAGGGTATCAGATTGCTCAGTGCCATACTACTTTTGGCAGCTACGATTTTACTATGAAACACTACGTGTTGATTAATCTTTTCTTAGTGGTGTAGCCTAATAGATTGCATCCTAAAAACACCGATACGGCATCCTATTTCAAAATATAATATTTACAAAGGAATTTTAAAATCATTTCTTTATATTAATTATAATAATATTATTTTATACAGTTTTCAATTTCTAATATTTTTTTAACGTTCATACAGACTAATATATGATATTCTAATCTCTCCGTATAATTTCTGTGATGTCAGCCTATATAAAATTTTTATTATTGTTGTCATTGGTTAAATTATTGTTTTTTTAACTCCATCCATTATCAATGTTATTATAGATGACCGAATGAATTGCTATTAGTTTCACTAGACAACACTATCAGTACTACCTGCATGTCCACCGGCGCAGAAGGGTTGCAAAAACGTACTATGGCACCGAGCAATCTAATACCCTATTTAATCAATGTTTTCACCTAAATTTTAAATTGCAATTTGAGATCCATAAATCAGTGTGATAATTTCTTAATGTAAACTGCAGAGATTATTACTGAAAAGAATTTTGCAAACTGATCTTTAACCCCTGGGTGGCCACGCCCGCCGATCGGCGTTTTTCATAATATTCATATTATATCCGTATTTATGCAATTATCGGCTCTGTTTCTCCCTCCACTGCGGTATAAGCCTATCATTGAAGCCAGTCATTGACTAAGCCGCGGGTATAACATTAGTATGCTTGCACACACCTTCTACAAACAAATTTTCGGGGGCTTCGAAAATTTAGCGTGGAACGACTGGCTTCTGAAAGGTTAATGTTCTAACTAATGTATTTAAATTATTGAAACATTCTGGCAACACATTAGAGAGGTTGAGGAGCAGCAAATCTGCATAAAATTAAACAGAAACCACAAACATACACATATTTTCTAAAAAAAAAATGAATTTTCATTTAGTTTCAGTTGGTTTTTATTTCAGTATAATTTGTTAGTATATTTTTAAATATTGGGTCATATAAAAAGTGTCTGCGTTTTTTTGCCACTAGATGGTGTTGATGCCTATATATCTGGCAACACTCACCTGATTGTCGAACGAACATGTGCTTAAAAAGTGACATTTGAGGTTACATTTTTTGTGAAGATAGTTTTCTAATCCGGGAGTCATGTAAAAAATTATAGTGATTTAAAAAAAAACAAAATCTCAAGAAATATGCTATGTGATACTTTTTTACTATAAAATAGGTAGAAACGTTTCTAAAACATCCCGAAAATTTTGTGATGTGTACGGTGAGAACGCTGCGAGTAAACGAAGGACCCAGGAGTGGATTGCTCAATTCTATTCTGGAAATTTTGATATTAAATATGCACCTCGCTCCACGCACAACGGCCCAATCGAGAGGTCAAGTACGGGAAAAAAACCCAGTCAAACTAACTAAAGTCAAACTATGCACCTCGCTCTGGTCGGTAGCCAGTCAACGAAGTCAGGCTACAAAAAGAACCTCGATGTGTGGGTGCCACATGAATTAAGGGAAAAAAATGATTATCCAAATTGCCATCAGTGAAATGCTGCTGAAACGTAATGAAATCGTCCCATTTTTTAAGTGATTCATTACAGGTGATGAAAAATGGGTAATACAAGAATATCACATGCAAGCAAACTTGATTAAAGGCTGATGACCTTCCACAAACAACTTCAAAGCCCGGTTTGTCGGC
This sequence comes from Micropterix aruncella, assembly GCA_944548615.1. Taxonomy (NCBI): domain Eukaryota; kingdom Metazoa; phylum Arthropoda; class Insecta; order Lepidoptera; family Micropterigidae; genus Micropterix; species Micropterix aruncella. Next base: position 22,292,280 of record OX155980.1, read on the forward strand.
AAAGAAGGTTATGTTGAGTGTTTGGTGGGATTGGAAGGGAATTGTCCATTATGAGTTGCTGCAACCTGACGCAATCATCAATTCGGTCCTGTACTGTGCACAACTCGACCGTTTGATTGAAGCAGCCCAAAAAGAGCAACCAGAATTGGCCAACAGAAAAGAAGTTGTGTTTCATCATGACAATGAGCGGCCACACTCGTACTTGGTTGGGAAATTTTGATGCATCCACCTTATAGCCCGGACCTTGCACCGCTTGACTACTATTTGTTTCGGTCTCTGCAAAACTCTGTTGATGGTAAAAAATTGGCCGATCACTTAGCCAAGTTTCCGAAGATGAAGCACAGAAATTCTACACCGATGAAATTATGAAGCTACCCCAAAAATAACAAAAGGTCATAGATAATAATGGTCAATATATATTTGATTAATAAATTTGATTTTCAACTAAAAAAAAATTTCTACAAAAATTACCAAAAAACCGCGGAGAATTTTTATATGACCCAATAGTTAGACGGCGCATGGCAGGCTTCAAGAATCTCGATGTGCTCCAGCTGAGTGCAGTATACAGGTAACGGGGGATTATATTTTAATTTGTTGGTCTTTTATCAAGGGAAAAATTAACATTTGATTATTTCTTTATGTGATAAAGGGTTCACATGATTAAAATTGGATAATATTCAGGTAAATTCCAAATGTAATGAAACCACTTTGAAGAAATTTAAGATGGTTTCTTTACTATAGAAATTTACCTTAGATATCACAGTATTTGTTCTTGCATGGGAAGGTGGCGGAAAAATCTCGTGGTTGGCTGGAATATATCACTTTCAGTAATACCCTGCATTTCATCAGTTTTTTATTTAGTGAATGTTTTTTTTTATTCATTAATTCAATGTATTCAGATTGACGACGGCCTAACTTGATAACCTCAACTCCGAAAAGTGTAATTTTACAGGAGACAAAAAATCTATTATTTTTTTATTGTTTAAATATATTAAAATAACTATTCCAATACATAAAGTAGCAACTCATTAGTTGATATTAGTTTAGTGTGTTAAATAGGAGTTAGTAGATTTGTAGGGCTAAAAATAAAAAGAGTGTAGTTATTAAAAAAGTTTTATAATTCAAACGATTATTAAATCTTCTAAAGCTAATAATTAATTACATTTTCTCTAATTCTAATAATTAATTACTTTTAGCTCACCTCGCCAGAGGTGAGCTAACTTCAGGCATAACGAAAAACCGCAAAATAAATGCATTTTATTTAGTTTTTCGTTTAATTCATGAATAGAGCATTTTTTGATAACATATACTTAACACAAAATTAGAGTAGATAAAATTTCCTACAATTCTTATCTATTGACTTAATTTCTCTGATGTACCAAACTACCGCTAAAGCGCGCTCAAAAATGGTTTTTGTCACTTGAAAATCGAAAGAAAAACGCAGAAAATGTCATTTTGAAAGGGCGGTAGAGCCGCGCTTTGGACTTTGTGGCATAAAATGTCCATGTTTGAGCGCGCTTTAACGGCGGTTTGGTACATCGGAGGAATAAGTCTGTAAATATGAATTGTAGGAAATTTTGTCTAATCTAATTTTGTACTAAATTGTCTTAATTAAAAAATGCTTTATTCATGAATTATAAGTGAAAACCTGAATGTAATGCAAATTTTTTGCAGTTTTTTCGATTCCTGAAGTTAGCGCACCTCTGGCGAGGTCGCGAAGTTAAAAATCGTATTTAGCGTCCAAAAATACATATTAAACCGTTCAGAAAAATACTTCCGGATTTTTTTCTGGAAACGACACTCTTAGATCTAATATGCTTGGACTATAGGAAGGTAATAGATTTGTACTTTTGTCACAATGAGGCATGGAGTTAATAGTTTTGCAAAAGTGATATTTATCACGTTTGTACTTATGCTAGATGAAAACCAAATACACAAGAGATGTAGATTCCTTTATGTGCTATCAGATGGCGCTGAAAACTACATTTTGGCCTGGAGAGGAGTTAGTAGGTTTACAAGGTAGGCCGACGTTGTGCTTCACTATGATTTACAAATATTAAATATAATATTGTAGTTAAACGTAATATTTTGTATTTCAGTATTATTTATTTTTGAAAATTAGTTTTTTATATTTGATATATCAGACCACTCGAAAACAACTAATTTATAATTGACGGCAGTCTGTATCTTTACAAGGCAAAAGCTCGAGGAAGTAGTGATTTTTTAATGAGGGAAATTAAGTTCTAAGCTTAATTTAATACGTAACCTAACTCTTTCAACTGAAATAAGTAGAAAGTCCGGTGAAAAAAAAACAGTATTACTAATTATTTCCGTTTCTGTTAAATTTTCATGTGCCTATTTTTTGTGGGATTTAAAATAATTGCAAAACTGAATGACCTATTTTGTCGATAATTGAAATTAAGAGATAACTTTGTATATAATAATTATATTATTAATATTATTATCGTCATTTGAGGGCTTCTGAATAACTAATTTGCATGCAATAAAGATTAACAGTTTTTATTGCCAACACGGTTTAAATTCAAAAGGTTTTATTCTACTATTTTTTTTAAATTCAAAAGGTTTAATTCTAATATTTATTTTTTTAATTATAAATAGGTAGCTTCATTTTAATTTTTTTTAATTATTAAATAGGTAATAATAATAATAATAATCTGGTTGTAACTAATTTTGTGTTGAGTATATGTAACACTTCCCTTCGACTAAAAATATTTTACTTGTGTTAACAAAATACGCTATGATTTTATTACAAACTAATTTCTAATTTGAATTTTATCGAATTGAAAGCTAAAGTGAATTTTATCACTTAGCATTTATCTGTTCTTTTGCATGCCCAGAGAATCATCGGATTATCCGCTTTCTCACGGCAGACCATGCACATGCAGAATCATGTAGTTTCTTCTCTGCTCGAGTGTAGAGCAGCCTTGCATTCATCACGAAAAAGGGGAATATTTGTTTCAGTACCTACAGCTCGGCCATGTTATTTCAAAACACAGCATATTGAAAATGGCTGTTTTAAATAAATGGGATTTATAAATTTTATTTATATAGGCACCATTCCCTAAACCTGTTTTTATTTTGTTGTACATGATAAGGTACATTGATAAGGTACATGGTAAGGTATCCGTCTGATATTTTGAAGCAGATTCATGAAACGGATAACTCTAATGCCTTACAGACTGTCATAAAGTAACATATAGTTTAAATGGATGTTTTATTTTTCTCATGTACTTATGTATTATAATTAAGTAATATAAAATAACAGATTATTTTGAATAGCAAGCTCGCTGTTTGCTTAGGTCAGGGGCCGGAAACCTGCGGCTCGCGAGCTGCATGCGGCTCTTTTGATGTAACGCAACTTTACATATTGTTCTTAGAGACACACACTTTACGTTTTGTTCTTAGAGATGAGACTCCGTGACCATGTTTATCTTTCAACCAATTGCATTCCATTTGCATTTCACCTGCACCGCCACCGTCGCAACCATAATGGCAACGCTGGTCGCGACTTGTTGTCAGTCAGTCAGTCGTCCTCGGATAGCGCCGTCGACGTTACATTGCATGTGTGTTAGATACACACACAATAAGAAGTCGAATTTGTAGAAAAACATCACTACAAAACGTACCCAGTTTGCTGGTAAATATCCAACCAGTGACACACAAAAAAACTGTAAGAGCTCAATAAAAACGACAATCAAATGCTGTGCAAAAATGCCTGGAAGACAACGGAATCGATATAAATAAAATCGTTTCTATAGCAACTGATGGAGCCAGCAGTATGACAGGAATAAATAGTGGGTAACAGCAATTCTTCAGAAAAAAACATACCACAAAATTCTAACGTTTCACTGCATAATTCATCAAGAAACGCTTTGTGCCCAAACATTTCCGGCCGAAATAGTTGAGGTCATGAATTGTTAACAGCATCTTCGCTAAAGCTCTCTACCATCGCCAGTTTAAAGATTTCCTTGAAGAAACAGATAGCCAGTTTTCTGACCTACTTCTGCACAATAAAGTGCGATGGCTTGCCAGAGGTAACGTATCGCAACGTTTTGTTTAGCGTGAGTGATATAAAAACATTCCTCAATAAAAAAGGCATTAACCATCCTGAATTGGAAGAAGACAAATGGCTGGAAAAATTCAACTTCATGGTAGATACCACAATAAAAATAAGTATACAATCTAAAAGTTTGTTTCGAAAAAAAAAAATGTTTTTTTTTTTGTTGAAGTCATGGAGAGCGGTAATTTATTTCATTTTAAAAATCTGCAGCAATATCGCGATGACACCAATACATCTATGGCCAAGAATTGCTTCAGCATAGCTATAAAAAAGTATGGATTCGCCGAGAGATTCGAGCAATTCAAAACAAATAAAACACGTTCATAGTGAATTCTCTCAACTAAAATACAAATGAGATCAACATTGAGCCATTTGGAATTGGTGCTGGATTGCTTTAAATGCGATAGTTGGATTTTAAAACCAAAGACTTGTGCAGTGGTAAGTTCACAGAACTCTAGAGCAAGTTGGAAGGAAGAGTCCAGAAGAGAGGTCCAGAAGAGAGGTCCAGAAATGCATGCACATCGTGCAGCACAAGTGGACAGCTCTAAAAGAAATGCCGCGAGTTGAGGCCCTCATATTTGGCGCATAAAAATGGTCTTCCAGAATGCTACAGGGAGGTGAAGAGTTGGCATATGGAGTGCTGTCGATCTTCGGGTCGACTTATTCGTGCGAGCAATCTTTCTCTTGCATGAATATAATAAAAAAGTAAAGTTAGAAGTCAACTAACAAATAAAAATCTAGTCATGCTTGAAACTTAAAACAACAAGTTATAAGCCAGATTTAATCAAACTTTTAAAAGGCATGTAAAGCCAATGCTTCTATTGATGTAACTGTTTATATTTGTGTTTTTATATGAATAAATATTACTTCGTATTTAAAGCCGCTTATTTTAAATCAAAAATAAAATATATATATAAGCAAATAATATGATATTGAAACAAACATTTTTAGTGGCTCTAAAAGCTGGGAAATTTTGTAAATTGCAAATTTTGGCTCTCCGTTTCAATAGGTTTCCGACCCCTGGCTTAGGTGGAAGTATAATTTTAAAATTTCATTAAAATGCATGAAAACCAATGGCATGTCCTAATTTAATTATCAATACAATTTAACAACTGAATTTACTATTTTTATACTTTTTTACAGTTTCTTTGTGTTCTATTACCGGCGGATTTGTTTCACGGAAAGGATCATCGACGTTGAAAAAGAAAGGATATGGGCACTTCCACGATATCTTTATTAAAATCTGTATATCTTTGACGAGGAAGAGTTTCGACTTCATCAACACTATATATTTTTAAAAATATTGTGGCTAGGTAGATGTTGATAGTTTTAGCTTTTTAGGTTACTTCGTCACATTCATTGTACACTTTTCATTGTGTAAATGCCTTATAATATTTGGCTGTGCATACGGAAAGTCTATGCGAGGATGGAGCTGTTGGATTTTTGACAACTATTTCATCGTCCACAGCATTTTGATCTATCGATATAATTATAAGAATATTTTCATATTGATTTAATTTTTATATATAGTACCTAATTATATATTTATTTCCTTTAACCCCTTGAGCTGCGAGATTTCGTGAGCACATGTCTTTAAAAGACTGTATGATTTTGGAAATTTCAGATTTATTATGGTGGCCGATTAAAATATTAATTTCTCCCAAACCGTTGTTGCACTTTAGAATTGTTGCATTATTGAACTTTAGAATACTAAATGAGTCCCAATGAGGCGCAACTGTGCTTTTACCTTTGAGTCCGATCGGTCTCTGAGGCTTGAGGGGTTAAGACTTTAAATATTATGTTTAAACACTCTTCCATATTATGTGTAATTGCAATAAATTATTTACCTAATATATATTTACCTATACAGTACCTATAAGTATATGATACAAATGGAAAATTATGAGTTATGATTTCCTTATATTTTCCTAAGTTAGTACATAGAGCCTTATTAAAAAACATGGCTGTTTTATGGATATGTTTTATAATTTCTCAATCTTTGTATTTTATTTTCTCATGTATATATTTATGTAAAGAAATCGACTTAAGAAATCGACTTAAGTAAATAAACTTTTTATGTGGGTACCTATATTATTTTATTAATCAATTTTATAGTCCCATACGATACAAAAGGGGAGGTTTTATGAAATCATTCACAGAACACAATTCACAGAAGTAAATTTTTTCCAATTATACAAATTACACGAAGAATAAAGAATTTCTACAACATGTTGAAAAGTGATATTGAAAAAATAATACCGCTTTAGATTTCGAGATACAGGTGATTCATTTCAGGTGCAGAATATTTTTAGGTCTTGCATGCAAGGTGGATATTCCATCAGACACAATATATTGAGGAAATTCCTAAAATGTCAAGGTAAATGTTTATTTTTTTATAAACAGGAGATATGCTTTCTTAATTATTACTTTAGCAAGCTATTTATCACATTTAATGAGATTAAAATAATTGGGTAGAAATTTTACAGGAGGGATAGTATTGTGAATGCACATTTTTTTTCCTGAGATGGATGGAAATCTCGTCTCATCCAAAGATTAATAAAAAATATTTCAAAGATTTTGTGGTGGTATTTTTGGAGATTTAAAAATATTCCAATAAGAACAGGGCTAGCAAACTGATCTCTAAAACTTTGTAAGGGATGGAACATCCATTTGCTGATTTGTTCGCTCTTATGTATTCGGTGTCGGAAGACTTCTTGATTCAGGACGCTCAGTACAGGTTGGTAAGTGGCATTATTTAAAAGACAATTTTGCAGTGAACGGTTTTTTAAAATGGTATATTACTGCGTTGGGCTGGTTTCAGTGCTCGACTGTAGACGTCAGCTGACCGGCGCTCGCATGAACTGGTACGTGTTGAACCGGTGCGCTGCTCGGTGGTTCCGCGTCCAAAGCCGAGAGGTCAAATCCTCCTAAAACTGATTTTAATCATTCTTTTTTATTGTGAATGATGTAAATATTAATAAAACTTATTTGATTAAATAAAAGCAAATTTATTAAAATAGAAATGATTATTAATCATATACAAGCATCAGAAAAAGTCTAAAAAATATATTTAACTCATATGCAGTTTTGTTACTACAATTTGGTACTAAAATACAATTAATCGTTGTAAAATAAATTAATACATAATAACTAAAGCTAAATATAAATAAAAATAGTAAATTAAAATACTATTATAACTTATAAATAAATACAAAAGTAGGCTAAAATTAAATATAAAAAATTGTCAGTACAATGAAAATTATATTTACAGCTTACACATTAGAAAGTCCAAAATTAATATGCAACTTTAAACTTTAATAATTCTATAACTTCCTTAGATAGCAGGCTCTTTTTCTTTCGAGGAAGTTTTTGAAGACCAGATATAAAGGGGTCTAACCTCAGTAAAAGTCGGTTAATTAAGTATGTACTTGTAACGTCTCGTGATATTTTTCGTGTTAAATCTCGTCTGAATAGTTTTAAGTGTTTTTGTTAGATTCCGCTGCTTCCTCGAAAAGTTCCCCGATAGATAAAAGAGCATATTCTGATACATCAGCACCATGTATGAGATCCTTGTGGATGGAAGCACGGAGATTGTACCACGGATAAACCTCAACTAATTGACGCGCGGTTACCAAAGAGTATTCATTAAACTTATTACGATCAATATTAAATCCCGATGATAAAGCCTGTAAAATTGTACTACAACGATCAAGTGATTCTATACGTAAATATGTAATTTCAGCCGAGACTTCAGAGTAAGAAGAAAAAAATGTGTTATTACCGTCGTTTGATGTCCCGCTTTCGCCAATTCGTGGCTTATCTATAGCATGGATTATCCAGCGTAATTGTTCACTCCACACAAGTGTTTGGCAGGTCGTTTTCGCCGTCGACTTCCAGACGGCGTTGGTAGCATTTGACGTTGAGTTTCATGGCAATTTATTTGGCAATCTGTAATAACATTGATAATTAATGGGTTTTTTTTTTATCGAGGACATTATTTATAAAACCCGAATAATTTAACCAGATATAGCTGTATTTAGAATCAATTATTAGTGTCATCTATTGCATTTTTTTATGAACTACTGTCTAAGGAATATTACCTCAAATATAGATTGCGCGCTATTTTTGGCTCGTAGACTTCTAGGGTTGACATACGGGTCAGAACCAAATTCTTTGCAGAACTTGATGTCCCTCTTGTTTGAAAGCAAAAATTAAATATTAAAATATCCCAAATTACTTGTTTGTGTTTAATTTATAAAACTTCAGTGTATTTTACATTTTAAATTCAATTAACATTTAATTACTTAGCATTAAAAACATTTTTAAATTAAAAACAAAAGTACGATCGTTTTTTTCTCCCATACAACTTTTAAGTGTCCCCATTCCGATTTTTCACACACCTTGGTTAGTTTTAAATAAAAGAAAACTGCAGTATTTGCGGTCTACTTTAATAATACACTTTGTTATGAATTTAACAGTATTTCGACATATAAGAGTTTGCTAAAACATTTCTATTTTAATAAGTTCCTTACTGGAATCAGCCAGAATGGCACTGGTCTGGGGTATGGCAGTACAACCACGAGCGACGTGGACTTGAAGAAGTCTCTTTTGCGGGGAGATTACGACAGCAAGAGTATGGCTCATGCTATTGGCCTTCAATGCCAGAATGATTGGACAACAATTGGGGACTTTTGCATTCCGCCTCCAATGCACTGGAAGGTAATGCTCTATGACTGGACGCCAGAGATGCTGAAATTTTATTTGAATGCCTTTCAGCATACACTTCCAGACCCCAGTAACCTCGCTCGTTGGAGCTTTGCCGAGGATAGTTCTTGTCCCCTCTGTAGCAATACCCCTTGCACAGCTAGACACATTCTAGCTGGCTGCAAGGTGGCCTTAGATCAAGGACGGTACACTTACCGCCATGACAAAGTTCTCGCTGTTATTCGCGAGGTAATTAGTCTCTCAGTGGCTCGTGCCAACAAGGGTTTGACAGTATCCTCCAAACCCCCAATACAGTTTGTGCGGGACGGCTCTAAAGGCAAAAAACATTTAACTACAAAACCTTTCTCAATAATCGAGAAAGCTACAGATTGGATTCTGGAGGTTGATTCGGTCTCTAAGCAGTATAAATTCCCTGAAAGTCTCGGATGCACAGCCCTCCGTCCAGATATAACTCTTTACTCTCTATCTCGGAAGGTGGCTCTTATTGTAGAATTAACTGTTCCATGGGAATCAAATATCCCAAAAGACCACGAGTACAAATTAAATAAATACCATGATCTTGCAAATGCCGTAACCCGGAACGGCTTCACTATTCACCTTCACGCGGTGGAAGTTGGCGCTCGTGGCCTGCCAGCTAAATCTCTATTTCACCTCTTTAAAGATCTTGGCCTTTCCAGAAAAATAATCAACTCTTTCTTAGAAAAATTATCTAAAACTGCGATTTGCGCATCTCAAATTCTATGGCTTCGAAGGGGGAGTGAATGGGTGGCAAGGTGAACGCTCACATGTGGCAAGACAGCTGTCCTAAACCTACCACAGCCGGTTCGTAAGTCCGGAATCCACTGCTCACCCCCCAGAAGTGTAAAAAATAGTATTATGATGGGCCCGACTCCGGTCGGTGAATTCCATGGCAGCTCCGTTTGTATTTATTTATTTATTATATTTTATTTAAAAAACATTGCTTGTCCCAAATTTCGTTCCGTTGTGCGACATCAGTGTGCGATATTGTCGCAATTAGCGGTGAGCGACGGCCGATTCATTGTTTATTTGTTGTGGGAACATTAGTCCTCAAGCTGGCAACAGATTTTAAATCCCTCAGGAATCCCCCTGCCATTTCATTTATCTGTCAATCGAGGGAGCGTGTTGAAGGTCGCCGCGTGTCATTGCAAAATTCGGATGTTTTTCTTTGTTTTGAAGCAATAAGTGGTGTTCATCTTGTTATTCATCTTGGCATACTGTGAGTATGCCTTTGTGAATTCCGTTGTGCTATATATTTTTCCAGTGTGACACATTCCGTTGTGATCTCCGTTGTGACACGATGCAAAGAATTTGGTCCTGACCCATACAAATCATCTACCTATCGATAATATTGTCTTATCAGCGAGTTTTTAAACATTTATCTTTCTGTACCAAAAAGTTTGTTCAGGTAGGTAGTAAAAAAGTGTGCAGCATTAACAATGTAAATAAAAAGTATTGTTTAGGTTTAAGAAAAGAATTTAGATTTGATACTATAATAAAATATGTATTAAAGAAGAAATTGTTAAGTTTGTGGGGTTTAATAAAAAAATGGATTTGGAAATCTCAATATTAGCGCATAAAATTAAGTTCACGGAAGAGTACCTAATGTATGTAGACATTTTAATACATAGGTAGTTAAAGGAAGTGAATTTCTTATATGTGTATTCCAAAATATAGTAAAATTATTAAAAGGTTTCATTAATTAAGCGAATATTACCTACTTTGATTTTTTCTTTACATGAAATGCAGAATTAGTGAGTTCAGGAAGTGTAGGCAATGAGGTTGCGTACACTTCCTGAGGACACTTCTTCACTTTCGCCATGGTCCTATTTGAGAGAAGGTACCTTGTGCTCTCCGCTGATAATAATAAAGTCCAACAAAGTTTATACCAACAAGATTAAATAATTGAGATCGCAATCACCTTGCTCGTCTTTTTCCAACGATTGTAATAAATTTGCCAACATCATCTAAAAATAAATCAATAATTGAAAACAAATATGAAATTCCCAATTTTAATTTAATACAGTTAAAAATTAATGTCGAATTTCAAATTAAAATGGTATTAAAACTTTTTAACTCGTTTTTATTCTCCTCGTGCCGATTGAAATCTCTAGACATTACAGAAAGACGTTCAGATTACAGAAGGTTAAAACAGTGATCCAGTGAAGTGATCCAGACTGCCATTACAGAAAGAACTATTGTATACAGGGGAATTTTAATTAACCGACATCCTTCAAGGCGGTCAATCAGTATGGGCAAGTAAGCAACTTTTGATAAAAAAATGTGGGATGATAAATAAATATATATATATATATATATATATATATATATATATATATATATATATATATATATATATATATATATATATATATATATATATATATATATATATATATACCTATATATATTTTTGTTAAAATTTGAAAATTTAAATTAATGAAAAGTAATACAAAAAGCGTCGAGCACGATGCGCCATCTAGCGGTAGGTAAAATATCGCTAAAATTGTTTATTAGCGAGTTTTTACCTACCGCTAGATGGCGCAGCGCGCTCAAACTCTTGTCAAACTTTTATTTAACAAGTAAAAAAACTTAAAAAATATATTATGAGTTTGTCTTGTCTACTTGATCGTACAGATTGTATATAATCATTTTTAATGGACGTTTGTTTATGTATTCATCCATATAGATAAACGTATATTTCCGGAATGCACTTAATCAGATCTTTCATTTGACAATAAAAACGAATTACCATTGACCATCGCAACATTCCTACGTAATAGAAGCTTCTCTGTTCATCTCGGTGGGAAAACAGACAAAATAACGGCCTACACCAAGGTGGAGTACTAGCTCCTTTACTCTTCAATATCTACACGATCGACGAGCCCACTTTCCAAGATCTGCGACATTTCATCTACGCAGACGACAGCCCAACAAGCACAAAAGCCATTTAAGAAGTGTCGAATATAGCTTTAACCTGATTAAAAGTCATGTAAAGGCGTTCAGATTAACTCTCAGCTATGTAAATGTGTCATTTAAAGCAATTTGGCTTATATTACCTTTTAGCCGTATACTTTGTCGTATAAAGACTTTTAGTCGGATACAGGTGGTACAATCGCTATAAAGCATACTAATTTATAACCATTTTATAACTGACAGCTGTATAGTAGTCGAATAAATAACCTTTATTGAACAAACAAAACAAAAGCTACTAATTACCCTTACTCCACCAAAGGCTGTAAAATGATTACAAGACCCATGCTTATACAGCTTATAGTCGTATTGTCGCTAGGACCTCACGCAGCTTTATAAAGTTATATTAAAGTTGCAGATGCCATATAAGCAAAGCGGCCGTTTTTTTCTCGAATCTTTATAACCTTCAATTCTTGTATTATATTTTTAAAAGCATTTTAAGTTATAAAATACACTTATTATGGGTAAATCATTTTTCAGTGTGTGAACAATACCCAGCAAGTGTTCTTTATTACTGCGAAAAATAAAATTTATTTACAAAAAAAACTTTAAACCATAATTATGAATGAAAATTGAGTTAAATAAAACATTAATATTTTGAAGGCGCGGAATGAGTGCCATCTACACGTTGCTTTTCGTAGTAATTTAGTAGTTGCTTATCGAATGTATGGGATTGAGCTATCTGTACACTGGATAATCAATGTATAGCTAAACCTAACATTTTCCTAAATTGAGTTTGTACATCTACTTTCCTATATGATAACATTTTTTTTTCTTTTCTGACCTAACCTGCCATTTGTTAAAATTAATTCTTTACGAAAGATGTATAAAATATTCAAATAACCGAATCCAGGAACGTAAAGAAGATAATCCAAACTGATACCGAAATTCTTGGACCGGCTTTTGCAAACAAACCTATTTTATTCATCTCCTTTGGAGTAGCTCCACAAACAACACTTACAAGATGTTGACCCGCTTTGCACTACATACCTTACCATCTACCAAAGTCAATTGCAAATAATGTTCAATTTTGATTCCGCGGTCTTTAGTAGGATGTAAATTTCTAATTTTCTTCCCGAAATACGCTTCCTCTACCTTATACACTACAGAACTCTTTCAAAAATTGCAAACGAATATTGCTATAGTATCTTGTGGTACAAGGGCAGGAGTTTTTCCACAATACAGTATGGTCTTAAGAATTCGGTTCTGTTTTAATTGCCAATTGCAGTGGAACATACGAGGTCCAAATAAACTACTGTTGTCTTGTGCTGTTACTCAGAAAAGCTTTGCTTGTACTCGCAATGACCCGTACTACCGTCAAATCCCCAATTGCCGATTAAAAGTAATTTGTCCGAATCGTTTGAAACTATGTCTAAAACGTCACTTTTGACTCGAGTATTCGAGAAACTGTATGATCTAATAAATTCTGTAATTCTACTTCGCAAGTATTTTCTGAGACTGATATGTTCTCTGGGTAACACTTCTTTTTGGTAAATAAAACACTGGTGGCGAAATATTACACGAAGTAATATTTCACCTGTAAGATTCCTAATCAATAAATTTATTTATTTATTTAAGAAAAAATTACTGTAAAACATTGATTAGCTTACAAAAATAACAGGAACCGAATGGCAAAACCTTAACCTTTTGCTTATTTGTTTCTGTCACCCAACTGGGACTAGCCCGTTCTAGGGTGGACAGGACTCCAATACTACAATCAAGTTTGCTTGATTGCTTGGTTGCTTACAAATGTACAAGTTTTAGTAAAAAACTAGTGACACTAAATTGCCCTAAAATGTGGTCTTCAGAATAAAATAAAAAAAAATAATATTTTTTTTTAATTAAGAAATATAATAAATAAAATGCAATTCCATTATTAAATCGGCAATAAATATAATATAAAATTCGATTAAATCATTAATATTTAATATTATGTTAAGTAATATAGGATTTAATATAAAAATACCTAGTCTAAAAGTATAATTCATTGTCCAAGTCAAATAATTTTTGGTAGTTAGTTCAATGTTAAAAAATACTTAACATATAAGTTTAAAAATATGTTAATAATTTGTGCACCTAAGTTTTATTATACTATTATTTCTAACATTTGATGTATGGTTAGTCTGTCATGATTCGATAACCATTTCTTTAATTTATTTTTGAATTCCCTAAATGTCATTCATTTTTATTTCCATATTGATCAGATTGTAAAATCTCGGCGCAATGAAAGAGTAATGTCTTTGACCAAATGATGTTTTCCTTCTGGGTATTATTAAGCTATTTTCTAAAACTTGTCTCGTTGGTCGCCGGTTCTGAATTATTCCTAAATTTGAGTTATTGTCCAAAAATAGCCTTAAGAGGGAAGTTTTTAGAAAAAGTTGCCTACAATCAAGAACTTTAGCTTCCTTATAAAGTTCATTAGTGGGATGGCGATATGGTCTACGTAGAATAATTTTTAATATAAATTTATGAGCAACTTGCAATGGCTCTAGCAGGGTTTTACCACATCCACCCCATCCAATTATGCCGTAAGTAATAAGCGATTCACATAAAGCATAATAAACAGTTTTTTGTGTTTTGGAATCCAGAATATTCCTCAGTTCTTTGAAAACATATCCAAGGATTCGCACCTTCGTAGCCACGTTATGTATATGAGAATCCCAACGGAGAAAGCAATCTAGAGTGATGCCTAGATATTTCCAAGATATTTCTCTTTGTAGAGGCTGACAGTTACAAGACTATGCTATCGCATTCGTGTATTACAATAGTTTTATTAGTAGTGGGTTGACCTCTGGTTGTTATACTAAATGGCATGTATTTGGTTTTGCCAACATTAAGCGTCAACATAAAGTTTCCTAGCCAATTTTTAACAATTTCCATGCCCTCGTTTGCTTTCTCAAATGTGTAATCCCAGTTTGAACCCTTGAATAGTATAAGTGTCATCGGCATATGTGATGATTTTACCTACTGGTAACTGACAGAAATATCGGTGCTTAGTAAGCTTAGCTTCAACAATAAGCGACAATACTTCGTCAGCACTAATATCCATAGTTGAATAGTAATTCAACCATGGCTATTAGTGCTGGGTTATTCTAATCGTAGTAACTATTAGATTAACCCGAAGTGTTAAGCAGTGTGTTTACAACAGATGGATCTACTTGTGATAGTTCTGTTAATGGTCTACGTTTTGAGTGCGTACCAAGATCGAAAAAGTATTTCCTGGGCCGCCCGCCTACTACAGCCCCGGTTGTCCCTGCTGTAAATGGCACTGTTCAACACTTCTTTGATTTACCCGAGGGCGGTCCACTGTAGGATGCCATCCTCTTTGTAAAGACCTGGACTGCTTTTGAAGGTCAATGCGTCGTCGGGGCTTTTCTCGATATCTCTGGTGCCTTTGATAACGCTTGGTGATGATGATCATGAGCAAGCTTCGTCTCAGACAGTGATCGAATTATTATTCGGTCCTTAAGATGATCCGTAGTAATTTTTTCCGACAGGTCCGTTACGCTTAAGTATGGACCCACGTCTGTGGGTATGGTTCCTTCTATGGGGTGTCCGGAGAGGTCGGTGTTGGGTCCCAGTCTGTGGAACATTTTGTTTGATGACATGCTCAGGCTTCCGTACCCGGAGGGGTGCACCGTTAGCGCTTACGCCGACGATGCCCTTCTCATGGTGGGTGGTAAGAGCCGCGCTGAGGTCGAGAAAAGGGCGGTTTGTACGCTGGACCTCATTCTCGGATGAGGGAGGCGCAACAGACTTTCCTTCTCCCGGCCAAGACGCAGGCGTTGTTATTGAAGGGTCGTCTTTAGCGAAATCCGCTTATCCGGGCTGGGGGGCGTTCTGTGGCTTTTCCTCAGTGCGTCCGCTACCTGGGGATCTCGCTGTCGGCGTCCCTTTCGCATCTCATGCATGCTAAAACAGTAGTTATAAAATCGCGTGACCTCTTTCTCGCTCTTCGTCGCGTCAGCAGGGCCGAGTGGGGCTTTCGCTCCCCGGCCGTTAAACTGCTCTATAAAGGGGTATTTGTGCCTCAGGTGGCCTATGCCGCCCGTGCTTGGACATGGCACTTCCATCTCGGAGGCCATGCGAGTCGTTCTTTTGGCCACTCGTGGCGATATCTGGTGCGTACCGCTTTCCGTCATCGCTGGGGTATTGCCGATGGACCTGGGGGTTCTGGAGCGTGCGCCTGCTTTATGGTTACGCTGCGGTGTACCTGTGGACTATTTTGGTCTTACGGTACACCCGGCGTCAACCAGGTTGGTGGAGTGTCGTCGTCGTATTCGGGCAGAGAGTATGCGCGTCTGTCAGGAGCGGTCGGATGCCGGCGGTACGGGCCGCCTTACCCATAGTTTCTTCCCGTGAGTGTCTGAGCGGCTGAAGAACGAAAAGTTCTGAGGTTTGACCACCGAATTACTCAGGTTATCGGGGGTCACGGTGAGTTCAAAGCCAAGTTATTAGACGTCGGACTCAACGACGATCCCTGTTGCCCGCGTGGTACCGATCGCCAAACGGCAGAGCATATCGTTCGGATATGCCCCAAGCTGGACACTGCACGGGCAGTAATGTTGGATGTTGTCGGCAGTCTGCCGGCCTGGTATGCGGACCTGGTTGGATGCGAAGGTTGCTTCGCCGCGTTTCGCGGGTTTGTGGAGCACTGGGTGTCCCTCTGGAAGGGTTTGAGGCAGAGGGGCTCTCCCCCTTCGGGGATGGGTCTTCCCTCTTAATGTCGTGGTCCGGGGGTTGCTTCGTCGCCCGTACTGTGTTGTCTCTAATCGCCTTGTGTGTGCGTGCTTTTTCACAGTTTAACCGCTCGTCAACGCAGACGACATCGCCATCTGCTGGAGACTTTTAGAGGCTGCCGCCAGTGCATGGATATATCTGCCTATTTCGGCCGGGAGAGAAATAATTTTATGGGAGCATCTATAATAGACACTATTATGAACTATCGGCGTGACTTGTATAACTTTATGCTTTACTGTAGGTTTTTTCCCTAAGTTTGTATCCTATTTTTACTTATATTAGATATATGTAAGTAAATATTTAAGTTAGTTCTAAATAGTTTGTAAGTAAATTTGTAAAACATTTTTTTTAATAAACAGGTTACGAGGTGCCGGAGGGGTAGATACCCGAAAAAGAGAGAAAATTTTCTGTCATCTATAATAAACCCTATTGTTAGCTCTCGGCCTGACCTGTATAATTTTATACTTAACTGTAAGTTTGTATCCTATTTTTACTACTATTGTAATTAAATTTGTAAAACTTATTTTATTAAACAGTCTACGGGGTGCCGGAGGGGGTAAATACCCGAAAAACAAAATTTTCTGTCATCATCTATAATAAACCCTATTGTTAGCTCTCGGCCTGACCTGTATAATTTTATACTTAACTGTAACTTTGTATCCTATGTTTACTAGTATTATAATTAAATTTGTAAAACTTATTTTATTAAACAGTTTACGGGGTGCCGGAGGGGGTAAATACCCGAAAAACAGAGAAAATTTTCTGTCATCTATAATAAACCCTATTGTTAGCTCTCGGCCTGACCTGTATAATTTTATACTTAACTGTAACTTTGTATCCTATTTTTACTACTATTATAATTAAATTTGTAAAACTTATTTTATTAAACAGTTTACGGGGTGCCGGAGGGGGTAAATACCCGAAAAACAGAGAAAATTTTCTGTCATCTATAATAAACCCTATTGTTAGCTCTCGGCCTGACCTGTATAATTTTATACTTAACTGTAACTTTGTATCCTATTTTTACTACTATTATAATTAAATTTGTAAAACTTATTTTATTACACAGTTTACGGGGTGCCGGAGGGGGTAAATACCCGAAAAACAGAGAAAATTTTCTGTCATCATCTATAATAAACCCTATTGTTAGCTCTCGGCCTGACTTGTATAATTTTATACTTAACTGTAATTTTGTATCCTATTTTTACTACTATTGTAATTAAATTGGTAAGGCAATATGGTTATTTTATTAAACAGTTTACGGGGTGCCGGAGGGGGTAGATACCCGAAAAATCCATGTCTGTTCATCCATCCCTCAAGCAGTACCCTTCTGGTATGTGTGAGGTTGTCGTTGCACGGCATTCCGGGTAACTAAAACGACCTATGTCGTTAAACCGCCTGGCTATTAAGTGTTTGTTGATGACTAGCATTTCACGTATCAAAGCCGTAACGAAATATGAATAAATGCTTTAGATTAACATGATTTTATTCTCCAGTAAAATAAATACTAATGGATCGCCTAGGATCTTTAAAATTAATTAATGATAATCAATGAAATAGAAATAATAAAATCCAATAGTAAAGTCAGAAATTAAATTAAATCAAATTGAATCAAAATGCTTGCAATTAAAATTAGCACAATAAGAAAATATCAGTAAGTGTGTACAAATAATGCTTCGAGTATCTAAGAACCGCGTTTCCGACATGAAATTTCTCGCAGGGTTGGCCGACCTGGTTTATCTAGCCTTACCGGCATTTACTATGGGAGGAGAACGTCTACGAAGAGTCAGACGTATCAGCAGGTAAATAAGCAGGTAGGTAAAGGTTAATCTCTTGATCAGCGCGCGGCGATCGGTTCAAATATTCGCGCCTTTGCTGCGGAGGAGCGTGAACGGCGTCGTCGTCGAATGAAGTACCGTATTAGTACGACGATCGAAACTCTCGTATATTTCGGCGGTAGTATCCTGGCGAGGTGAATGAGAAGCGAGGTCCGCTGGACTCTGGCCCGTCGCAGGATGGATGGTAATTTTGCCGAAGGCATCCGCTCGCGTGGTAAGGTATGAAGTAGACGAGTTGATGTACCCGTCGAAGTGCGTATTGGTGAAGGGAAGGAAGACTTCCAGGTGTTAGCCGAGTTCCCTGCCAACATAATTCGCCTTAGACCAGAGCTAGCGCTGGGAAAGGAACCAGGGTTCAGGATGGATGAAGAGCACCCCTCTTCCTGACCGAGTCGCCTGATGTTCCCACCCTAGCCAAACCTCCTCCACGGCAGAAATCTAATTTCTATTGTATCTATTATTAAAGGAAACTCACCGAAGCTATTAGTGTCCAAATTATGACCCGATGGACGTTCGGGACCTGGGTCTGTTCTGCGAAAGAGCTCGACGTGAAAGAGATCCAGTTTACTGTTTGTAGGGTAGTTCTAACATACATCCCCGCCAAAATTCAACAAACGCCCGCCAAAATATGATTTGATTTCCGGTTCTCTCAAATGTGTTTTTATTACCTAATAGGTATTTTAATTTATAAAATTAAGAGAATTTAACTGGTACCGGAAACGGACCTTAATTCACCCCCATATGCAACATCTTTTTACTGTGACCAATTATTTTATTGTAAGGAAGTAGGCTCCTCGTAATAAAATCTCAGTTTGCTCAAATATATGAAAAAATAAATTATGATTACTTAAAAGAATGTCTTTGATTTATTTGGCATAAATATACAATTTGAAGATTAATTATTCGTTACTTAAAATCGATTCGCTGGCAATATATCACTACCCCAAATCGACCAATGAGCGAACGCCTGAGCTTAGCACTGAGCGATCGAAACATCGATTATTGACTGCGAACGTTAAATCGCGACTTAAGTGAAACGACTTCGAAAGTAATAATGCATGCGTGCGGTTTTGTTCAATCATCAGAAAATATCGGAAAATTCATGGAAAAACGGACGGGACCTGTTACAAAATTCATTTAGGAAAACTTTTATTTAAATACAACCGATCTTATTATTGCAACTTGTATATGAGATATTCCAACCAAAACATTTCACAATGTGATTTCGGCGCAACAAGTCAAGTGTGTAACAAATCTCAAGCCCCTAAGTCCAAAATTTCGAGGATAATACACTATAAAATCAATGATAATACGAATAGGTATATGACTAGTGCGCCCCCTGGTGAATTTCAACCACAATCTTTTTAACTCTAGCTATGACCAAATGATACTGCATACCAGATTTAAACTTAATCGGATTAAGCGTTTGGGAGCTATCGTGTACGAATACACACACACGCATACACAGTCAGACTTCAATCGGGAAATCTTAATAATAGTCTTAGGGGGGCTAAAATAGATCTCTCCGTTTTTAAACTTAAAAAAAACGTGTACACAATAGTCTTTTCCTCCTCGTCTGTCGGTGGACCGGGAAAGTAAAAAGAGTTACAGAACGCCGATCAGATTTTCAAGGACCCGAATCCGAACGCTTCGTCCGAGGATTGATATCCTCGGACGAAGCGTTCGGATTCGGGTATATCCCTTGTGGAAGTAAATGCACACACAGGGATATCCCACAAGGGATATCCCTTGTGGAAGTAAATGCATTCTGGCTTAATATGACGCACCATTCTTGATTAAATTTTAGTCAAATTGACTACACAAGTAAAAAACAGGAAACTTCCAGAAATCCCATTCAATATAATATGCGTAGACAATGCTGTAAAATATATTTTTCTGGTGTATACTTATTACCGGAGCCGCACGGTGGGCTGAAAATAGGCTTTCATAGACATAGGGAGTTAGTTAGTTAGTTAGTTATACTGGGCGTTCCTCCGCAAGTCGACATCCAGTGTGCCTATTTTGCGTGTAACGGGGGTAGCTCTATTCCACCCACCCCAGTTCCTCTACGAAAGCGAGCAGGGCTTTCAGGTTTCCTGCTGCCTCGCGCAGGGTGCCTGGAGTCCCAAGGTGTTTTGTCCTGTATACTTCTACCTGTTTACAATCTAGCAGAATGTGTTTTGTGGTTTCTTCCGCCTCCATGCATGCTCTGCACATAGGGCTATTCGTTCCGCCCATGTTGAAGAGGTGTTTGTTTAGTGTGTTGTGTCCTGTTATCAGTCCCACTAGTTTGCGTAGTTGGGGCCTTTTTGTCCTTAGAAGTGTTTTGGTAAGTTTGTGGTTGTATTCCACTACTATTTCTTTGGTTTGTCTGCAGGTGTCTATCTCTTTCCAGTGTGTTTGATGTAGTTGTTTGTAGTGGTTGTCAAGTTGGTTGTTTATGTGCGAGTAGGGTAGGGGCACGATAGGTTCGGGTCCGTATGCCGGTGTGTCTGAGCCCTTACGCGCTAGTTCATCCGCAGCATCGTTTCCTCTTGAGTTACTGTGTCCCTTGATCCATTTCAGTGTCATCTTATTGCCTTTTCCGCATACCTCGAGGAGGCTTTGGTGGCATTCGTATATGAGCCCAGATGTAAATCTATCGCTTCCCAGTGCCTGTAGCACTGACCTGCTGTCCGATAGAATACATATGTTTTCGTGTTTTAGCTGCCGCTGTTTCACTGCGTTGCAAGCTTCTATTATTCCCATACATTCTGCTTGGAATACTGTGTTGTGTGCTCCAAGTGGTTTGGAGATGTGTATATTTAGGTCTTCCGAGAAGACCCCACATCCTGTACCTTTGTTGGTTTTTGATCCATCTGTGTAGATTCTTAGGTCCGTTTGATTCAGTGCTTCTTTTGAGTCTTCTGTTAATGATATGGCATATTCTTTCCAGAAGATCATAGTTTTGGGTATTCTGTCGATTGCCGCATCCAGCATTGGAAAGCTTGACAGTATATTATCATATATATTCGTGTGCGGTGTTTTATATTTGGTCCATAAGTTTAGATTCTTTAGACGAGTAGCCGTTGCGGCTGCTTCTTTTTGTATATGTAAGTGTAGTGGTAGAAGCCCTAGCATGATTTCCAGCGCCGCTGTCGGAGTTGTTCTCATGCAGCCGGTCGCTGCTATACATGCTAGCCTTTGCACTTTCTGTAATTTGTTGATTGCAGTAGTAAGTTGGGTGCGGGGCCACCATACTACAGCTCCGTAGCTTATCATTGGTATTATTATCATTTTGTACAGCCACAGTATAATGTGTGGGGCTAGTCCCCATTTCTTGCCCACCATTCTTCGGCATTGCCAGAAGGCGACTGTTGCTTTGTTTAGTTTGTTTTCTAGGTGTTTATTCCAGTTTAGTTTTTCGTCCAAAGTTATTCCTAGGTACTTTACTTCTTTAGAGAGCGTTAGTCTGGATCCAAACAAGGTTGGCATTTTGTATGTACCCAATTTCCGTTTATGTGTGAAGAGAATGGTGTCGGTCTTTTTTGGATTTACCGATAGGTCATTCTCCTTGCACCATTTCTCTACTATTTTCAAAGCTGTTTGTGTAAGGTCGCACAATGTGCTTGTTACTAGTCCGTTGATCATTATTACTAGATCATCTGCATATCCTATTGTTAGGAAATGATTGTTGTTTAGTTTTGTTATCAGGTCGTTTACTACCAGGTTCCATAGAAGTGGCGAGAGTACACCTCCTTGTGGGCATCCTCTCATCACGAGCGCCTGGTGATTTTGGTTTTCAGATAGCCTGATGATTCTCTTTTTTAGCATGTTCATTATCCATTCTGTAATCAATGGTTCGGTTTGATGTCTGTTTAGAGCTTGTTGAATGCTACTGAAATTTGTCTTGTCGAACGCTCCTTCTATGTCAATGAAGGTGCCTAGGCAGGAGTTTTTCCTTGCTAGTGCAGTTTCTATGTTGTTTACAACGGCATGCAGTGCTGAATCTGTCGATTTGCCTTGTGTGTATGCGTGTTGGTTCGGGTGAATACCTATGTTTTAGACATAGGGATTTCAATTTTAAAGTGTCGTTTTTTTTGTCGGATATGGCTTTTGTTTACCATTACTATGCTCAAATTTATCACACTAGTTATTTTAATATATAAACGGATAACTTATAATTTTGTAAAGAAATAAATGTATGAAGCTCGTATAAACATCCACTTATCTTTAGAACCGCAAGTTAAACCGTAATATCCTTACAGACGATTTTAGGACTAATATTTATGATTTATTCAGATACCACATATAACTGTGTCTGCTGCACTTTTCTTGTAAAAAAAATAAAGAAACGTATTTAAAAAAACCTATAACGATATATGTTAATGCGCCAAGTCAAATGTTTAGATAATGTTTAGATAAGTCAATTTGCATGATTCTTAAAATGAACTAAAATAATATAAAATATCTAAATAATAATAAAAAATAAATAAAAAAATATAAACAAACAACTTCCATAATTACACACAAAAATTATAAAATACTCTGGTTATCATTCAACATCGCTCTCGCCGGATTCCAATTCGGAATCAGGATCTAAATTGGATACATTTAAACATTCGAACTGAGTTTCCGGAAACTGAATTAATTATAAAGTTTCAGCGAAGAAACCCTGCGGCTTTTCTTGGCATCTAACTTAGGTCTTCGTGCACTGATTAAAGGATCAGACGAAAGAATAAGCATGTTGAGGAAATCCTCATTGGAAGCTTGTCTACTCTTTTTCCGCGAATGATGTTCCCGGAACCTCCTAAAATCTTTATTGCGTGCCTCTGAGGCTTCTTCTGAAAGGCTCCCGATTGGCACAATATCGTTATTAGTGATTATGTCTGCCTTGTGTATCAACAGCTTATGGACTGTCGACAACATGTGGTACCAGTTGTATAACTCTACTTATTTTTTGCTGTTTTGCGGGCAAAATCTTTAAATTTGATAACATCAATTTGCTCCCCAGATGTTATTGCATGCAGAATCACGGCATATCTTCGAACAAGCTCTTCATCTAATCCAGTAATGGCTGCAGTTTTATCGGGGAACTACAAAAATCTTCTTGCTGTATTCCCATCACTAGTGGTCCCTGAACCTTGTTTTACGATGTTAATCAAAAGATTGAGCTAATCTTTAAATTTATACTAGATATTTTTTCCTCTTGCCTCTAACAATGCCTTGTGTTCATTTCCTCTTGCAGCCCACTTTTTGAAGTCGAATCGGTATGAAACATTTATAAGACATTCCATAGTATTTATACGAGCACATGTAGTGATGACAAGCCAAATTCATATACGCCAGTGGACACAGTATTTGTCGTTACAGCATCTAAACGGTTCATTTCTGTAGGTTTAGCTAAGCACAGGTAGTATGATGCATTTGATCTAGCTTCAGAAATATACTTACAAATTTTAGCATCGATCATTGTCATCATAAGTTGATGACTCACATTATTACTATTACACTCCGTAGAAATAAGAGCCTTAATTTTGTCATCCATTTGCCTTTTGTGGCTGATGATCACTTCTTCGTTCTCCTTTACAAAAGTGAACTGCACTGGACGACAATACAAGGCCGAGCATGGCTTTGGATTCGTACATAAAGTTTCGTCTCCAGGAGTCAGCTTGAGTGACTATTAGCTGTTAGTGAGCTAATAGTTTTCCGCGCTGGTGGAGAGTTCTTTGTAAAGATATGTATAATAAAGAAGTCGAAGCGAAACTTTTTAAGTGCTCACTGGTATACCTACACTTCAGGAGAGTCTAGCGAGGGTTTAGTTATTATGAACATCAGCCAGATGTGTTTTTTTATAGAATTATAGGATCAATTATTATGAAATATAAAATCAAGACAGGGAAAATGTGAGCAATGAGTTTGTATATTTGTCTAATTTTTAGATCCCATCAGTCGCATACCGCGACTTGGATCGTAAAGTAACTAGACTTTTTTAAATAATAATCTGTGATAATATCAATTTGTATTATAAGTTTTAAACTTATTAAAATAAGGGAGACGTATCCGTAAGACACATAGATTTATACAATTCGAATGCACCCCCCGCCCACCCGCTCGCCCGCCCTCCTATCCTTGCCAGACTCAGATTTCCTTGATTAGCATTAATAATAGACCAAATTTATAAACTTTCACAAACTGGGAAAATAAGTCCTGAAAATATTCACTACCACGCGGACTAGGTAAATACTTAGTAAAATTTTTACCCATAGAACTTTATTTTTATTTTTGCAAAATTTTCTGCGTACACAGATAAATCGCAATTTATATTGTTTTGATCCTTGCGTATTTTAGTGACTAGTGACAACCAGACAGATAGCTTTCATGAGTGTTCACAATGCGGTGGATCATAAACGATCAGCCTCTTCTGAAATAATATTACGAGTATTCGGGTTTCGGCTGGCTTGCCGCTTTCGAAGGTCGACCACAGACCGGCCGGGGCACCGCCGACGATGCATCGAATATACCCACCACTGATCATATAAATACCCACCAAGCTAATATTCTCGTAATATACCAAACGTGGGTGGATTCCAATTGCCAGGCAAGGATCGGGTTCGGTCGACGCGGCGCGCCGGACCTTCGCCGTCGCGGGGGTAACCAATCGATTGAGCAAGTAAATAAATATATTAAAAGGAATAAAAAAACACGACTTCCGTTTCAAGAAACCAAGTACTGTAGATATGATTATTTTTATTACGATTTTTTATGAAATATTTGTGGTTTGTATTTATCTATCCATATAGATCATACATATTTTCGGAATGTACTCAATCAGACCTTTCATTTGACACAAAACTATTACTTTATATTTGGACAGTTAAGGTACTCTATGAGACTCAGGATGACAACGATTCTAACAATACCACATACTTCTAAATCGGTTCGAGCGTTTTTTTTAAGGTATGGTGGAGCAAAGAAACGGAAAGATACAAAGATGAACCCTAAACAAATTACACTTCTTTTTTATTGGGCAGTCGTGTAAAAGCCGATGGACTTCTTCTGATACCTAGGAGAATGCTTGCGCGACAGGTATGTATACGAGTAACAGCGTCGGGCGCGGCCGAGCATCAAAATATGGGTGACGCGCCCGTGAACTCACATCTTTGCCGCCTGGAAGAGGTTGCCACTGTATTCCTAGAGACAGACGTACTTTTGGCGAATATCATTAGAAATTATTTGGGTGTATATCATTCCTGTGATAGGTATGGTTCTGGTTTGGCGGCAAGAAGTTTAATCCATTAATAGATACAGCTGTTCAAGGGTTAGTAATGGTTGCGAAAAATGAAGAATCACCAGAAAGGCTGTCAACTGGATGCTATCTAGGATAGTGCTACTATACTGATAGTAGCTTTGTGGACAATAGAAAAACTGAGCGGATTAGTTGGTGTGCTCAGTTGTAATAGCCCATCTAAGAATTTAAAAATATTTCCACCCGCAATACGGTGCCGCACCGTTGTCGGCGTCTACAAGTATACAAGTATAGATAGGTAAGTACAAGTACGGCGTCTACACGTCTACAAGTGTAGGTATACAGCACGGAGGAGTAAAGACTCGTGTTACTAAGTTAAAGATAAAACATTTTATTTATAGTTAGTAGTCTAAAAAATATTGTATTTTAAATGCGGGTAGTTCAGGTTGTGTCGATTTTTATAAATTCTTGGACATTTGTGGATCTTCGTGAATTATTTGAACTAATGAAAAAAATGCATTCTTTCAAGCTGATTGGTTGACGCGCTTATCACTAGCAGGGATAAAATAAAAATTGGACAGCAAATTACTAAATGTTTTTATCAGTGCGTGTTTTTATCAATGTTTTTTATGAGTACATCATTTTACATTTATTGCATTGTTTTCATTTAATAGAAGTTTTATCAGTAGGTTGGTAGGTACATATCACGATACTTTATTACTTATTTATTTTATTTCTTATTTATTAAAGATAAAGCACAAAGTATAATTTCCTGCAGCATTACAAAAAAAAAATTGTTTGGACCTGTACCAAAAAATAGAGCACACTGCAGCATCTTGGTCACTAAGTCAACACCGCCTAACTAGGCCTAGGCCTTTACTAAGGCAGGTGTACCAGGAAATATTTAACCTGTGCACACAAAAAATAATTAAAAAATCTGAGATATGTCTTTGTCATAAAAATCTTAAAATAAATTAAAAAATACGTGTGGCACTCGGGGACTGCCGCGGTAAAGCTATTGCAAAGCATTTTTAACAACTTATGCAAATATAATTATTTATTTATTTTATTTTTTCTGATATCAGATAACTGCGCTCTATCGGAAAACGTTGAAATTATTCCGAATCATCTGCGGAAGCAAATGATTCATAATAATTTAAACGTCTTCTGATAGAGCGCCGCGATAAAGCAAAAAAAAACGGATTATTCGAAAAAAATCGTAGATAAAAAGATAGATAATTAAATTATCTTTAAAATGGTGCAGGTTTCATAATAATACGCCAGATAGTATTTGCGTAGTAGTCGTTTTTGTGTTCGGTTAGACCTAATTTCACAAATTAATTACAGTATGTAATATAAATAAAACCTAAAATATTCAAAGCTAAGAATATTAGGAAAATGTTCTTGTTTAACATATATTTTTTTTGAATCGTAAGCAGCGCTCGTTTAGACGTAATTATCAGTTTAAAATCATTGATTTTCGTTAAGAAATTTCTTCATTCGGTCGCCGAGCTGGCCTAGGCCCGCGATAAAAGCTATGCAATAGCTTAAAATATCATCAAAATTATTTGAAAAAATAATCATAAAATTATCGAGTAAATAAATAAAAATCTAAATCATAATAATAGTAAGTACATAGATAGATACCTACCTACTCAGTAAAATAAAAAATAAAAACGAATAAAAATAAAAATAAAAATCATACTAGACAGCCAAATAATTTGTGGCTTTTGACACGATACTTGGATATAACAGTGAATAGCGTCGGTATTGCTGTGCCAAAGGAGAATAGGTAATTTCGTGTGCACTTGCGAAGTTTGATATACCACTTTGCCACAAATGCCAAACGGAAGCTCATTACAAGTGTAACGTTTCATTGTACAGCAGCTAAGCTGAAATATGTGGCTGAAAAGAGTTATAGAAAGGTGTAATTGCAAAATATTTTATTCAATAACTACACCTAATTAACAATATACCTTGTTTACTTCGTTTTTTAAAACGATACAGTTGTTTATATTGTTTATATAGATAAAATATACGTATATCAATAATTACTATAATTAGTAAAAATAACTGCATAGTACCGAGTGAGTACTTTATCTCATTCAGAAACTAAAGCGGTAAAAAAGTTTATACGTCAAAAAGAAACCGCCGATAAGTAAGATAGAAATAGATGATCAGTATGCGGTTGTCAGGTAAGATACGGCGCCTGGACCGACGAAACTCCTTTGTTTTACCTTTAGATTGTCTAAACGAGTCTATTGACAAGACACATAGTAAATAAGCAAGATAGAGATGCATGCTCAGTATATAGGTGGCAGGCAAGATTTAGAGCCTGGGCCGACGTAATTTTTTAAGCTATTGCATAGCTTTTATCGCGGGCCTAGAGGCCAGCGCGGCGACCGAATGAAGCAATTTCTTAACGAAAATTAATGATTTTAAACTGATAATTACGTCTAAACGAGTACTGTTTACGATTCGAAATAAATATATGTTAAACAAGAACATTTTCCTAATATTCTTAGCTTTGAATATTTTAGATTTTGTTTATATTACATAGTGTAATTAATTTGTGAAATTAGGTCTAACCGAACACAAAAACGACTACTACGCAAATACTATCTTGCGTATTACTATGAAACCTGCACCATTTCAAAGATAATTTAATTATCTATCTTTTTATCTACGACTTTTTTCGAATAATCCGTTTTTTTTGCTTTATCGAATAAAAAAATCGTGCGCGGCGCTCTATCGGAAGACGTTTAAATTATTCCGAATCATTTGCTTCCGCAGCCGCAAATGATACGGAATAATTTCAACGTTTTCCGATAGAGCGCCGTTATCTGATATCAGAAAAAATAAAATAAAATAAATAAATAAATAATTATAATTGCATAAGTTGTTAAAAATGCTATGCAATAGCTTTACCGCGGCAGTCCCCGAGTGCCACACTTCTTTTTCATTTTACGTTGGGGTGTTCTGAGTGTTTTCTGTTTCCATGTGATGCCGTTTTTACTTTCTGGCTGTGATACTGGACTTGATTGGTTTTTACGTTAAGATTGGATTTTAGTTAAACTCTTGATTCAAATAACGACTTGTAATAAACCCTAGTTATATAATAAACTCTATGAGGATATATAACTAGTTTATTTCACAAAATTATCTATTTATACAAAAACCATCCATTTCGGATGTGTATAATTCCAATACGACATGGATAAATGAGGTAAACTTCAATAATATTATTTCTTTACACAAGCACAAGTAATTGCTATAAGTTCCTAGTTAGTAAGGAAAGTTCCTAGTCCTAACACTCTGGGTTACATCTTTCATACAAAAATGCCAATCCGAAATAAACGACGAAGTCTCACCAATAGGGTTCCGTTTGTACTCTATGATACGGAACCATAAAAAAATATACTATTGAAATGTCTCATTAGCCCCAGTATTTGGTGATAATGACTCAATAATGACCTACCTAGTGTACCGTATTTCTGCGAAATTGATAGGTAATTAGAAATAGATATATTATTTATCTTGTATCTAGTATCTCGGTGAATCAAATAAATAGTGTAGATATTACACTATGTTGCATAATGTTATCGTATCGAATTTGATCGATCCAACGTAATTTACCAATTGATCTGAAAGCATAGATTGTCAATCACGGCCTTTCTTTCTTCGGAAAACTGATAAACCGTTAGTTATAACTTCGTTGACAATGGCAGTTGACAAGAACTGAATAATGGCAATTACTATCGAATCGAAAATCGAATTGTCGATTTGATTGTAAGAATTTCCGGGGATGCCTTTAGTAAAACTATTGATTCAATTGTTATTAATAGTTTTCTCGGTCGATGAAAATGGACGGGGTAAAAGTTTTACCGCAGAAAAACGACCAGAGAATACCAAAGCGTACACCCACTGCACTGGATTTTTGTTCTTACTCACTTGATGAGGCGCGGGCGACCAGCCGCGCAAAGCGGTAGTACGGCCTTGAGTGAAAAAAAGGGCTTCTCGCTCTGGTGGGATATTGTTTGGTCACCCGATGGACGTCGCGCCACCGCCTGCGACGCCGCGCCGCTCCGCGCCGCGCCGCCAGGCTGCGTCGGGTCGGCCGCCGCGCCGTTCCGTCCGCCCGCCGCCACCTGGTGCCACTCAGACGTGCGTTACGTTGGCTTGCCCGTCAGCACATTTTGATTTCATATTTATATTATTACGCGGTTACTCATTACGTATTATTGTTATGTTCTTTTAACAAAAATATAAAAAAAATGTTCATGTGATAACAGACTTTCCTAGAAAAAATAAATCTGTATTATACACCAAATTTTAAAGACCGAGATACGTGAAAGACTGCGCCGCGCTAATCAAAACTATCCAATGTGATATTGGACGACGTTATGAAATAAATCAGCAGCGAACAAGAATGACTTTGTGCCGTAGGCAAAATATATTTGCTGATTTGTACACGGACAGATTAACTCTTTATAAACTTGAAGGTCTTGAAGATATACTTATACGTACATCCTATGATGAGATGTTTCTCTACAATATAGTGAATAATATATTTGACCGTGCATATACGGGGTGTTATTACTGTACCGACATTTTTTTGTGGGTGAATCAGTACAACAATATAAGCAACTTTATTTTTTTAAAAAAAACTAAAATATATATATCCCTATATGCAGTGGCGGATCCAGGATTTATATTTGAGGGGGGGGGGGTCTCGCTAATAGCTTATATTTGAGGGTTGGTCTCGCTAATAGCTATATCAGTAAACTAGTTGACCCGTGCCCATTTCGTTGGGCGGTAAAACTTTTTACTTGTGATGAAATTATGAGTGTGGTTTAGTTAGTACTGAGTGCTATGATTTATATCCTGGCTGCCAAAAGAAGGGTTATATTTTTACTGCATATGTATGTATGAATTTGCATGCCAATTTGACTATATTACCGTTATTTGTGAGTGTCTTCTTGAGTTTCTTATTTGTAAGTGTATTATCTCTTCAACCATTTATGCAGTAAAAGTGAAATTATATACAGTGAAAAGGAAAAATCTTTTGTTTTAAACACTTTAGACGATACATTTCCTTATTTTGATAATAATTCATAATCGTTGATTATATGACCAATAAACATGACCTAACGATTTAAATTATTTTTTAATTTATTTTATTGCTCTACTAAGTTTCACAGAAAATTAAGATGAAAAGCTATGTTACTCGTAACAACCATTAAGTTTTATTTTTCAATGGGCATTGCTAGTCGCCGAGGATACTTTTGCCCGAATTCTTCCACAACTTCTTCAGCATGTAAACATCTCGATATGTCCCTATGTATATATATATATAGTAGCTAAACCATTCAGGCGCTCTTCTGTCATCGTCGTTCGAAGGTAAGTTTTTATATGTTTTAGTGATGAGAAGCTCCTCTCAACGCTGCAAGTAGACACTGGTATAGTAGCAAGAAGTTTTAAATGTGTTTTTACATTTGGGAAGAACTCATTCGCCTCTTGATGCACCTCTGCTGCTGTTTTCGAAAGCTGTTCCCTGCTACACCAAAGTTTCTTCCATAAAATGATTTCCCCCGACAAGGAAAGCGGATGAGGCAAGTAAAAACTGTATACGCGTGCAGCTGCTACTACGGCTGTAAGATTGGTTGTCTTCACAATGGAACTAGGAATAAGCGTGAGAAGAATGATCATTTGTCGAAAAACGACTTTTTAGCTGTTCCAACACAAAATCAATGAAAGGAAGGAATATATTTAATTTGAAAAAAAAAAAAACAGATGCTATTTTACAAACAACTGATTTTATAAAATGAAAGAAAAACTGTATCCAGCAATTGAAACATGATACATTGGGTATTTAATTTATTAATATTTGCCTTACCTGTAGTATTCCTTTACATCAGAGGCCTCAATATTTGAGAGTTGAAGTGACCGTTTTACCATTCTAGGTACTTGTATTGAAATGTCCAGAGATTCTACAAGAAGACACCCCTCTTGAAAACTTTCTTCAATTTTTATTTCTTTGTACCTTTCCAGTGTTTTTTTTTACCGTTTCTATCATCTCGTAGCATAGGTGGAGGTCTAATGCGACAGCCTGTAGTTGTCTTGAGAGTGATACAGTAATTTCAAACACAGCAGCGGTTACTGTCAGAGATAAGACGAAATCGAATCGTAGAATTGATACGAGAAGTCCTGCACTTTATAATGATGGAGATATCTGTCCATTTCCCCAAGGAACTGTACAATGGAGTCAAACAGCTCTCTAAATTGAAGAAGTGCATCATGCCTTTCAAGCCAACACGTGTCACTGAGGCCCTTTAATTTTACTCTTTTCTCCTCCGGGTGTTTTTCGAGAATAGCTCGTTTGATAAGTTCCGACCTTTTTGCTGACTCTCGCACAAAATTAGTTACACTACCTACAACTCCCATCATATTGCGAATACTCGGCAAGCTACAGGCTTTCAAGATAGCCAAGTTTAGTTTGTGTGCTGCACAATGCAGGTAAACAGCAAGCGGTTGGACCTGCTTTAGGAGGGCTTGTACACGATTCAACTTTCCAGACATATTGGGACCTCCATAATAACTTTGACCTCTCAAGTTCTCAATCTGCAGGCCGGAAGGATTTAATTCTTGAAGAATGTGATCGCTCAAAGCAGCACCACTCAAGTCAACTTCAGATAAAAAGCAAATGAACTCTTCATGTATTGTGCTCTTTTGTATATCCAAGTACCTGATGCATTTACTCAGTTGCTCTTTACCACTAACATCTGTTTTTTCGTCGCCAAGTACAGCGTAATATTTTGCTTCTTTCACTTTTTTTATTATATTTTTCATAATTAGAGTATCGCAACATTCAATCAGCTGATTCTGGGTTATTTTACTTAGACATGTAGCATTTTTTGGAGCTGTCTTTAAATTTTGAGCTGAACTAACAGATTTTTAATATACAGTTCAGTAACAAATCTGAAAGTTTTGTTTATTTATTTGGGGCTTAGCCCCCCCCCCCTGGATCCGCCACTGCCTATATGTATATATACATATTTTTCAAAAGTATGTTTTTTTTGTATTATTTTTAGGTTTTTTTTAGTTTTTTTTGGGTTTTTACAATATTTTTTATCAAAAGTTGCTTATTACGTTGTACTGATTCACCCGCAGAAAAAAAATCCGGTGAAGTAATAACACCCGTACGTATATGGTCTGAAATATTATTTTTATGGCTCCTCGTATTACTCGAAAATATGTTTTTTATGGCTCCTAGTACTACTTGAGACCTGCGTCTGATGTATACGAAGATACATATATAACTCCATTTATACCAAAAACATTGTCATAAGCAGGGATATATCTACGTACAATGATAGATTCGCGGTAAAAGTTACTTTTAGGAAACTATTAGAAAGTCCTTTTAGTGCCTGGTCACTTCCTCTCTCATGGAATTATTATCAATCACAAAAACAGTTTTAACCCGCTGAGCACGTAACATCCATTTGGGGACATGAATGGCGGCCGCCGAAATTCTGAAACGTCCACTACTGGATATAGCGCTCGGCTCTTACGAAAATGTCGTTTAAATTTCGAAATGCGATTGTATATTCTATCGAATGATGCCATAATATAGCCAAATATGCAACACTATGAAATTGCTCGATTGCCGCATGCGATGTTAGAAATATGAATCACTACATCCTTACAAAATCGATGACCTCATTTCTGACGACAGTCCCAGATCGCCCATGGCGGCGGCGCGCGCGATGTTCGCCGAAGTGATTGTGTTGTGAAGTGTTTGTGAAGTGTTTTCTGGATATAAGTGCAGTTTATACCGGATAAAAGTGAGTATTTCCCTTTTTAAGTAGATTAGCCAGTAGGATTATATAATTTCGACAATCCATTTGCTGTTTTACACGAATTTTCGAAGAAAACACTTTGTCAACAAACCAAGGCTCGCGAAATAAATGCCCGTGTTTATTTTGTAATGTTTTTGAAATATCCCGTTATATCGCGAAACATGACGTAATGTCGCTTTAATTTACTAATAAAATAGGTATTGCTTCATTTACATCCTAAGTTATCACATAATTAGGCGTATTTTGAACATTATATGTTGTGTTCTAATATTGCTCGCGAAAATGAAACTTGTTTTGATAATTACTATGAGAGAAAAAAGTGCGATTTTCCATAGTTTTTCGATGAAATGTGACTCTTTGGAGTATAGTAATTAGTTATTAGACATATAATAAGTCTATGATAAGACAATATAATTGAAAAAATCTAACGAATTTTATATTATGGGCATTCAAAGTTTATTATTAGGTTCAGACGCGGAAACTCTCAAAACTTTAGATTTTTCTATAATATCAGACAAAGCTCAAAGTTCTGGTGTGATTTCTAAGAAGAAGTGATGTAGTAATAAAGTTATTTTGAAAGAATTTCATATAAAAAAATACCATAAGTAGTCACAAATTAAAAATTAAAAAAATTTTTTTTTACGAGAATACATACAATTTTTCTTGGCTGAATAAATAAATATTTTTTCCGTATTTTTGTATGCAAATAAGTAAAAAAAAATATCGTTTTGGTAAAGCATTTAATAGAGAACATAACTGTATTTACAATTTTTGATATTTACAAAAACTGTATTTACAAAAAAATCGAAATGATTTTATAGGCGAGTTTTTTCAGTTTGCCAATTTTGTAATATTTATTCATTATTATCCTAATTGTTTTACGAGATAAGGTTATAATGTTTTATATGTCAAATTTCAATGCGATCATTTTTCTCTTTATCTTTTTTTAATCCGATTAGTGGTTTATAAGTTATGATCGTTTTTCTCAAGGCCGTTGACTCGCGTCGATTTTTTGCGCGAATATGTCGCGCGCAAAAGTGATAGGTGACTTTTTACCTCGCAACGTGAGGGGTTAAAATATATCTTTCATTCATCGTCAGCGCGTAATCAATAATAAAGTTATTATTTCTATGTCAAATTTTGAGTGACGAAAATCTACGTAAACCTCAGATCCTCACTTTTGTCTCGCATCACATACATTTTTTTTCAAACAATAAGAACTCAACCTATTAATGGGGATTTAACGATGAATATTATAAATAATAAATAGGTTATAAAATCGTCTTGTATCTTTCATTATTGTTACTTGTCAACGCTGCTTGTTTATAGAATGAAAATAAAGTAGACATTTAATTATATTTTTGCTAATACGATATCGTACAGCGAGTAGTATATTTAATTGCAAAATGCAACTGTAGCCGTAACTGATCACTGCACCTCATAATATGATTGGCAAGGTGGCTACGTATTCCCCATCCTTTTTTGGATGAAAGGTTGGACCGCAACTCAGGTCCTGTCTAAAAAAGTGATGGCCTTCGAAATATGGAATTATAGAATCGATAAATGTCGAATGTAGAAGCGATAAATAAAGTGAGAAAAATACGGAAGTAATCAGATTTTTCATAAAATGGCAGTTTTATTACTTAAGACACCTAATAAAGGGTACAAAAACAGAAATATTCTGATTAATAATGCAAGAGAGAATTAAGGTTTGCCGAAAACCGGACAGAGGAAGAACATCCCGACTCAAAAACCAAAATTAATAGTACCTAAGAACAAAATACAAGATATCACTTTAGTGCATCGAGAGTAGAAATAGCAGCGATGATCGCCAACCTATGATAGAAGATGATACTACAAAAAGAAAATGACTCCTCGTCAGTTAGAGATCAGCGTGCTTACAATTTTATGTTATGAGGATACAAATATCCACAAAGAAATGTGAAAATATGGTTATGGTTAGGGTAAACAATAACAGTTAACTAAAGGCAGGTTCAAGTAAGACCAGGTGTGCCATATTAGGTATTAATTAAACGGTATCAAATGGCAGGCATCATCCACAAGGTAGAATTGCTTAGTTACATGACACTAAGCACTTAAATGAATGTCATCTTAAAAAAATCGATTAAAAATATTTATCTTCCGATGCTTTATCCTAGTTTAATCAATCTCAATCATTTTTATCTAGGTACGAATATAAATATAAAATAGATACACAATTTAATGAATATTTTTGAGATTACGACGTTAAACGACGCACAAGAGGAAGACAACGCCCTCATTTTACACATTTTATAAAAAAGGCACATTTCCTTTCGGACTTTGAAGGCATTGCTGAAAACCTCTTACAATGGAGTTCGAAAGCTGGAAAGTTAAAACATTTTCGAAGATCTGTAATGTAGATTCTAGACCATATATGTAGATTGGTAATATAGAAGACTTGGGGCTCGTGAGAAATGAGGTATGAGAGAATATAGATAATTAAAACTGTCTATTTGCAAAACTACCTCTAATTAACTCCACGCTGGTTACCCCGAAACGCCGACGCGCGGCCGATGATTTTGCAGTCATATGCAGCCGCATGACTAGTTTTCAGGTGGTTATGTGGTCATCATGACAAAAACATTTTAATCCAGAGAGACTGCTATTTTAAAAAATGATGTAATAATTTACATATTTAAAAATGCGAGTAGGTATTCATCAATCTCCCCTAAAAAGCAATGAAATCCAATTATCATATACCTAGACTTTAAGGGATTTAATTAATCTCTAATCATCCCCAATAAGCTGCTATTATCAGGTAATTACAGATAGAAAGATCAATGGGGTCATTTGTCATTCACTGCGCGCCGTTTAGCTATATCACTTAGGATTTTACTAAATCTATGGCTCGGTCCTGCGACTTTTTTTCTGTCTCTTATAACGAGGCAAAATTATAATAATATTAAATGACCGAAATATTTAACCGGCGTACCAACTTGGCGGAGATGATTTCTCTGTCAGCCAAAGTATCCCGTTAGTTCAGTCAGGGACATAGCGACGCTCTTGCGGAGAACAGCGACGTTCGCCGACGGTCGCCGCGCCGCTGCCTCTTCTTGCCTGCTTGGCTAAGAGTATCTCTTAATGCGATATTTCTTTCGATACGGTACGATACTATATGACTATGGATATTTAAACGTCTATCATAGGGCAGTAATTGTTTTTAGTGTATTGAAGGAATCGCTTATCTGTATTAGAAACCATTTTTCATTCAAAATTTTATATTTACGCACTAGTCGGTCGCCCCTATTCACTCACGACATTATACAGGGAGTCTACTTCGCCGAACGGAAGCGACTGATCTCGGAGAGAGGTTCGACTTTGAGCTCTCAATCGCGACCATGTGATGACTCTGGCTGGATGTTCGTGTGAGCTGCTCGGATTTGTGCTTTGCAATCTGAAGTGGTTCAGCAATGTGAAGGTCATGAGCTACTGTATAACGATATTGAGGGGCAGGAAACTGGAAGCCAATGCCGCTATTTGGAATCCTCATGAGGAGCCATACACTCTGATGCTGGAGAAAGCACAAAAAGTTCTATGGTTCCTGTTGTCCAAGCCATACGGTCGCTATCCACTCTGATATCCAAGCGATTTTGTTCGCGTGGAATGGTACGATTGTGGAATGGAATGGTGCAATGTTATGGTACGATTCTCTCCGCCTGAGAAGAGAGATGAATTGTCAATCATGCACATTCATAAGATATTAAATAGCTAGATTGGATAATCTGAATATACTGGCCCAAATTTGTTTTTTCATTCCGATTAACTACATTCGTTATATATCACGCTAACTCTTGGTCAAGTCATCCTCCCGTACAAATGTCAGGCGAATGACTTTGGTAAAACAAATTGCCCGACACTTTAAAGCGCCGCTGTCGACGGCACCAGATTTAAACCACAATAGCTTGAAAATCAAAATAGAATGCACTTCTAACTTGATTATAATCCTTGGGTCTCTACTCCTCTGGAATACTCCTTGGGTCTATTTTTGACTGTTAAAATTCTAAAGTATATCATACAATTTGTTGTTATGGGCAGTATACTGTTATTTAGATGTAAAATATCTGCTTAGTGTGATATTAGTATTAAATTCCCTTAAGATATAGTAAATGTAAACAAAACAATGCGTTGCATTATTCTCTAAGATGGCTGGTAAAAAATAAATAAACCAAATAAATTAAGAAATCCAAGTAATATTTTAAAAGTTTTTATGGCAATTTTCCCCATAAAGTGGCTGGAGCAAAATTTGATATAGATTACCGAGAATATAATAATGAGTGTGAATAGGGATGAACTTACGGTAATCGATCCCTTAGTAAAATTTAAGCTGCAGCCAGAGTTATTAAAAACTAAAGTTTAAGTGCATACACTAATGTTCTACAACTTTTTTATTAATTTGATTTCGAAATAAAATAAAATTGAAAAATACGTCATTAGCTCTAAAATATTGCCTGCAGGCAATAAGCTCGCCCTTTCTTAAGAATAAAGCGTTTTATTAGTATTATTATTATTAAATGACGGGTATTTTTAAATAGATGTTTTAATAGATGTTTTAATTATAGATCTTTAAGAGTTTTATTAATAGATGGATTTTTTAAAATGAAAATGCGATATTCGATTCTTTTTCGCCACATTCGCGATCCAAATCTTACCAGTTCTTTCGAACTCACCAATTTCCAAATCTTTCACGTAATATAAGGGTTACTGGGAATAACGATCAATATCAACTTAAAAAAATGATAATTCCATTTTTATAATTTACTAACTTAAAAAAA
Organism: Micropterix aruncella; assembly: GCA_944548615.1. Lineage (NCBI taxonomy): Eukaryota > Metazoa > Arthropoda > Insecta > Lepidoptera > Micropterigidae > Micropterix > Micropterix aruncella. Next base: position 22,330,556 of record OX155980.1, read on the forward strand.
ATACTTTTATCATAGGTTTGAGTGAAAAAAAATTGTTTTGGATGTAAATTAAATATATTTGATTTTCAATAAAAGCGAAAACTATAATATAATATTAAAAATATTTCTTAAAAATATATATGTTTTACAGTAATTATACCTCAGAAATAATCGAAAACGTAGAAAAGTCATTGGCCTTGATCAGTATTTTCCAACACAGTTTCTACTCAGCGATATATAATCGAAGGGTCATCGAGGACCTGACGGGAAAGAATGATCAAGGTTCACCGTCACCGCGTCGACGTTGATCATTCGTTCCCGTCACACGAGGTAACGGGTTCGCCCGTTGTAGTTGACAACTCTAGTTGCCTGAACTTAATACGTACGATAGATTCGTTTTATGAATAAACCCACCCTATTTTACTCGCTTTCTGCCGGCGCGATCGGTGCGTCTGCGACGCTTTGATGAGAATACAGCCTTATTTTGTTATATTCTGTTATTTTCTTCGTTATTACGCCTATTTTATACCTTAATCTGCGAAAAAAGAAGAAACAGTTTGCGTTTTGTTTGTTGTGTTTGAAAATTTATTGTTTTGATAGTGTGTGTTTACAACGAGCCCAGAGCTGTCACTTTGATAACGACTTCGATCTTTGTGAAGCAGGTAAAATTTTACTTTCATTATTTTTAATCAAATCTTGTTACGTTGAAAGAAAATTGGAACTTAATTATGATTTGTCTTTCTACTGTTTTCTTCAGTTACTGCGATGCTGAAAACAAGATTTTTAAATTTTAAGTTTTTTTAATGGTTGTTGTTAACAATGTATGTTAAACTACAGGTTTTGAGAAATGTTTTCCTAATGTTTGAAAAAAAAATATTGTCTTTTTTTAGCCGAGTATCAAACCATAAGCGCGCGCTTCTGCATTGCTGCTGCAAGCTTTTACTAAACAGTTCGCCGCGTTGCGGTAGATAGCGTTGCGCTACGCCGATTTCACAACACTATTGAGATAGGCTTCTTTTACCTATGCATATTAATTAAAGTAGAGATCTTAAAATACTTTATTTAATTATAGGTGGGCTTATAATTTTTATGTCATCAATAGCGCTACAAATTATTGTGAGAATCTTCCATTCTATTTTAGGTATTCTGGGCTGTTAGCAAATTCTGTTAAAAATAAATAATTTAAAAAAAAAAAGTCGCCTGTCTCAGCAATACAATCAATACTTCACCGTCTTTCCTAAACAAAACCCTCCATAGAAACGAGAGATAGTGATCTCATAGTGATTGGCGAAGATAGATTAATAGTAAAAATAATCATAATAATATAAATTTTATTACTAACAAAGAATGGCGCGGGCTTATTACCAAATGGCAATCTCTTACAGCCAACCCAATTACCAACATCATCAATTTATACTTGCTATATCTCGTTCGCTTGAACTAATTTCAGTTTTAGTTCACAAAAAAACGCAATCGGGCCCATTGGATAGCTGAAAAATTAAAAACGGAACCAAACTTAAGACTCAGAAATTCAAACATGCGTAAGTGCAAGTACATTCAGTGTATAAGTGCATTCATAAGTGCAATCGTCGAAAAAATATGATTATCAAAATTAAAAGAATAAACATAAATAAAAATGAAATCGGAAAACATTAGCATAATAATTAATAAATACACTCTAAAATAATTAAAAAATATCGTTAAAACGTTCAAGATGAAAACTTGAAATCATAATATTAAAAAAAAAAATCTAAATATTCGAAACAATCACAATAATTACCACAAAACGGAATAATTCATAATCATGATAATACGTAGTTAAAGGGTTATTTAAGCATTTTATGACAGCATGAAAGTAGTTTTTGTGGTACTGGTAAAGACTTTGTTATTTAGGGTTAAAACTTGCCAGTTACGTTTTTGTCCTGAAAGGAGGAAGGAGGCAAGTCTTTCTAAATCCGCCGCCGACGAAAATACATATTTTTAATAAAATGAAATATTATAATTACCTACTTAAGTAAAAAATCTAAAATTTAAAACATATCGCATATATGTACAATAACTGTAAACTTTGATAAAACACTATATCCATAGCAAGATGTGTATACCTAACCACAATAATAAAATCTTTTTTATTTCCAAACAATAATTTTCCGAATAATTTCCATGTATTATTGAGAAGTTACTCGTGAAAAGAGCGCGTGCGCCGCAGAAATAAAATAAAATAAAATAAAATAAATATAGTTGAGGAGCCAGCGAGAAAAAAGTGCAAGAGTTTGGTAAAAACTGATACTTTTAGATCAGACAGTATTTTGTCCATAGAATGCTGGGGTAGAGTCTGCAGGCCAGACTCCGGGACACCTGGCGCTGGCGTACTAGAAAAGGTGTAATTTTAATTAGTACCCCCAATGTGTTTTGGAAAAGCTCAAAATTTCCCCCGCAAATACGCCTTCCCCGCAAATCCGAAGTCCCCGCAAATACGCCGGTACGTATTTGTCGGTAACTATTACGCATCGGTCTAATGTGCCGCGCAATATAATGAACTTCATTTTTGTGACATGTATGGAGTAGTGCTGATGCCACGCATTCTACTGTTAAGCAGTCTGACAATTTGTTCCGAGTTCTGTATTGCATCCACTGTCTACTGATGAATATTCAGCTTTTCCAAAACACTTTGAGGGTACTAATTAAAATTACACCTTTCCTAGTACGCCAGCACCAGGTGTACCGGAGTCTGGCCTGCTGACTGTACCCCAGCATTCTATGGACAAAATACTGTCTGATCCGAAAGTATCAGCTCTTGAACTTTTTTGTCACTGCCTCTTGGAACGTCAGTTTTGTATGGAGGACGTCGAACTTTCAAATGTCATACTTGTTAAAACAATGTAAATGGGTAACAGTGCAAATCTTTAACGAATATATAATGGCGAAATACTCTAGCCATCGTAAGCAATAAGGTGCAGTGGCATAAATTTGCGAATTGTGAAATTATAACTGCGCCAAATTGTGTAGAGGTTCGACTTTTTGGGACATATTTCATAAACGGATTTTCTGGTATATTAGGAAAGTATAACGCTTTTGTAGTGCCTTGGGACCTTTCGAGCGGTTCCTTTCTCGTTTTATCTGCGGTAAATTCCTAAACCCTAGCCAATGTATTCTAGCTGGCGAAATGCTATTATTTATTATTTTTATAAACGATGTGGGTAATTCGATACCCTTAAATGTAATACGTTACTATACGCAGATGACACTAGCTTTATATTCCAAGGTACAACTAGTGATGAATTACGACATAATGCAAACCAATATCTCTCAGTAGCTAGTAACTGGTTTAAAATGAACCAACTTTTTTTAAATCCCACCAAAACCGTAGCCATGAATTTTGCCTTGAAATATGTTAAAACAGTTAACAACATCAATATTAGCATGGATTCCAATAAAGTTCAGGTTGTTAACACCGCCAAATTTCTGGGTATTACAATAGACCAGAAATTAAACTGGAGTCCACATATAGACAAACTATCTAAGGAACTGTCTTCGGCTATTTACGCTATGAGAAAAATCAAATTTCTAGCCGGAGAACAAGCCGCAAGGAGCACATACTATGCGTGCTTTCATTCGAAGATGGCTTATGGTATTTTGACCTGGGGTAATGCACCAGATTGTAATCGTATTTTTATTCTGCATAAACATGCACTCGGAACGATATGTGGGTTAAAAAGAGGGATCACTGTTCTCCGATCTTTAAAAAAAAAAAATATTGACTGTGAAATGTGAATTTATTTACCAGTGTTTAGTTTATACTAGAGCAAATTTGGAAGACTACGAAAAGCACTCGAATTTTCACGAACATAACACACGCAATAAGACTAACATCATGATACCAGTTTTTTTTTATTTGGGCTTTCAATTTTTCAATCTGCTGCCAACAGAAATTAAAAAAATACGTGTGGCACTCGGGGACTGCCGCGGTAAAGCTATTGCATAGCATTTTTAACAACTTATGCAATTATAATTATTTATTTATTTTATTTTTTCTGATATCAGATAACTGCGCTCTATCGGAAAACGTTGAAATTATTCTGAATCATTTGCGGCTGCGGTAGCAAATGATTCGGAATAATTGAAACGTCCTCAGATAGAGCGCCGCGCACGAATTTTTTATTCGATAAAGCAAAAAAAACGGATTATTCGAAAAAAATCGTAGATAAAAAGATAGATAATTAAATTATCTTTAAAATGGTGCAGGTTTGATAATAATACGCCAGATAGTATTTGCGTAGTAGTCGTTTTTGTGTTCGGTTAGACCTAATTTCACAAATTAATTACACTATGTAATATAAACAAAATCTAAAACATTCAAAGCTAAGAATATTAGGAAAATGTTCTTGTTTAACATATATTTTTTTCGAATCGTAAGCAGTACTCGTTTAGACGTAATTATCAGTTTAAAATCATTAATTTTCGTTTAAAAATTTCTTCATTCGGTCGCCGCGCTGGTCTAGGCCCGCGATAAAAGCTATGCAATAGCTTAAAAACAAAGAGGTGGCATTCAAAAAGTGCATAAAAAGAAACCTAGCCAACCATGCTCTCTATAACTTAGATGAATTTAACAAGGTTATGGTTGAGTTTAAAATGTTGTTAAATAAATGTAATCTATTTGTTTGTTGCTGAATAAACTTTTCTTTTTTTAATAAATAATTAAGTGATATTATGATATGGATTATTTCTATATCTTTTACAGTATTTGATTTAAATTTTCTTTCAAAGTAATTTCGTTTTTATATTTTTAAGCTATTGCATAGCTTTTATCGCGGGCCTAGGCCAGCGCGGCGACCGAATGAAGAAATTTCTTAACCAAAATTAATGATTTTAAACTGATAATTACGTCTAAACGAGTACTGCTTACGATTCGAAAAAAATATATATTAAACAAGAACATTTTCCTAATATTCTTAGCTTTGAATATTTTAGATTTTGTTTTTATTACATAGTGTAATTAATTTGTGAAATTAGGTCTAACCGAACACAAAAACGACTACTACGCAAATACTATCTGGCGTATTATTATGAAACCTGCAAAATTTTAAAGATAATTTAATTATCTATCTTTTTATTTACGATTTTTTTCGAATAATCCGGTTTTTTTGCTTTATCGAATAAAAAATTCGTGCGCAGCGCTCTATCGGAAGACGTTTTAATTATTCTGAATCATTTGCTTCCGCAGCCGCAAATGATTCGGAATAATTTCAACGTTTTCCGATAGAGCGCAGTTATCTGATATCAGAAAAAATAAAATGAATAAAATAAATAAATAATTATAATTGCTTAAGTTGTTAAAAATGCTATGCAATAGCTTTATCGCGGCAGTCCCAGAGTGCCACACGTATTTTTTTTATCTTAGTAGTACTCTAGTGCTGATTATTCTTGAAAAACCTAAAAATTATTATTTTTTAAATATTGACTATTATTGTATTTTATTTGCTATTTTTGCTTTTTTATTATTATTGAACCATACGTACCTTTAAATGAAGTTTATGTACATGTAATAAAGATATAATTGTTCGACAATGAAAAATGACGCATTTCACAGTATGTACTTTTTGGAATTAATAAACTATGACTATGACTATGACTAATGAATTATGAAATCGTTCTAACTTATCTAGTTTGGTATGAAATACTATCTTTACTTGGCTTTTTTTGAATTAACATAGGTAATCCTTGGTACTTAAATAAATATATGCCAATAAATGTTGTCAGAATTATCAAGAGTATGAGAAGAAACAACGAGTTTTTTAAGCTATTGCATAGCTTTTATCGCGGGCCTAGGCCAGCGCGGTGACCGAATGTAGAAATTTCTTAACGAAAATTAATTATTTTAAACTGATAATTACGTCTAAACGAGTACTGCTTACGATTCGAAAAAAATATATGTTAAACAAGAACATTTTCCTAATATTCTTAGCTTTGAATATTTTAGATTTTGTTTATATTACATAGTGTAATTAATTTGTGAAATTAGGTCTAACCGAACACAAAAACGACTACTACGCAAATACTATCTGGCGTATTATTATGAAACCTGCACCATTTTAAAGATAATTTAATTATCTATCTTTTTATCTACGATTTTTTTCGAATAATCTGTTTTTTTTGCTTTATCGAATAAAAGATTCGTGCGCGGTGCTCTATCGGAAGACGTTTAAATTATTCCGAATCATTTGCTTCCGCAGCCGCAAATGATTCGGAGTAATTTCAACGTTTTTCGATAGAGCGCAGTTATCTCATATCAGAAAAATAAAATAAATAAAATAAATACATAATTATAATTGCAAGAGTTGTTAAAAATGCTATGCAATAGCTTTACCGCGGCAATCCCCGAGTGCCACATGTGTCTTTTTTTAAGCTTTTGGTGAATCTTTCTTTTACAATTTTGCGAAATTTGGAGGTACGTTTGGTACACTCCTTTAGTTATAATGTGTATTCATATAATTAATGCGACATTTATAATAAAGGGCGTTTGCCATATATCGATATTACTTTCGAAAGGTAACTTTAATATATATGAAACTAAAGGGGAAATAGTTGTTTATTTTTTTGTTTAGAAAATTTTGGTTACACAGGATTTTGGTATTTTGGAGGAAAATTTTGGTTATTATTCAACATAGAAACTGAGTTGGTTATCTACAAGTTTGTTTCGATTTAAACCTTGATTACCAAGGAAAATGTTTTTTTTTGTTCAACGGATATTCAGTTTTTTTATTTCTCAGTATCATAGGCCGAAATTAAAAATAAGTTGTAGACGACTTTCAACTCAGTTTTTAATATAGACTAAAACTACTAGAAAAAATCTCTGAATATCCAAAAACAAATATTGAATATCCAAAATGTTTAATTTTACGGACAGAGTTACTCCTTGTAGAGGAATGTCAAGCAGTCGTAAACAATTCGTATATTCAATACTTATATTGGTAAGTCTTCAAAATTATAAGATATATATCTTATTATGTATTAAAATGATTTTTAAATTTACGTGTATAACAACCTTAAATCTAAGTGGTGAGATAGTTCGATACACTGCTTCAAAACAAAGCATCACTTCACACATAAATCTCATGAGACAGCATCGAGTATGTATGTACTCCCACTCTAACGAAATCGCGATAGGAAATTCGCAAAGCGGGACAAATTGCGCCGCGCGGGCTGCGGGCGGCCGAGCCACGGATTAGCAATCAATCTAATACTTATTAGTTAGGTACCTTAGATTTGTCTCTTAGAGTCCGCGGCATTTCGGAAGGCTCAAACTTGATGAGCGCGACGAACTGTGACTTATGACTATTAATATTAGCTGATTTACCTGAACTGTATCTGAAAAACTTCGCACCGTAGTCGGAAAGTCGTTGCGATAATATACTACCTAATATGCTACATATATAAATCATTAACTCGCGGTTACAAAATGCAAAGAATCAGATTGTTTATACTGAATTTTCTAAATTTAATTATGGAACAAATAAATAAACTCCCTAATTATAATTACCCAACAAGTTTTAGAAACACAGTACACCTACTTAGGTCATTATTCAGCTCACCAAACATTGAGCCTAATTTTATTACTTCATTAGTTTGTTGAACTTTTAACTTAGTATTCGTGATTTCTTGAAGTTTCGTGAACTTTCTAGTACCCGCTGTTCAACCGCCGCTGTCCAGGGTAGATATGGTAGCTCTACCCTGGACAACGGCGGTTGCAAATTCAAACTTCACACAAATTCATCTTATTAATAATGTCAAACAACCGCGATATCCTTCGATTTAATATTAGTACATTATTAGGGTCTGTACAAAAAATACAAAGGGTTACCTCGTTGGTGAGACTTCGTCGTATATCTGTTGGATGTAGGTTCACATCGATTATCTTGGCTAGTTTTAAAGTTATTTATTATAATGAAATGTGGCGAAGTCATAGAACGCATGCCCATATTGGCCCACGAGATAAAAAAATGTGAAGGCCTGTGACTGTCATAATTTTCGAGATGTTAACAAATCTTTACAAAAAGAAACAACCTTTACTTTTTTACATCCTAAGGAAAGTATTTTTTGGAGAAATAAAGGAGTGAAGGGTTGCTTAGCATAAACACCATTATGGAGTACGTTAAAGAGAAGAGGCAAAGGTTTTGTAGGGGGTCAAGTTTAACCAGAATGAATTAATTTGAGTTTAAGCAGAAAAAAACCCTATAGTCCAACATGGACAACAGGAAGGTTTGTACAAGAGATTGTTTCACTCCAACTGGTAGAAATTTCTGTAATCGTCGAAAGCCATAAAAGTCCCGAAAAAGACGTTTAATGGTTTGAGTAGTTTATGCTAGCCAAGAAAACTCTATAATACTTTCACAGTCTTTAGAATACTTTCAGAATCAGAGACAAGGACTTTATCGATGATAATACTCATAGTTTTTGTCAGCCAACAATAATGGATTGGGACTTGGTCAGATTTATAATCATGCCGATTGGCCAATTTGAAAATATGATCTTTTCATTAATAAGGTTAATTGCAGAGGATAGATCACTAAGCCTAGCGTGTGTGTAGATTTGAAGGTCATCAGCATAAATACGGTAGAATATCGAGATCCCCTTCGCACCAGGATTGTCAAACTTTGAGAACAACAGAGGAGATAGTACTTCCCTTGAGGAACGCCTGCCGTGCATTGAGCCCAATCACGTCTGATTTATAACCAGCTGGAGCAAGTAACAGTCAGACCACTCCATTGCCTCGATAGAAACATTTAAAGAACGCAACCGCTCTAGTAAAAGCTCGACGTCAACAAAATTAATTACGCTACTGAAATCCAATAGTGCGAGAATAGTCTGTTTCTTGTTTTTCATCTCATATCGTCTGTTATTTAAACAAAAAAAATGGTTATAGTACCTTGGGTACACTAAAGAAAACTGCACTTTTTCATTGAAATATGCCATTTTCTGTGGTAATAGTTGATACCAAAAGGCAACTTTCCAGATAGGTAGGCACCTGAAAATCCGTGCAGGACGCCAAAATGGCGGCCATTGAAGATGACCGCCATTGGACGAACTATATTTTTTGTGTCTCCGGAGCGGAGATACAAAAAATATAGTTAAAATATTAGATCGGACCATTAGGAGCTAATGGTCCGTTTTTGTTTGAAAGCTCTTGTGACAAGGACACTTTTTGTCTCCATAGATTTGAGAGGCCTCTTTCACGTATGTCTTCGATTATTTTATTATTATTTATCCTTTCCAGGACCAGGTATAAAGGAACTGGTGGTTCACTACTTTTTTTGTGACGAACAATGCTGCCTTTCACTGTGGTTAAAAAACTATTATTTTACTGATAGAAAGGGCAGACTGAGTTGCTCTAGTTTTGTTCTTTGCTTAGGTATCACCATAGAATAAACATCATACGAGGGCCAACAGTTTTGGAGCAACGCTTGCATTCCGTTGATCATTCAGGTGACTATCAAAAGTAAAGCTGGTTTTTGAAACTCTGATTCAGACAGGTCTCAGAATTTAGGTATTTCAGATTGGGCTATTTTTACTTTAATATCTACTTCAATAAGTATTATTGTTTCTAACATATTCATCAATAGTAGTATAAAAGTGTCGTTTGCAAAGAAGGGGGAAATTTGTGTATTAAACTACCCTCATTTGGAAAGTAGATAATCGAAGGTTGGTGACAGATTGTTTATGACTATGCCTCGATTATTTCAGATGCTAGCGAGCCAGGTGATTTCAACTATTGAAATTCTTGTTTTTCCCTTTTTGTCCTTTTTTTCTCTAGCTTTTGTTTTTTTTTTGTGTTTAACTTCCGTCATCCGAGATGGGATGCAGAAATCCAAACTTCCAATTTTTATCAAACACATGGAATAAATTATGTTTCATCAGCTTTTCTCAACCGTTAGGGAAACTACCACTCCCGAGCAACAAGGTTTCCTCCAAAAAAGATCTGCAGAAGCTAGCCGAAACAGCTTCATAAATTCTATTATTAAATCTATGGAGAGTCGCGTGCAAGTCGATGCTTTTTATACCGACATTTAGAGTGCACGATGCGTTCGCAAGCGCGGCGAGAGCGCTATGAGCTAATCGATCTGGCGGAATCTCATCTGTGTCATATCTGTTGCTGCACAATTCTCCAGATAAACTGTGGCGCAGGTATTGCGAAGTCCTGCCGCGGCGAGTGTCCCGCGTCCGTTCGTCCGCAGACGTCGAATGCTTCGCCGCTTATAAATCCTCTCGCTTTCTCGGCGTTCCTCCACGTCACTGCGGGATAAGACCCCATAATCTCGACGGTTATTTATATATCGTTTTGTCGATCATTATTTTAAATCTATTCCGCGGCGGTGCCGTACACAGTCGCGCCTGTATTGTTCCGAGAGCTAGCGCCGAAAATATCACATGATTTTATGACGACAATGCTTACCATATTTGTGTTCCCGGTGTTGCAAAACACCGTACAAACGTCATTATGGCTAATGGGAGCGCTTTTAGATTAGCGGCAATCTAGAGTTGAAATCCCCCAAATAAATATAAAATTTTATGTCTAAAAATCAATGTTATCGATTAAGAAAATAATGATAAAACAATAATTTCGATATGAAATCGAAGACTATCGCTGTTGTTTGACATTATAAATAAGACAAAACGAATATAACGCGTGAATCTTGTAACACCCGACGTTTCGGCGATGTTGCAACCTCCGTTGTCCAGGGTAGATTCCTACCTTATCTGACAGGCTACCCTGGCCAACTGTGGTTACAAACTTCGGGTCGGGTGTTACAAACTTCAGGCGGTAAAGTAGTTTTTATCTTATTTAAAATAATCTCGGTATATTGTGAAATAGTTTTTTTTTGTAACGTTTTAAGTTGTGATTTACGAAAATTGCGTAAAGCATTTGTATGAAAATGTAGAAAATTTACTATAAAACTAAAGAAAAATCGAATATAAATACTTCCCGCGAACAACCAATTTTTTAAACTCAAATTTTACAATTTTAAAAAGCCTAAATATCTCAATAGCTCTTAAAACCATTACTTTTAAAATTTGCAGCCTCATTTTTGGACAAAATAAATGTTTGACTAATAATTTATAACTAGCCCATCGGTAATTTTGGTTGCTTTAAGATGTGCACCATATTTAACTCCAGATTCTCGGCAAAAGCAATAAAATGACAGGACCTTTTTTCGCATCTAGAGTTGAAATACCCAAATAAATATATATTTTATCATGTTTAAAAATCAATGTTATCAATTAGGAAAATAATGTTGAAACAATAATTTCGGAATCTTGTAAAATTGAGTCCCTAAAAACGTTTTAGGTTGTGTTTTTCGAAAATTGCGTGAAGAAGTTGTGTGCAAACGGGGGAAATTGTCTGTAAAAATGAAAAAAGAAAACTAACATAAATACTGCACCTAACTTATTAATGATAAATAGTCTAAATATCTAAATAGCTCTTAAGCCATTACATTTGAAATTTTCAGCTTTAGTTTTGGACAAGATATTTTTTTTAGTAATAACTAGACAATTGTTTATTTTGGTCGTTTTAAGATTTGCACCATATGAAACTTCAGATTCTCGGCAAAAGCAATAAAATGACGCGACTTTCTGCCGTTCGTCTCTTAGACTATATAATTCCCGGCCAAACCGAGGCCCGGTCGACCGACCGACGCGATTATTATTATAAAGTTTATTGGGATGATGTATAGAAGTGGAATTATATGCCTCGTGGAATACCTTCATCGCGGCTGTCTTGCCAGTGCGAGATTAATGAACGCCATATGCACTCGACACGAAGAATCTCACGTTCAGGTATCTGAACAACAATTACCACTTATTTCATATAATACCTAATAAGTATTACTTGTTCATAAGAATTAATAATGGAAAGTAGTGTATGGTAAAAAGTGTTGTTTTTTATAACCTTGCATGTTTTTCAGTATGATTGTTTAGGTCAAATCTTGCAAGCAGAATTAGAACCACTTCCTCTTATCCTATAAATTTGAAATTTTACATGTTGGTTCAGTTGCAAAGACAATGCATTTTTATGGCGAGCATGGCCTGATTTTGTGCCCAGGATTGGCTCCCGACGAAGGTACTCCTCAACGGTCGACAGCACAGAAACGAAATGTTGTATACGCATTCAATTTTGTTAGCCCGTTCTTAGTTGCACGATGACTTGGCTGCTGCACCCAGGGTTTGCTCGGGACCCAGCATTTTAATAAAAGCTTAATTTTAAAAATGTATTTTTACCATTAACTTATTTCTGGATTAACCCTCAACCTGTAACACGATTTTAAGTTAAACTATTGGTAATACCAGTTTATAGAGGATTCAATGTAAAAAAATGAAATTTTAATCAATTAACGCCGAGCCGCCCGATTATAGCCGAGAAACGAACCGCGCCGCTCGAGATCGTTGTGTACAGCCTTGTTGGGCTAAAATCACATTGTATAATTTTGGTTGCAATATCTTATATACAAACTACACCAATATTATTTAAATTCCGCTATACATGCTAATCAAATATTAACGCCATTTTTTGGCGCTGGGCCCAGCCCCGCCCTGAGCCAAAAAACAAACCGCGACGCCCGAGACGGTTGCAACAGAACCAAACCGGGCTTATCGACCGGCTGAGAGAGGGCGCTCAATTTAATATTCAGATGAAATCAGTCCTTGGCTACTTGCCGGGAACATCTTAGGACGATACAACCGTTTTTTTAAATACTTATACAAATTATGAAGTACGTGTAGTGCAGATAAGCTAGAGAAGTGCTTTTTGGAGTACAAATCAAGGCCGAACATTTTAGACGAATATTCGGCTATTCGACTATATTTTTGGAAATCGGTATGCGGTTTGCCAATCGCCATTCGATGCAATATTTGCAGATATTTTTGCCTAACTCAGGTATGCAGAAAACGCTTTTACTTTTACAAAATTATATCTAAGTATAATGACCAATAATTATTATGTAATAAAACACGGAATAAAATATTCTATCGGGTTATTAGCAGTGTCTCTTATCTATGTAAAAGTTATACCATTTTAATTATTTCAGTAATAAACTTCGTGGCTGTCACGTCATTTTCATAATGGCAGCAGAAATAATCAATATCGATCAACTTGCCGGCTGTAATATTTCAATCTATTTATAACTATTCAGTATCGATGTATTTTATATTTGCGAGCAAAGGCAAATTTAATTGTCTCCTGACATTTGACGTTAAAAATTAAAAAAAAACTAAAAAATCCTGTATGGCTAATATTTTACATAATGGGCTGTGTAGTGAAATAACCCACTAATTCTACGTCTCAGATTAGATAATTGGCAATATCGCGGCAGTCCGGGCGCAGAGACAAAACAGAAACGTTCCAAAAGTTTAAAGATAAAATAGATCTCTTAACTGAATTATAATTATTAGTTTTGCTTTATTTTCTGGGTAGAAATCGACTTTTGGCAGCCGATTAGTATAATAGCCTGTTTCAAAATAAATTTGGGATTCCATAATTTACGAGTTACAAAAAAAATACAATTACACAGGGTCAACTGAGTGAGGCTCTAGTTAAACTGCTACATGCATATACATTTTGTATATGCATGTAGCATTTTGTATGTACTAAATAGGTTTTTCATTTATTGTAATGAATAAACCTCACTACGTGTATAGACTTTATAAAGCTCAGTACGTGTATCCTAGGATAATCCACGTAATCCTAGGATCGTCCACACATATGTGTTATACAGGATGAGTATTTATAAAACAGCATTCTTCAAAGGGGGTGAATCAATACGAGCAACTAAGCAACTGTTGATGAATTTTTTTATGAAAGTATTGGTTTTTGAAAAAAAATATATATTTGAAAATTTGAAGTACCTACTTGACTGTTAAATAAAAGTTTGACAAGCGGTTGAGCGCGCTGCGCCATCTATGGGTAGGTAAAATATCGCTTTTATATAATATAATCTATATTTTACCTACCGCTAGATGACGCATCATGCTCAGCGATTTTTATACTATTTTTCCTAAAAAAAAATTTGTATTACCTATATTTTTATTTTTTCTATTTTTATTCCACAATTTGTTGCCAAAAGTTGCTTACTTGCTCTAACTGGTTCACCCCCTCAAAGGAGGCCGGTTAATTAAAACGCATCCTGTATATGTTATATATTAACTAGATATCTGCATGTAACATATATATGGGTAAAATATATAAAGGGACTTTATGATGCGCGAATCGCAACCTGGCTATGGTAGTTGCAACTTGATTTATTTTTAATTAGAATGAAACCACATTTCCATTTCATAGGTACTCACTTCTCTTCTTTGGATCTCTATTCTTTCGTATCGTATTTTTTATTTACTACACCCTAACGTTCCCCAGAAAATATTTTTTTTTCAGTCAGAAAAAGGTTCCATTTTTCATTATAGTATTTTTCCGCTCGAGTTTATTGCCAGTGTTCTTTTTAAATCTATTGATACGGTTTTCCGCAGATCATCCATACAGCGAAATCGCGTCCACTAGACTGATCACCATAAGCTTCTCTGTTTATTTAGCTTTGCTTCTGCTACTCCTCTGCCACGGGTAAGGTCGTCCTCTATTTCCAGAATCCAGAGAGAAATAGAAATATGGTTTTGTTATGTTATTATGCCAAAGCTATGGAACATAAAATCCCTCAAAGGATTCGGGAATCCGCTGCTCGGCTTAATGGACATGGCGCATCGCTTTGATAGGTATAACTCGATATCAGCGATGAAAAAATCGAGTTAAATTTATTCTCTAACAAATGACCTAATACAATGAATCCAGCAGGCGGAAGTAGTCTCACCTCTAAGTGGAGAGCAATATTATGAATCGTAATATTACTTATATGCAGAATAATGTAATTTAATGTAGATTACAGACTGCCGTATTAGTCTAGCACATCAGTCAGCCTCACAATGAAGTAATGTAGTCATTAGCAGCTATATTTATACTACTACTAACATTTATACTACTACTTAATAGTATTTAATGTCATGGCGCCTACTGGAGACATTTCCAAGAACGTCCTAGCCTAAGTAGACATAAAATTAAAAATAATTACCTACAATTGATATCAGTCTTATAAAAAGGTTTAAAAACGAATTTACCGCGTGATTTTGTAGCACCCGACTTGCTACAAAATCACGCAGTAAATTCGTTTTTAAACCTTTCAATTTTTAATTACATTATTTAAATTAAAAGATTCTTTTTCATATATTTTTAAGCTTTTATCGCGGGCCTAGGCCGGCGCGGCGACCGAATGAAGAAATTTCTTAACGAAAATTAATGATTTTAAACGGATAATTACGTCTAAACGAGTACTGCTTACGATTCGAAATAAATATATGTTAAACAAGAACATTTTCCTAATATTCTTAGCTTTGAATATTTTAGATTTTGTTTACATTACATAGTGTAATTAACTTGTGAAATTAGGTATAACCGAACACAAAAACGACTACTACGCAATTACTATCTGGCGTATTATTATTAAACCCCTCCTATGGCGGGGTAAAATTTCTGCCCGGGATAGTTTTGCGCATAACTTTTAAACTACTATACGGATCGTAAAAAAAATAACTGCAAAATGATCACATTAAAATTTGAATTATTATAACGTTACAACATTATCTCGTAAAACAATTAAGATAATATAATGAATAAATATTACAGTTAGCACAGCGCGGAAAGCGTCTAACCAAAAATGGTTAGCTCACATAGGAAGGGTTAAACCTGCACCATTTTAAAGATAATTTAATTATCTATCTTTTAATCTACGATTTTTTCGAATTAACCGTTTTTTTTGCTTTATCGAATAAAAAATTCGTGCGCGGCGCTCTATTGGAAGACGTTTAAATTATTCCGAATCATCTGATATCAGAAAAAATAAAATAAATAAAAAATTATAATTGCATAAGTTGTTAAAAATGCTATGCAATAGCTTTACCGCGGCAGTCCCCGAGTGCCACACGTATTTTATTTTAATTTGCATTTTTTTATATACTATGACTTAATTTTTTTGAATGTTTTTTTAAAACGTGGTTTTTTGCTCTAGAACTTTTTTGGATGCTTTAAATTTTTCTATTTTTTTGCTAATGAATTTCTGAAGTTTTACATATTTTCATTATTTAGATTTTTAATCTTTTTTATAATTTTATGCGTAATTGTAAAATGTAATTTTAATTGTAATACTATTATTGAAAATGTAATTTCTATACCCAGATCTGGTTTTAGAAAATAAATTCTTACCTACTTACTTACTCACTTGCTATAATGCCTAGCAACAGTGATAGTCTTCGATTTCAGATATCAGTCTAATTTGTCAAAAGTTCCGGTTGCATACAAGAAAGATGCATAAAGAACGTGAAGCAAAAATAAATACAAAACACATACAACTTGTGATGACACTACGGATGAAATGAAAGCGTATTTAAAATATCTGTTTTAAACCAAATTTGAGTATATTCCCGAAGTACATATATATCGCTGATAAATCAAATTTGTTTAAGCGCCTATTACCTAGTAGGCTATACTCCCTATAATATAGGTACCGAACTTTAATAAAAGAACAGGAATTAAAGGTTTACTAATATGCATTCAATTATGATAATTTCACCATGACATGGCTACTGCACCCAGGGTTGTTTCCGGATGAAGGGACTCCTCAACCCTCAACAGCACAGAATTAAAGTTTTATATACGCATTCAAATATGATAGCCCGTCCTAATTTTCACTGCAATAGGGCTGCTGCACCCAGGGTTGGCTGCCAACGAGAGGACTCCTCAACGGTCAACAGCACAAGCACGAAATTCTGTATAGCATTCAACTATGAGAGCCCGTTCTATGTAAGTTCCACTATGACATGGCTGCTGCACCTAGGGTTGGCTAGGGTCAGACCATTTTAATAAAAGCTTGTTCAAAAGCTTGTGTTTACTATTAACTTATGAAACCGTGTTCTTGTTTGGCTATTATTGCAGTAAGGGAAATCATTATTTAAGGAGCCCAAGTACATATACTTTTCGCAGTGTAGCTTTGACCGCTAGGTTTGTAATTTTGCCCAGAGCGATAGGTGAAGGATCTTTCACTTTTTGTTTTCATAACCATCATTTCTTTACTTTTCTTTTTCAGCACCTCTTCGTAGCTTTCAGGATATAAATAAATTCATATCTGCATACCTTTCACTTTCACGGCAGAGGGATCTTTCTTTTTTTCGAGATGAAGACGGATTCATCTTGACTTCTCCCGAGACGATCAAGACCATTTCCAGACTGAAGCCTGTCTGTGAGTCTGTTTGGCTGTGTATGTGTGTGTGTGTGCGTGTATTGCTCGACAATAGCGCATAAACGCTTCATCCGATTGAGCTGAAATTTGGCATGCAGGCATCATTCGGTCATGGCAAGAGTTCAAAGTTGTAGTTACAATCGGTCCACCAGAGGGCGCGCTAGTCGTACTGCAATCTCGCAATATTGCAGTTAGAGGCTTGAAATTCGGTACACAGATGGACCGACATCGCGTTGTGTTATTTTGGTTGGAATGTCTCGTATTTAAGAAAATATTACATATTTTAAAAAAATACCCCATTACAACCACGGAAATACTACAAAATACTAAATAATACTAATTTTGCTATAATAGTCACTTGACAGTCAATATCGGGGGGGAGGGGGGTGGTTGGGGGGAACGGGGGTTGCGTGCGATAGGGAGGTGTTGTCTGCTTGCCGGGAAAGTCTTGGGGTGACACAGCCGGTTTTTTATTGAGTCAAAAGCACGGTCGACAAAGTATGTTGACAAAGTATATCTCATACGAAAGTATCTCTCTTTTGATTAAAATTCATGTTTGGATTGGATAAAAACCACGTGTTTATGTGATCTTTCATACTTGACTGACTGGTTATATTTTTACTGGCAGATGTCTCATAATGGAATTCGTATACCCTTGATTTGGGCGCGTTCGCGGGGGCCGTCCGCGGTTTTTCCGCTTCGACGGATGAATTTATCGTATCGCTGGGCGTCGCGCGGCGTCTCGACGCGCACTTGCGTCGCACCGATCCCCCCACTCCCCTCCTCCTCCTCCACCGGAACCGCTCTCCCCACCGCGAAGAGCGTCTCACTGCACAAACATACAACATGTTTCATTTAAATAATTATATTCGATGTTATCTTCCGACGTGATTTCGTCTTTTGAATGTGGATGCCTGTTTGAGAAGTTCAGCGCCATAAAAAAGGGAAGATTTTTAAATTCTGTAAAATCTAGAGGGTGGCCAAGTTTTTCAATATTCTTGTACGTTTAAACCAAACCTGTAATAAAAAATCGGTTGTGTCACCTCAAGACTTTCCCGGCAAGTAGCCAAGGACTGATTTCATCTGAAAATTAATTTCATAAATAAAATCGATGAGCCGGTGACCCATCTCTTGGCCGGCGAACGAACCCGTTTTGGGTTCCGTTACACAACGGTCTCGAGCGGCATGATTCGTTTCTCGCATGTGTGAGCGACTCTGCGTTAATATTTGATTAAAATGTATGGCGGAATTTAAATATTACTATTGCAGCTTGTATATGAGATACTGTAACCGAAATTTCACAATGTGATTTCTCGCTCATCAAGACATGTGTATACCAAATTTCAAGCCTCTAAGTCTAATATTTCGAGGATGATATGCGACTAGATTTCAACCACAATCTGCTCAACTGTTGCTATGATGCCTGCATACTAAATTTCAGCTCAATCGGATTAAGCTTTTGGGCGCTATCGTGGAGGAATACATACACGCGAAACGCGTTCTGCGAAAGGCGGCGCGGGTTTCGAGGAATAAGACGCGTACTCCTACGATATAGGTAGAGTGCATCTGAGGGGGGACGTCTTGCACTATATATCTAAAGGTAGCATCTAAAAAGGCAAATAAACGCCACCCTACCTAAATTAATAAATTGATTCAAAACTTTACGCGAAGCGAAGCCGCGGGCAATAGCTAGTATAATATATAATAGGGACTGAGAGTACTCTATACTCTAAACTCATCCTGAATAAGAAATTTAAAACTCTTTCCAAACGAAGCCTGCACCTACATAGTAAAATTTGATATAAGTGGCAAGTGAGTATGAAGGAAGTAAAAAAAAAAAACAAAAATATTTCATGATACGCATAAAATACGAATAAACCCGATTGAGTGCGTGTTTGACTGGCCCGCCGATGTTTTTGTACCTTATTGAGAAAGGGTTTGTTTTTATGAAACATTTCACTTACCTACATTGACTAGAAAGCAACGGTCGGATAGACGACCAATAGGGTCCTTCATTTGTTTTTCTACGAAAGCAAAAAAGAAACTAAAATCTCATAAAATGTATTTTTTTACACAATACAATCAAATAAATACCCTAAAAAAAAAATACGTGTGGCACTCGGAGACTGCCGCGGTAAAGCTATTGCATAGCATTTTTAACAACTTATGCAATTATGATTATTTATTTATTTTATTAATTTTATTTTTTCTGATATCAGATAACTGCGTTCTATCGGAAAACCTTGAAATTGTTCCGAATCATTTGCGGCTGCGGTACCAAAGCAAAAAAACGGATTATTCGAAAAAAATCGTAGATAAAAAGATAGATAATTAAATTATCTTTAAAATGGTGCAGGTTTCATAATAATACGCCAAATAGTATTTGCGTAGTAGTCGTTTTTGTGTTCGGTTAGACCTAATTTCACAAATTAATTACACTATGTAATATAAACAAAATCTAAAATATTCAAAGCTAAGAATATTAGGAAAATGTTCTTGTTCAACATATATTTTTTTTGAATCATAAGCAGTACTCGTTTAGACGTAATTATCAGTTTAAAATCATTAATTCTCGTTAAGAAATTTCTTCATTCGGTCGCCGCTCTGGCCTAGGCCCGCGATAAAAGCTATGCAATAGCTTAATAATTTCATGCTATATAAAAAAGAACAAAGCACTTTATAATAATAATACAAAGTCAATTCATTGCGGGCGCTCAGTCTATCGGCAATGGGACTTTTGATATAAAATGAATTGCGTAATCGAATACAGCGCACGCAATCTGATTACATAGATTCAATATTGCCTGCCCCTTTCGATTGGAACTCCTAATATTTATACCTATTTATTTTATTTATAAAACGCAGCGGTACATCGAGTCGAGTCAATTGTGAGAAAAAGCATAGTAAAAAAGAGATTCATACATCTGTCACGAAATTGCAAAATTTAATGTCTTACTTTTAGACTCAATATTTTTTTTTGTACGACACCACACTAGATAAATGTAAATAGCAAAACTTCACATCAAGGTGAAAAATGCTTCACCGACACAGACACGCCACTTACACGGGCGTATTGTATTATTTAAGGGTGCGTATTGTATTTGTTCTTATAGGAATATGACTAATAAAAAAAACATTGGTCCTTAAGCTTTTGGGTATAATTATAATTTATTTTACTAAAGAAGACACTCCGCGTTCAAAAAGATCCTGATGCATTGCGGCCAGTCAGCATCGTAGTGGCCGCATTGTGTTAATAGCTCGATAGCTTTCGGTCCTAGCTATATAATATAATATAGTAGTGCTCTCTAGTAATATTTATAACCAAAGACTCCCGCTTGTTTCCCTCATGCTCATACCGAGTAGACGCTTTTTGCATGGACGTCTGCCGTGAAAAATATTGCGAGTTTCTCGATATGTTTCCCTTTTCCCGCTGTATTTCAGTAGTTGCTAATCTGTGCGGTAAAAGTATGTTTGTTTGTTTGTTTGTTTGTACTCTTTATTGTGAAAATTTCACAATGGGCGGGTTTATTGTCATATGAAAATCTCTTACAACCAACCCTACTATGACGTGTTATACGTGTATGTGTGTTAGTGTGTGTCTTGTTATTGCATTCGATCGACAGAATTGAAAATGCAATTCCGTTAATTTGATCCCAACGGAAAATGGTGACCCAGCCGGGAATCGAAACCGGGACCTTGCAATGTAAGATCAGGCGACCTAATCAGTATGCCACCGGGCCGTGTATATTATTAGGTCTTTACCTGGAAAGTTGCGGTTTTACAAAGGAAATTTAAAATATTATTTTTTAATGAAAAATATATATTTAACTAGCTGCGCCCCGCGGTTTCACCCGCGTGGTGATGGAAAATTGTGATAATGATGATAGGAAACCATATATCTTTATACATTATAGCCTATGTGTTATTCTGATGTGTAAGCTATATTATTGTAAAGTTTCATCAAAATCCATTCAGTAGTTTTTGTGTGAAAGAGTAACAAACATCCATACATACATACAAACTTTCGCGTTTATAATATTAGTAGGATAGTATAGTAGGATAGAATTTAAATTTCGAATGTCAATTTCTTAGATTTTTTCCTACTTACTTGACAGTTATCGTTATATTTTAGATAATTCACACTATATCTTTATAAATGTGCCTATGTGTCTATGCCTATGTGCCTATGTGTTATTCTGATGTGTAAGCTATATTATTGTAAAGTTTCATCAAAATCCAAAAGGATTTTGATGAAATTGGCAGTTTTGCTATTTTAATAAAAGTTGGTTATACCATTACTGTAGAACTCTCCTGGACAGGAATCAATTGATGCTTTGAAGGCCTTATTCGCTGCTCTCCCGGGTTTAGCTTTATTCTCTGGGAAAAATATTCAATTTCCAAAAAATAAAATGAAATTTGCTGAATCAAGGTCTGGACAGTTTGTGTCCAGACCTTCGTTCCAACTGCTGGAGACGAAGCGTCTCCAAGGCTCAACAGCTGGGAGACGAAGCGTCCCCAGTCGCAAATTTTGCAACGTTGCTACTGTTTACTGTAAAAGTGTGGTCGAGGGTTGTTGTGCAGAAGCAGTGGCGAAGGGTGATTGACCCGGCTTGGCTGTTTAATCCCGAGCTTTTCCATCAATGTTTACAGTTCTTCACAGTAAACATTAGCATTAACTGTAGCTGTAAACCGCATTACGCTGTAATAGGTAACACTAAAGCAGGACAACCACTCCGCATCCGTGTCATTGTCTGGCTGCATCTCCTAAATTCAACTAATGAAATCTGCTGAATCGCTATAGTGCCTAACGAATCTGATATTATGGACGCTTACGATTATCACACAATATACATTTCTCGTCAAAAGCAACAGTCCGATTTAGAATCCCTATATTTTAGTGTTGGTTCAGTAAAGCAACGCAAGCGTCAACGCATTGGACATAGGGAGAGGAGAAAGTAAAAATCTACCAAAAATTCTTGCTTAAAAAAAATTGCTATCGATATTATTTTACTTTTAAAATGTTTTTTTTTATCATGTTTAAGTTATTTATATGTCACCCCTTGTATTTATTATTAATATTATTGCTGTTGTTATTTTTTGATATTTTATTTATTTATTTAAAAATTAATTACTATAAAACATTGATTAGCTTACAAAAATAACAGGAACCGAATGGCAAAACCTTAACCTTTTGCTTATTTGTTTCAGTCACCCAACTGGGACCAGCCCGTTCTAGGGTGGACAGGACTCTAATATTACAATCAAGTTTGCTTGATTGCTTGATAGCTTACAAATTTACAAGTTTTAGTAAAAAGCTAATAACACTAAATTGCTTTAAAATGTGGTCTTCAAAATAAAAAAAATAAAAAAATGGTAGTAAAAAAATATTAAAAGATAATTTAATAAATAAAATTCGATTCCATTATATAATCGGCAATAAATATAATATAAAATTCGATTAAATAATATAAATAAAGTTGTATGTGAGAAAAGAAAGAAACAGTCATTAATATTTTATATATGTTAAATAATATAGGATTTAATATAAAAATAACTAGTCCAAAAGTACAATTCATTGTCAAAGTCAATTAATTTTTGGTAGTTAGTTCAATGTTAAAATATACTCAACATACATGTTTAAAAATATGTTGATAATTTGTGCACCTAAGTTTTATTAAACTATTATTTCTAACATTTGATGTATGGTTAGTCTGTCATGATTCAATAACCATTCCTTTAATTAATTTTTGAATTCTCTAAATGTCAAATTCATTTTTATTTCAATATTGATCAGATTGTAAAATGTCGGCGCAATAAAAGAGTAATGTCTTTGTCCAAATAATGTTTTCCTTCTGGGTATTATTAAGCTATTTTCTAAAACTTGTCTTGTTGGTCGCCGGTTCTGAATTATTCCTAAATTTGAGTTATTGTCCAAATAGAGGGAAGCTTTAAGAAAAAGTTGCCTACAATCAAGAACATTAGCTTCCTTATAAAGTTCATTAGTGGGATGGCGATATGGTCTACGTAGAATAATTTTTAATATAAATTTCTGCTCAACTAACAATGGCTCTAGCAGGGTTTTACCACATCCACCCCATCCAATTATGACGTAAGTAATAAGCGATTCTCATAAAGCATAATAAACAGTTTTTAGTGTTTTGCAATCCAGAATATTCCTCAGTTCATTTGCTTTAACTGAATGTAGTAAATTTATTAAATATATTTTAACTATATAATATGCAGTAATACCTTAGTATAATACTTTTATTACTGATATCACATTTTTAATACCCATATATTTATGGTATAATTATCATTAGGTTGAAAATATCTCATAATAATAATATTACTATTATATTATATGTTTCTTAAGACACGGCTGATATTGGACAAACATTACTAGACTACTTCCTCGACACAGGCTTAGGCCTATACCTTTTTACTGAGTTGTTAGGCACTATAGTTATTCCTACTTCACTACTAGTTTTAATAAATAGTTAGTAATTAATTAATTATAGTTATGTATGTTATGGATAAATAAATGAATGTATTTTTAAAAAAAACCGCAGGTGTCATACATTTAGCTTATTATGGTACCGAGCTTCTTTAATTTGCCAAGTTCATGTTGAAAATGGCCAGCGTGAAAAAAAAACTACAATGACATGGGGAAGGAGCTAATATGTTATTATATTGCGTGCTGTGGTAGGGTTTAAGATATATTGCGGGGATGTACAAACGTTGCTTCGTCGACGAGCATGTGTGTAATGATTTTGTTGCCAGTTTCAATTTGGGCGTGGAGTGTTGGCAGCGCGAAGCGCCCCGCCGCGCTGGCTTTGTCCCTCGATACGGGAGGTGGCAAATTAAAAAGTGCCCTCGACTGTTTATTTGCGTTGCCTTTCACTGTATCTCCAGTCGGGCGGAGGCGTCTCTTTGTGGCATGGCTCACTCACTCACTCATTCTCGCTCCCTTCCGTCACGCAATTATACCCCTTACATTTGGCGCACGCAACGGCCGCGCGCTCTTTCGTTACCTTTTATCATACGAGCTCAATGCTACAAATTCATTATTGAATTTGCTGAAAATATTGTCACGAAGTCATGACCCACGGATAGGGCCAGTTTCCCCTAGGAGTCAACCTTCGGGCGACCCTGGACGGTTTCCGCATCGTGCGGCGTCAGCCTCTCGATTGTGCATTCCGACCGACAGCTGGAGGAGTCTGGAAACAGTATTTAGAGGTACGGAATTTTCGTTTTTACGAAATAGAGGCGTATTTATGCAAACTTTCTTGGAAATTGATTAAATTGCGAAAATACGCACCTGAAAAAAAACATAAAACTATCTCTCCAAATACAAAAAAATAAGCCTACTTTCATATTGGTCAGTTATTTTGCCCATTTGAGGCTGCAAGTCACCACCTTAAAACAAAATACATTACTCGAAAACTTCTCAAATAATCCTTTTTTCAGATAACTTTCTCAAAATGAGCTGATTGATGGGTATACTCACTTTCATCGCCTAATGTTTCAATCAGTAAATAGGAATTAAGATGCCAATGTTAAGAACATAATATGGGGTAATAAATGCTGCTTTTCAACCTTTGCTGAAGCAGCGTTATATAGTTAGTTACTTATACGCTGTTAGTTGAACAGCGTAGAAGCAGAACGCTTCTTTATTAAATATAATGTCGCCGTTACGGAAAGAACGATTCTAAAAGGTCATATATCGGATGCACAACAATGTTAGCTTTTAATTATTATTATTAAATATAAATTTTGCGAATTTAGACGAAATGCCGACATTTTCAATTTTCTTTTTGCGAAATTTCTGATTTTGCGAAAATTTCGTACCTCTAAGTATTGTGTCCTATAAAGCGGGGCAGTTGTTAATCTTACGGCGGCAACTGCTCTTGAAACGACCATTCGGCTACCCTATTCCAGGTGGAGAGTCGGCCCGCTGGTTAATTAACCTGGTTATCACGCGGTAAGGCGTTGATCTCTTACGGGCGAGTGGTGTAACTAGGCAATGGACTGTTTTCGACTTAAGTCTTCGACGCTCACTTCATGGGAAATATAACGATCTAATATCGTTATAACTTCCTGAGGTGACGGGCTCGGCCGTTGTAGTTGAAAGCTCTAGTTGTCAATATTTATTTGTAGAGGGTCAAATGGGTACCTGCAGCTCGGGCTCCATGGCTAGTTTGTGTTGTCCGTCGGCCTAAACACATGACATCTCCCATCCAATGGTCTCCTCGAAGAGGGAACACCTCTCTAGGCCTCGGTAAACTCTGCCTGCAGTAACATCCTGCAGTTGTGGGCAGTTGTGTCTTCCTCGTGCGGTTATGCATCTGTGCAACTGTCAAACGTCCTGCGGAGTCTGTAGACGTATATTTCGTAAGACAGCAGGGTAGATGTTAACACAATGTCAACTATCATCCTACCCGATCCCAAGTGAAATGCGCGCAGAAGGCAACGATACCATGACGTATTTACATATGTACCTCTAAGATCAGGTAAAGGTCTGCAGACTCGCGTACAAATGCCTTTAAATTGAAACCATACTAGCGAACGGAGAAATACGTTTAAATCTGGGCGTTCAAATACGTTCAATAGGCACAGGGACTCCTTTCCAGTGTCTCGCGATTTGAGGTTGACCCCTTCCAGGTTTGTGGCGGAGCTGGATCAGTAGATCATCTAGACAACAGTCTTTATAAGACCCTGAGCTAGCGAGCACGCCCACAGAAATTGACAAACTTTACCTGACGATATCTAACGTGATTAAACGAGCCAATTGCAAACGTAATCAGTGCCGGATTATCCAATAGACCAAGTTGGCACCGGCCTATGGGCTCCACGCCTTTTAGGGGCTTCGCGACAAAGAATCATTAAAATCATATATTTTTAAAATTGTTTCTAATCTATTCATAAATCATTGAATTTAAATTCCAAGAAGAAAATGTTTAATAAACTTTTTGATCCGACTAATAGTTATAAATTATCGACAGTTGGCTGCCAGCCTGTGCGATCGAAATTTGAATTATTAAATTGTTATATAAAATCATATATTTATTGAATTGTTTCTAATAGATAGAGCAATCATTGGATTGAAATTTTAAGAACAAATGTTTGATAAACTTTTTGATCCGACTAATAGTATAATTGTTATAAATTATCGACATTTGGCCGCTGCTAACCTGTGCGATCGAAATTTGTTTATATGCTCGTTGTTTCTATGCGACATGAGCGTTGTCAGAAATGGTTACCGGCCCACTTTGACGGTGCGATCGTGTTTTGATTATATAAATGTCTATTCTATACTATATCGTCCTCAGAATGTTTGACAGCCCAAAGAGGGCCCCGAAAAGTGTAAAAGGGGTCCAAAATTTCTACAGCCAAAGGCCTCTACATAGGTCATTCTGGCACTGCGCCTAAAACATTTTCACAAAGTACTGTTTGTGTTAACTACTATTTGAAAGAACTGTTTCACAAACTCTTTCACGAAGTATCATATACAAGTTAAAATTTGACCTGGTTTTGTCTTTCTTAGATGAAGATCCTTTATTTATTTATTGTTGTAATATTGCCTCCCCATATTTTTCTCACCTCAACCAGACTTTTTATTAAACATTGAGTATCTGTCGGCATAGAATTGGTTAATCGATGACTATCGTATTTTTGATATTATTAAAATCCGACCTACTCCATTCCGCCCGTAATACGCGGGAACTATCAGCAATAACTTCAATTTAATGAGCGGATTACTGTATCGAGACCGCATTAATTGTTTCCATGGGAGTTTCTACGCAATGTGGAGCTTGTGCAACGTATACGAAAAATATTTAAATTGATTGGCTCTTGCAGTGCTACATAAATTGCCACTCGAATCTATCGAAAACCTCGGTAGAGATTACTCCATAAATATTCGTTGTAAAGGCTAACAAATAAATGGGAAGCTTTAACGGAAGAGGATAAATGCCAGGCGGAATTGCCGCACGTTCAACTAATGAGGGATCGTGGCCCATTAGCCAATATTGCAGATAATAATGCGTAAAATCATTATATTTAGCAGCATTTTTAAGTAGGATGAAATGCATACAATCAACTATTTTATAATTATTTTACTTTCCCGGCAGATGAAAGTATTGTGATAGTACTTCTGTGCGTCTGTGTGTCTGTATGTATTCCTCATACGATTGAGATGAAATTTGGCATGCAGTAATCATTCGGCCATAACAATAGTTGAAAAGATTGTAGTTGAAATCGGTCCAGCAGAGGGCGTGCTAGTCATACTTCAATCGCGAAATATTGCATTTAGAGACTTAAAATTCGGTACACCGATGCATTGTTGGATCGAAATCACGTTGCGAAATCACGTTTTGGTTGGAATATCTCTTATACAAGCTACACATTTAAAAAAAAATACCGTCGTATATAAGAAAATACGACTTTATTTTTGGAAAAGAGAAATACTACAAAATACAAAAAAATACTACTTTTGCTATCATAGCCATGACACAATCACTATCGAGTGAGGAGAGTGGTGGCAGGGGGAGGGGGGGGGGTGTAAGCGGGGGAGGGGGGAAGGGTTTAGTACGCGGGGGGGGGGGGGGGTGGGGGGTTGTCTGCTTGCCGGGAAATTCTTGGGGTGACACAACCGAATGTTTTTCAGTCACTCGTCGTTCAAATACTGCCTTCGAAGAGGGTGTAACGCGAAGAGTTGCCGCTTCCCCGGCCTCTCGATCTCCATATATTTCTCACCTTTCCATCGATGTCTAGTTTGTCGCACGTAGTCTCTTCGTAATGCTAGCCATTGTAGTCTACTACCAGTAAAATGAACAAAACCATTAACAAATTATTAAACAGAAACTGCAAACAGAAATACACAAACTGACAACCAATAACGGCGGGATTTATAGACGGTGTGTGTGTCAAGTTGATAACCCAACAAAAAAATATCGATGCTGCTAGGTATATGAAAAACGAAAATAACCGGTTCAGGCGTAGTAACGTTCAAATAATTTTTATTAATACAATTTCATTAGTTCGCAAAATATTGCTTAGTTCACAGATTATGTATATCGAGGATTATCTGCGAGCTAGTAAAATCTAATTAATAAAGTACTAGTGCAGATGTCGATGTTATTCTTTATTCGGTGGTTATATGGAATCGATTGGGAACGACATTGCGGAGGACGTTTTTATCGTCATTTAAAGAAAGATATAATTAGACATTCTGGAAGCAGGAGTAAATGATAAAAATCATTATTTTTTGGTTCTTATTTCTTAATGGTTTTGTTGCCGAAGAGTGCTACCCGAAAACCCGGTCTAACAAATCCGAGGGCATCCTATTTGCATTGTTGGTGGTTTTATTTCGTTGACTTTGTCAAGTTCATTATTTCTTTTTTATTAAATAAAATACTCTAATATTGGCTATGTTTTATACTTTAGGATGAAATAAAAAATATAAATTAAAAAATACAACTTTTGCTGTAGGGAAAAATCAGACCACTGACTGACGTATGACGTGGCAACGATCCGATTAGTAGAAGTCAGCTAATTTTATAGGCTTTTCTCTTATGGCATATGGCTTTAGGGTAGCGCTTCTGATATTGAGAACATCTTCGTACTACAAAAGGTCTATTAGTTTGTTATAAGTACTAGTTTCTAGAGAGACGCTGCGAATACTTTTCAAGAGAATTAATATTCTTTTTGTTACTTGTCCATGTATTTTTGCAAATATAATGTATATCTGTAAAAATCTCAATCCGTTCAATAAAGCCAGTGGCCGCCATAATATAAATACTAGAAATAGGGAAGAGCTTTCAGTTTCGAAATTCCAATTTAAAAAGTTCGGATATTATTTTATGGGACAATGGGCCCTAATGCGTTTCTTTGTGAACTAAAACTGAAATTAGTAAAAGCGAACGAGATAGAGCAATAGGTTAGAGTGGAATATGAAATGAAGATCGTCGATAAAAACTACCTGCTGAATTTATACTCGTAAGAATCAATCTAAACACATTTCGAGAGGTCTTCGATTCAAATGCTTTGACTTTAGTCGGTAGTTTTAATGCAAAAAAATGAAAACTGTTACATTTCGCTCTAACGTATTTTTCTGTCTCGTTCACACGAACTAATTTCCAATTTTAGTTCACGAAGAAACGCGATCGAGTCCAGTGTATACTTTTTCTCTTGCTAGTTAAAGGCTTACTTTGAAAAAAGATACTAAAAGATCGTTTGATATTACGAATGTCATGATTAAAAAAGCTCGTAACTTCTTTGATGGGACAATGTATGGATTTCTATAACCAAAAAATCATAAGGAAATTTTTAAGTTACTAGTCAATTTAAGAATTTTCTTAAATACCTTTATTAATATTGATACCTACTTGAATTATTGGGATGCCTCGTTTAATACGACTATATTTCTGTTTCACGTGCTCAATAGACTTTAATAAATTTATTGTATCTTACAATAATTGTAATAAAAAGGTCGTAATATGGTGTTCTTTGACAATTCATTTCAGTGGAGCTGGAAGAATGCGTCGAAATAAAAAATATTAGTTGAAATATTATGTCTCTTGCCTTTGTATATTATGTATCTTGCCTTTTATTATAAGTACGTATTGTAATTACGTTGAGTAAAATCTTTTTTAATTGAATATCGGTAATTAGCAAGAGAATTAGTAATTTCGTAAATTCAGAAAAATAGCACAGGATTTCGATGTAACTGGTCTAAATATTCTTGGTTAAGTACTTAATTTTCTAAGTGGCTTTATATATGATGGCGGCCTCGTCTGGTCCAGTTTGTCGGGTTTCCTTGGTTTTTCTAAATTCAATTATTGCCCTGCATGGAATGTCATTATCGCCCTACGTGGAAACAAAATTAAAATTTGACACTAATTTGTATATATTGATACGACTTTATTGATTAACTACTTAATTAATCCTACTAAATGATGAATACATGCTTCTAAATATCAGTCATTGTCGCCGTTGTACGCGAACTATTAAGTTCACATGAGCTGTAAAGCCATTCTTCAAAGCTTTCCATTTTTTGTTCAGATTTTGAATACGTGTATTTTTTATATAAATAAAATGTTTGTTTAAATTTACAATGTTTGGTTAAATGTTTGACTAAAGTACATATTTTATGTGGGCATCGCTGCCAGTTACTCTTTTTATAGTTTGATAAAATGTCATCCGCCTTAATTTACTCGAAAAATAAAAAAATCATTTTAGATTTCTAAAATTCTTTTTCATTTTCCATCCTTCTTTTCCATGTTTTTTAAATGTTAGTACTGGACAAACTGAGCATTCATTTATATAACTTTATAAAAAAAGTCAAACTACCGCTTTGGAGTGGCCATAAAAGCATCGGGTATTTTCAGCATGGCTCGTTTTGGAAAAAATAGACATTTCAATTGTTTCCAAGAGAACGATGAAATTTTCGTTCTAGCTTTTGTCGCAGTTGTATGTCCATGCCTAGGTATGTACTAAGCACAGGGACTCGCTACAGCTCCGTGCACTAGAGGCCAGCCAGCACATATATATATATATATATATATATATATATATATATATATATATATATATATATATATATATATATATATATATATATATATATATATATATATATATATATATATATATATATATATATATATATATATATATATATATATATATATATATATATATATATATATATATATATATATATATATATATATATATATATATATATATATATATATATATATATATATATATATATATATATATATATATATATATATATATATATATATATATATATATATATATATATATATATATATATATATATATATATATATATATATATATATATATATATATATATATATATATATATATATATATATATATATATATATATATATATATATATATGCAACTCGGTTGGTGTTCCAAGGCATAGTAGCATTCTCCATAACAACATAACAAAATATGTAAAGTCCATATCTTCAAATTCAAATTATAAGGAAGTAAGTTTGATGTTACGTGTATTTTTTTCATCCAAAATAAACTTTTGCAGACTCATTTTCCGATAATGCCAATAAGCAGTAAGTTTACGGCTAAATTACAAAACAACGACTGAATGTTTTGAGATAAATCAAAGGAATCTTTAGCTACCTATATATCTTTAGGTAACTATCATAGAAGCTATATTTATTTTTTCACCTCCTAATTTTGGTTCACAACAATAAAGAAAACCTAATATTTTGCTGCATTTCCACTGGAAAAAATAGTAAGTTTACCGATAAATTTCCAAACAACCATTGATTTTTTTGAGATAAAAAACAATAGACTTTATATTGCCGTTTTTAATGATGGATGCCATCAAAAAAGTTATTTAGACAATAGAGAATAAGGACTAGGTACGAATATTTTCTCGTATTCTGGGCAGTCGCGCACACGCCTTTAATCAAATCGCCATTAGTCAATTTCTGTCCTGTTCGTCCAGTGCACGCATCCGAGCCGTGGCAGACCGCCCTTTTAAAATTTTCATATAGACGGGAGAGCTTTTAAAAGTTACGGCCCCAGCCTATCAACTTTTGGAGCTCAATAACGGGTTGAAACCGAGTTACTACGTATTCTTCTGAAAGATCAATTTAAAAAAAACGTTTGTGTCCCCCTACGACTTTCCCGGCTAGTAGCTAGGGGATTATTCAGTCTTCATATTATATTTATTTCATAAATAAAGTCGATGAGCAGTTAGCGAAAATTCCTGTTAATATGCGACGCAATACACACACACACACAGAGACAGACAGACTTTATTTTGGAAATCGTCTTTTATCGTCTGGAGGGGGGGGGGGGGGGGGTCAACATGTATAGTCCGTCTTGATCTCGGATTTTTTAGCGCATTCTCAATACTTCAACTTCTTGACAGTTCATGAGCCGGTAAAGGAAAAGAGTAAACTACTAAGCCAGGCTGTTTGCTATTTCGATTTCAGTTTATTAGCCGATACCAAAAACTCTCTCACTCTGTCCGAGTCCGCCTGAGCAGCGAGAGAGACTAAAAGTATTCACTAGGCCGAACGAACGTTGACGTATATTGCCTATCCCTATTTTGATTTTACGCTGTATAACGTTTCATACGTTTTAATCGCTTAGTGTAATCTTCGGCCACACTAACAAACTCACCAGCGGATGCGGTGCGGTGGCGTATTCATGAAATATTTTTGCTCTTTCATGCACTTGGGTTACTATTATGCTGGAAAGGGAGCACGTCCCAACCGTAAAGTTTACGAACGTTACCAAATGAAGTCGGAAATTCAATTTGAGCTTCGTGAAATGATTAAGACCATTTCGAGGGTCGAAGTCGTCTGTTGGTCTGTTTGTTTGTGTGTATGTATTCCTCCACGATAGCGCCCAAACGCCTAATCTGATTGAGCTGAACTTTGGTAGGCGGGCATCATTTGGTCATAGCAAGAGTTGAAAAGATTCTAATTGAAATCTAACTGTGGGTGCACTGGTCATATATCAATCTCGAAATATTGGGAAAAAACCCCTTTTTTGAAATTTTACTTGGAATATCTCATATACAAGCTACACTAATAATATTTAAATTCCGCCATTCATTTTAATTATATATTACCGCCATTTGTTGGCGTCTGTCCCAACCCCGCCCTTAGCCGAGAAAAGAAACGCACCGCCTGAGGAGTCGCAATGGAACCTAACCGGGTTCGTCCGCCGGCCGAGAGAGGGCGCATATCGATTTTATTAATTATCGATTTTATAAAATTAATATTTAGATGGAATTAATACTTGGCGGGAAGTCTTAGGATGGCAACAACATTTTTTTAAATAGTTACCACGATGAATAAATATCTCTTTTAGTACAGTCGCTTAAGCAATAAAGGGGTCAACCTCGGAATGAGAGATAATAAGCTGGAAACGCGTATACACCTTCTAAAGTTGTCTCAAAAGTCTGATCTGCGTGACAATCTCGTGTCTGCGTCGTAAGTTATTCAGGGTCAAAGGTCACAAAAATCGTTTTTTCGCCGATTATCTAGGTTTATATCGCTCCAATGATGTTAACCTCCATTATGAAAATTGTAAAGCATAAAATTTGCGCCAAATTTTGTTCCAAACATTTTTTTATGCACTCAACCGTTTTTGAGATAGAGGGCGGAGAGCGCGCAGCGCTCTTCCATACATACTGTAATGCAAGGTCACACAGTTGATCTTGCATTATAATATATATGGCTGAGCGCTGCGCGATCTCTGCCCTCTATCTCAAAAACGACTTTTGGCGCATAAAAAAATGTGTGGGAAAAAATTGTTTCAAATTTTATGCTTTTATAAATTGATGTTAATATCATTGGAGCTATAGAAACCTAGATAATAGCGAAAAACCTATTTTTGTGACCTTTGATCTGGAATAACTTACGATGCAGACACGAGATTTTATGATTTTATGAGACAACTTTTAGAACGCCAAAATGATGGTGTATACGAGTTTCGCTTATTATCTCTCTTTCCGAGGTGAAACCGCTAATATGCCTGGACTATTCGAGAAATACTTTTGACATACTTTTTAAAGAAAATAGCAATATGTAGGGTACGGAACGCGACCCCACTTAACCATTTTATTGGTCGTTACAATGAAAACTAAAATACTGTAGTACGTGGTGTTTCTGCATACCCCGATTAAAAGAGAATATTCGGCCGTCCTCAGAAGGTGATCGCAGCGTACGGAAGCCATCACGTATCGATGATATTATTTGCCATTCACGACTGTAAAATGTTCGCGAGACAATAAAGGCACCTTTGCTCGCCCGCGATCACGATTGTATTTTCAGAAGCCTCCGTTCGATGTTGTTTCTGATTTATGCTCTTTTTATGCATTCTCTTCAGATGCGAACGTACACATCAGCAATGAGACCTCTGCCATGTCATTATTGCCATTAATATTTGCAATATAGATACCCAAGATAATCTGCTACGCTAAAGAATTAAACTGTACTGCGTAAATTTGTTGGCACCTAAACGTTTCGAGGATGTTGAAAACACTAAATCGTCGGGTGCTACCTACTTCACTCGGTAAAATATACTTTAAATTATTTTTATTGCTGAACAACCGCGGTGATCTTCGATTTTAAATGCCGTACATACATTAATGACTCAAATAGTGACACAACGTAAAAAGAATGGTTCCTAAAAGATAAAAGAGGCTAATATTGTCTGAGATCTGGGGGTTTTACTCGATTCCGAAATGAAATTCAATCAGGGTATCTAATATATTATCACTAAAGCATACAACTTGCTAGGTATTCTGCTACGGCGTTAAGGCCGTTTTTACAAGCTTTTACTTACCTTGCAATGTTTGTCGGTTTGTTTAGGTCAAATCTTACAAGCTGAACTAGAACCACTTTCTCGTATCCTATGAAGTTGAAATTTTACATGTTGGTCAGTTCCGATGACAAAGCATTTTTATGGTAAGCATGACCTGATTAGTGATTCTACTCCCAGGGTTGGCTCCCAACGAGGCTACTCTTCCACAGTCAACAGCGCAGACACGAAATTTTGTATACGCATTCAATTATGATAGCCCATTCCAAATTTCACATGACACGGCTGCTGCACCCAGGGTTGGATTCTAACGAGGGGACTCCTCAACGGTCAACAGCATAGACACGACATTTTGTATAGATACGCATTCAATTA
Source organism: Micropterix aruncella (assembly GCA_944548615.1). NCBI lineage: Eukaryota > Metazoa > Arthropoda > Insecta > Lepidoptera > Micropterigidae > Micropterix > Micropterix aruncella. The sequence continues at coordinate 22,365,583 of OX155980.1, forward strand.
TAATAGTCCGTTCGAAATTCCACCACGACATGGGTACTGCACCGGGTTGGCTCTTGATAAGGGGACTCCTCAACGGTCAACAGCACATACACAAAATTTTGTTTACGCATTCAATTATGGTAGCCTCCCCCCCCTTCTTTCGTCTTTTCAGAGCATTTTAATAAAATCTTGTTTTTGAAATGCCTTTTACTATTAATCTACCTTGAGAGAAATATGTATATAGCCTATTTGTATTTTCTTGTATATATGTATTTTCTTAAATTTTTCTTATTTTTTGTACTGTACATTATTACTTAAAATCTATTAACACCCATTCCTTCCTTTTCCTTTCCTTTTCCCCTCCCAACCCCCACAGAATGCACTGTGCGTATTGGAGACTTAACTAACTAAAACTATTGTTGAAAGCATGTCATCGGCCAGAAATATTGTATATAATGTAATTGTAATATTTTTTTGTAGCGCTGTATGTTTTCCCTGTTAAATAAATAAATAAATAAATAAATAAATATCCATAGTATACTCAAGTATACATCCTGTATATGGGTCCCTTAATAACAATTTGTAAAAGCAACGAATTGAACGCATTCAGAAGAATTTTTAAGGTACACGTACAAATTATTTCTTTTTATACTAAAAAGTCGTGAAGTTCGACTTTCATTCTATTATATGATGTTCCTCTACAATATAATCAATAATAATATATATATTTGACAATCCATATCTGGTCAAAATAATATCCTCTCTTTTCCTTGTATTATTCGTGACTCGCACCAGTTTTATAAGAAGACTAACTAACTATACCAAACACTCATAATAAATAGAGATATGACTACATACAATGATAGGTTCAGGTGCGTTGATATTTGCGGATGCGATTAAATCCACTTGCAAGGAAAATAATAGAAAATCTTTTCAGTCCTGGACCCTCACTCATATAATGTTTCATCAATCCCATAATAATATATTTTTTATAATGCTAAATAATATAATAATATATGTTTCACATAGGAAATAGATAAGCAAACTGTATATATATATTATATATATATATATATATATATATATATATATATATATATATATATATATATATATATATATATATATATATATATATATATATATATATATATATATATATATATATATATATATATATATATATATATATATTTGATAAGGTTTTGTAAATAATCCGTTCATAGGATGATGATTCGCAGTAAAATAAAATTAGTAAAAGCTACTTGAACAGCAGCGAAGGAAATCCCAGCTTGGATTGGGAAACGCTTATGTTTGAATGAGATATACTTACGGATGTGCACGACTTTCGATTGTGCATGTTAGTTTATGGGTCCCTTTACCGTCGACGAACGATCACTCATCATCCATATATCTCAAAAATCGAGCTTTTCCTTTTGCAACACAAAATGCCTCCAATTGAGGCGAATTAAAGCGAAAAAACTAAAATAAAACACTTTGATCACATCGGCAAAGGCCGTTTCATAAATGGAGGATGACGTTTCGAAATAATTCAAAATTTCTGACGTTTCCAACATTTAAAATATGACATTATTAGGCTGCGTTAGTTATCAACGAGCCATTAAATCGAAATAAAAATATAAAACCTCCAATGCACAATGAAATGAAAGAAGATACTTCGATCTTAATTTCTGGCAGAGAAGTTTATAATTTTATTTCGATTTAATGGCTCGTTGATAACTAACGCAGCCTAATAAGCTAATAATAATAATAATTTAAATAAGCGTCTAGACAACATCACTGCAATTTTGGAAAATCTCACCGTACAGATGTCAACGCTTGCAAACACAGGTCGAAACGATTTCATTAACTTGAGTACTAAAATTGAACAACTAGATCGTACAAATAGAAGAATGAACATCATAATATTTGGACTCCAACCCAGATCAAACAATGAACAGTATGGCGATTTGCTAGAGCTAATCATGGACATGTTTAAAAACATACTAAATCTGAACATTGATAATTATCATATTGCATTTACTTGCCGTTTGGGTAAAAATGCTCGAAATTATGAAAGACCAATACTAATTCAGTTTGTGCATTATGGAATGAAACTGACGGTACTACAGAGCGCAAAAAAATTAGTCAATACAAAAATACGCATGTCTGATGACTTCACTTCCAGCCAACGGTCGGAAAGAAGTGCCTTGATACCGCATCTCATTGAATCTAGAAGACAAGGTCATTCTGCCAGGCTAAAAGGAACAAAATTATTCATAGACAACCGTGTATGGACAAAAGAAATGCTGGAAAAGGCCAAAGATAATCAGCGTAATAGTACTGTTAGTAATCCATTACAAAATAGTACACCACGCGAGAAAAGCGGTGTAAATTCTCCAGTTCCTATGATGCCTATAAAAACTGCAACAGCCCAGGTGAGTGATGATGATCGTCAATCTGAAGTATGTAGTTTGCGCATGAGAAAAAATACCCTTAGCACCAGGACAAATTTGCTTCGATCCGCCACACTCAGTGCGAGTCTACGAAAAAGGGCTGCGAAAAGCGTAAATGTCGCAAGCAAAAAAAAACTTCATGGAAAAACTGATGACAACACCACTGCAAATGAACCGGAAACATCTGCAAACGCCACGTCAAATAGCCAAAGTAACACTACTCTCAGCCCGCCCTCTACTAGTCCAGCCGCAAATAACTCTGGACCTCATTCCATATTATACGAAGTATCTGCTCTAAAAAACTAAGTAATGAACAAAAAAACAGCGCCCTGATAATTGCTCACGGAAATATACGAAGCATAATTAACAAATTGGACCATCTGCAATTATTCTTATCAACACTTCAAGAACAACCGGATTTCCTGTGTATTACAGAGACCTGGCTGAACAAACATAATGCATCATTGGCGCAGTTACCCGGCTACTACATCGCTGCAAGCCAAATCAGACAACAACGGGAACATGGCGGCACAATGATCTTCGCTAAAAACAAATACGTCACAGAAACGATTGATTTGTCACTTCTCGTAGACGAAATCCATTTTGAAGCAGTAGCAGTAAAAGTAATGTCGTTAAATCTTGTAATTATCTGCGTGTATCGTTCGGGTGGATCCTTTGAAAATTTCATCGATAAATTCCATACGCTTCTAAATCAAACTTACAAAAATAGACAGGTATGTATTTGTGGCGACTACAACGTTAATTTTCTAACCAAATCAAAGGATAAAAATAAATTTACCAACATTTGTAAAGAATTTAATTTCTGCCATTTATTCAAAAACGAACCCACCAGAATAGATCCGGTCACTGGCAATGAATCCCTACTTGATAACATAATTGTAAATATACCTAAATCGAATATACGCCTAAAGACCATAGATCCCGGGTTATCGGATCATGCATTTCATGTTATTGAGATTGATGATGTTTTTAAGCGCACTCAAAATTATGTATTTAAAACAAGGAGGAACTTTGCTAAAAGTAATCACACCGTATTTAGAAAATGGGTTGAATCGTTAAACTGGGACTATCTTCAGACAATAGATGACACTAATATGGCCTATACGTGGTTTCACAATCGGATAAATGACAGCTTTTCGAAATCATTTCCAATAATAAGGAAAAAAGTTTATCTCCAACCTACCAACAAGCAATGGATTACTCCAGTTCTTGTATATCGCTGTAGGTTAAAGAGAAACATATTGAAAAACAAAATGTTCAAATATGACCCTTTATATCGAAAACTCTTCAATAAAATGTATTCGAGGTTAAGAAATGATATTCGCGCAGCTAAAAGAAAATTCTACTCTCAAAAAATATTTTCCTCACGAAATAAAGTAAAAACAGCATGGTCCATTATAAACGATGAAACCGGAAAATTGAGAAAAGGATTTAGCGCATCATTATAAATTGAAATAAATAAAAAACTCGAAACAAATGCTCTGGTTTTGAGCAACGTATTCAATAACTTCTTTATCAATAAACCTTTAAGTCTGGCATCTGCAATTCAGACCCCAATTACAACAGCATATGAAAAGTTGAAATTAATGAAAAAAAAATATAATTCGATATTCCTGAAACCCACATCTGAGATGGAAATAGCCAAATTTATAAACTCATTGAAAAATAAAAAATCCACTGGGATAGACAATTTTCCAGTTGATATACTAAAGAAATCCAGTGATATTTTATCTAAACCCCTCAGTATATTATTTAATATGTCGTTAAGTAATGGTGTCTTTCCTGAATGCTATAAAATGGCAAAAATAGTCCCGGTCTTTAAAAAAGGTGATATACATAATATCGAAAACTATCGACCCATATCTTTATTGACCGTATTCTCTAAGGTTCTAGAAAAAATAATAGAAGTCAGGATACGTGAGTTTTTGAAGAAAAATAATATTTTGAGCAACACACAATTTGGTTTTATGAAAAAGAAATCGACCCAACAGGCAATGTTGAAGTGTTGCAATCAAATACATACATGTCTAAATATGAAAAGGTATTCGGCTGCCACTTTTTGTGACCTCAGTCGAGCCTTTGATTGCGTCCAAACCGATCTTCTACTTGCAAAATTAGACTATTATGGCATCCGAGGTACGGCAAATAACCTATTCAAGACTTATCTGCAAAACAGAATGCAAAAAGTAGAAATAGCCAATATTGGCAGAGATCTAATCGAGTCCGTAGCAACTTCCGAAATACTTACTGTCAATATTGGAGTACCCCAAGGCTCAATTCTTGGACCGTTGCTTTTCATTATTTACATAAATGACCTGAGTCCAAATCTATCTAAATGTGAAGTCACCCAATTTGCAGACGATACTAGCGCTGTAGTTGAAGCTGACAACATAAATACGCTCACTGCCAATCTCAATACATCTCTTGGTGAACTTGATGATTGGTTTAATGCGAACAAGATGTCTCTAAATATGTCTAAAACTGTTATTTTAAATTTTAATAGCAAGACATCATCTATAAAAGTTAACTACCCGGTTGAACTTGCGGAATCAGTTAAATTCCTCGGACTACATCTGGATGCATGTTAAGTCAAAACTTTCGTCAGCCTGCTATGCTCTATTACGCATCAGAAATTGTTTGGAGAGAACTGAAGTAATATCGGCCTATTACGCGCTAGTTGAGTCACACCTGCGCTATGGTATTCTTTTATGGGGTAATGCAGCACACATCAACAGTGTATTCACTCTCCAGAAAAGAGCCATACGTGCGATAGTAGGTATTGGTCCACGGCAGTCATGTCGTGAACACTTCCAAAAACTAGGGATATTGACTGTATATGCGATTTTTGCTCAAGAAGCTCTTTGCGAATTCTATTGCAATAAGAGCTCGGCCATATCCCACGAGGAAGTACATCGGCATGACACCAGGAATAAAACCCTGTATCTCCAACCGTTCGTAGCACGTACTGCCAAGTTCCAGGCGACTAGTCGATACTTAGGCCTCAAACTTTTCAATAAATTGCCCGAAAGATTAAAAGAAATTAAAAACATCGATATTTTCAAGAGATCCATCCGAGTCTATCTGCTTAAAATCAACATGTATGCCCATAACGACTTCTTAAAATATTTTGAAAATACATAGCATCGTATCTACCCATTTAATCTAATACATATTATTTACCGTTAATTGTTTTGTTGTAAACTGTTATCATATAGTCTATGTTTTCGTAAATTGGTAAGTTTAAAACTATATATTGTATATCATCTCTTGTCTAAATTGAGTAACTAATTTAAGATTAATTACTGTCATTCCTACACAATTGTATGGTTGTATTGGAAATAAATACCTTTTACTTTTACTTTACTTTAATAATGTCATATTTTAAATGTTGGAAACGTCAGAAATTTTGAATTATTTCGAAACGTCATCCTCCATTTATGAAACGGCCTTTGCCGATGTGATCAAAGTGTTTTATTTTAGTTTTTTCGCTTTAATTCGCCTCAATTGGAGGCATTTTGTGTTGCAAAAGGAAAAGCTCGATTTTTGAGATATATGGATGATGAGTGATCGTTCGTCGACGGTAAAGGGACCCATAAACTAACATGCACAATCGAAAGTCGTGCACATCCGTAAGTATATCTCATTCAAACATAAGCGTTTCCCAATCCAAGCTGGGATTTCCTTCGCTGCTGTTCAAGTAGCTTTTACTAATTTTATATATATATATATATATATATATATATATATATATATATATATATATATATATATATATATATATATATATATATATATATATATATATATATATATATATATATATATATATATATATATATATATATATATATATATATATATATATATATATATATATATATATATATATATATATATATATATATATATATATATATATATATATATATATATATATATATATATATATATATATATATATATATATATATATATATATATATATATATATATATATATATATATATATATATATATATATATATATATATATATATATATATATATATATATATATATATATATATATATTAGCAATAGGAAAGATTGCTCGGTGAACCAAGTAAACTTTAATTCTTAAGACTCTTAATATAATATATTAGTATAAGGTATGATATTGCTTTGATAAAGCTTAATTTTACAGAATTACTATTTAGACAGGGTCCATTTCTCGTTTTTATTTTATATACATACTTACTTCTTTAACCGTACATATTCTCCATTTATGAAAATAGACAATGCAACCAGATACGCCTAATATTAGAAATGCACTTATTGAATCCTAGATATCCTTTTTCTCACTCATCCCTTATTATTATACATTTTAAAAAATATATTTTTTGATATGGTTTTTATAATATATTATTTTTATTATATTTGGCTATTTTGGCGCCTATTGTTTCTAATTTGGTAGGCTGGTATGCTGTAATAAACTGAATTTTATTCAGCAAGTCCGCCTTTTGTGTTTGTGTATGTACAATAAGTAATTTATTCATTTGGTCATTCATTCACTTTTGAAAACATAGACGTTATTTATTTTAATTTATAAATGATTTGTAAGCCTAATAAAATATAAATGGTCTCCCTACATGTATAACATAATTTAAACATGACAGGTATTGTGAATTTTTCGTGGACACAGACGGAATACGCGTACCAGTCGAACGAGGATTTGCCGCTGTTTTCGGTAATTTCAATAATTTATTGTTATTTTATTTATACCCAAGGTATATATACTTATTTGGAATGATACTAGGCTAACGAATAATAAACGTTCATTTACCAACATAGAAAATTGAATTCCATTCAATATTTTCGTCTTATTATAGATATGGTCTTGTATTCCAGGGTCAGCCTTTCAAAGGACCATAACAGGCCCTCAAAAATCTGTAGAGAGTCGACGGAAAAAAATACTAAATATAATTTTAACATTGAGTCAATAGCAGAATATTAATACATCTCATAGTCCAGTGAGTATATCACCTCACTATACCAGGACCGGTTTTAACATTTAATGTTGTATGTGCATGCTCACAACTGTAGGTACTTATATAAATGGTTATGTAGCGTTATTTCGTCAATGATTGTACTGTATTCATATTGAAAAATTGTATGGGGGGAACTCGATTCCCCCCAACCTCATGCATGGGGGGAATCGAGGGAAGGGTCTTTAAACGTAAACCGAAAAAGACCTAAAAGCACCCGAAATCGTTCAAACCAGAATGCCTCACATCCTGTCTACTGAAAAGAGTAGAAATGCTTTGTGGTAGAATTGTAAGAGATCAGGCACTGGCTGTAAAGCCATTACACCAAAACCAACATTCCTACCTAACAGGTAGTACTACACTCAGTGCTGCACTATGTGGGTAATAAAAATAGAATGCGCTTTAGAAAATACGATGTCAACTGCGGGTTTTTTCATTGCCTTTTAATGTTATTTCTTTAAATTTCAACGTTTTCAAAATAATAATATATCTTAGTGTGGAAAGAGTTACAGGTAAAAAAAGAGAAATGATCCGCTATCGACAAGGATTGGTACACAATGCCTTAGTCTATGGTCGTCATGAATATTTTCAGTACACATCCCTGTGTAAACATTTGCAATTACAAGCTATAATGTATGACACCTTTACAGGATCTCTATTTAAAAATAATGCGAATTTTTACTTTTCTTTAATATCCGAGCAATAACTAATAATAGATAGACTAATGATGATAAATAAGGAAAAAATGGCTGTAAATTAAAAAATATTTGAATTTTAAATTCCACTCAAACCGAAGTTTTCCAAGTTCTAAATGATTTTTATTTGAGAAAATATTAACCAGAGTACTCGTGGAAAGGGTATACTTATATGATATAGAAAACAAAATTTTAAACAAAATTGAAGTCTTCATTTTATTGTCAAAATCGATGTAAAACGACAATTGCTATTTTGAACGAGTAGTGAATGGTCATGGATGTTGGGTAGATGATCGTATAGAATCAACAAATGCATTTTTATGTCATATTTGCTTAGGTATTTGAGTGATTTACTATGTGTTGATGATCCATTGTCAACCATGTCGTGTCAAAATGTATGTTTTTCGTCCAATCAGTTAAGCGGATGACAGATTGTATATCAAATCTATTACCATATTACGTACCATAACTTAAATACATGGAATATCGCAACGAGAAGATCGGTCAACTGTGACATCTCACTCTGCTATTGATTTTCATTATACAAAACGACGTAAAATTTCATTAAGTATCTCCCCCCATTGTGGAATTATTGCACTATCGACCTGTCTATGCGTTGTAATTAACTTTCAGCCTGTGATATTCTGGCTTCATTGAAGCAGGGCGACGCACTAATTCTAATTATGAGTTCAAAAACCGCATGAAAACAATGCGGTACGATCACTTCACGCCCCGGGTGTGCTACGCGTGACTACTAATTGAATTCAGAATTGGGACATAGCCGCTTTTAAAATTGAATGTTGTTCATCTGCGGTCGGCACCGTCACCTGTTGATTTCCGCATTTTATCCGGAAATTGATCCTCGGAAAATCGTCGCTTTGTAATCAGATTTAAAACGGCCGATGCAATGGAGAACGCACTTAATAATGTCACTGTGAGCTTTATTCGCTCGTTTGCGATTACCTCCGCTATTTTGTAATTACCGCTATTTTTTATATGATGTTTTTCATCCATTGGAGTGGGCTTACAAAAATAACCTCAAAATGATTATATCAATGTGTGAATCTTATTTATCTGGGACGATTCTAGACTAAACAGGCCATACGCATGTTTCCGGAATGCTTCCGTATGCATGGTAAAATGTTAGGGTGAGACAGCCCTTAACGAGAAACAAGCAAATAAAAAAGACTATTTTTTTCATATAAATTATGGTTTAAATGGTAGTCCCGCTGGCCGCTGCTAAGTTCTCCCACCAGAGGGCGAGTGGGCCAGAGCGAGCTTGTGCCAGCGTTGCCTTATGTATAAGTTAAATCCTATTTGTACGATTATTTCGCGACGCGAAATAATCGCACAAAGAGGTCAACGACAACACCAGCGACGACGATATGGATGCCGAAACAGGGACGGATACCGCGGGTGTGGGGGTGACTTCGACGCTTATGCCTTCGCTCCGGGTGCCCCCGCGCCCGTGCTGCCCCTCTGCCGGGAGCCGCCTTTGCTGCCGCGTCCGGACTGCCGATGGCCTTCCTCTCCGACGTCGAAAAGTCATTGGCCAGGATCAGGGCGATCACGGTCGATGAGGTCGGTCGTCTCAACATCGACCAAAAGTGTAGGGTCAACAAAGAGACATCTAACATTCTTGGAATTGTTAGCGGCCGCCCATGGAAGGCTCGGGCTGTCTGAGGAAGTTTGGGGGGGGGGGGGGGGGATGAGATCAGTGGAGGCCTCCGTGCGGGACCCGACCACTAGGCCGGCCCCGAGATTGTCACAAACGAGCGTCCCGTCCTACGGAGAGATTTCTAGTCGTGGGGTTCCGATTACGGTTCTGGGCAGATCCGGCCACAGCGTCCCACGGTGGTATTCTACCCCGACATGGAGGACGCTTCTGCCACCTCGGCGCAGTTAGATTCACATTATACGCCGATACGGCGATTAACAGTCGTCTACTCCTGACGTTTCGGATGTCACTGCGGAGGAGCTCGACAAAGTCATCGGCTCTCTATCGACTCGTAAGGCGCTCGGGATTGACTTTTTCACGGCGAGCATCGTCAAACGTGTCTGGGGGTTTGCCAGGTGAGAGGTGACAATGCTTATGCATAAATGTATAAGCGACGGTCACTTTCCCTCCTGCTGGAAAGCTGGTCTCCTACGTGTCATTCCCAAGGGTAATGCCAAACCACGGCCGGACGCTAAACCGTACAGGCCCATCACACTCCTGCCCATTCTGGGCAAAGTGCTAGAGGTGCTAGTGCGCGATCGCTTGAAGACGTCTCTGTCTCCCCAGAGCGACCGACAGTTTGGATTTACCCGAGGGATGAGGGAGAGATTTACTGAGGATGCCATCCTTTTTGCGAAAAACTGGAATTCGCGATTTTGACGGTCGGTACGTCGTCGGGGATTTCCTCGATATTTCGGGTGCCTTCGATAACGCGTGGTGGCCGATATTTCTTAGCAAGCTTCGTCTCAGACAGTGCCCGAACAATATCCTTAAGATAATCCGCAGCTATTTCTCCGATTGGTCCGTTACTCTTAGGTATGGACCGACGTCAGTGCGTATGGTTCCTTCTATGGGATGTCCGCAGGGGTCGGTGTTGGGTCCCAGTCTGTGGAATATCCTCTTCGATGATCTGCTCGCGTTGCCTTACCCGGAGGGGTGCACCGTCAGCGCTTACGCTGACGATGCCCTCCTCCTGGTGGGCGGCAAGAGCCGCGCAGAGGTCGAGAGAAGGGCGGCCAGTTCGCTGGACCTCATCCTAGGGTGGGGAAGGCGCAACAGGCTATCCTTCTCACCGGCCAAAACTCAGACATTATTATTGAAGGGGCGTCTTCAGCGGAATCCACTGATCTGGGTCGCAGGTTGTTCTGTAGCTTTCCCGCAGTGCATCCGCTACTTTGGGGTTTCGTTGGCTGCGTGCCTATCGTATTTGGGTCACGCGAGATCCGTGGCAAAGAAATCGCTTAACATGTTTCTCTCCCGCCGTCGCGTTAGCAGGGTCGAGTGGGGCATTCATTCCCCGGCCATAAAACTGCTGTACAAGTGTGTATTCATTCCACAAGTGTCTTATGCAGCGCGTGCTTGGGCGTGGCCTTTCATCTCGGAGGCATCGCGTGTGGTTCTACTGCGCGGCCAGCGTCCCCACTTGTGGCGATGACTGGCTCGTTCTTTCCGTCATCGCTGGGATACTGCCGATTGACCTGGAGATTTTGGAGCTTGCGGCTAAGTCATGGTTACGCCGCGGGGAGCCCGTAGACTATTTCAGTCTGACGGTGAAGCCGACGGAAATTAGGTTTGTGAATAGTACCCGCCTAATTTGGGCTGAGAGCCTGCGCGTCTGGCAGGAACGGTGGGATGCCGGCGGTACGGGCCGTCTCACCCATAGTTTCTTCCCGCCGGTGTCCGAGCGGATGAAAAATGATTTTGTACGGCTTGACCACCGAGTCACGCAACTCATCGGGGGTCACGGTGAGTTCAGGGCCAAGCTATTTGGCTTTGGACTCAGCGTGGATCCCTGGTGCCCGTGTGGCTTCGGTCGTCAGACCGCAGAACACATCATTTGGACATGCAAAAATGATGGATGTGGTTGGTGCGTGCGTCGGCAGTCTGCCGATCTGGTATGCGGATCTCGTGAGTTGCGATGTTTGCTACCGAGCGTTCCGGGAGTTTGCAGACCACTGGGTGTCAAACTGGGATGATTTGAGGCAGCGGGGTTCTCTTTCTCTGGAGGAGGGCCTCCCCTCTTAACGGTGCTGTTCGGAGGCTGCTTCATCGCCCGAAGTCGCCCATTATGTATTGTGAGGTACCTAAGCCGCCCCTGTGGCTGCGTGCCTTCTTGCAGGTTCTCCCGATGTAGATACCCCCGACAGAACCCCTGTTAAAACATATACCATTACAGGATTAATGGGATACCATTATAGGAAAAAATAATTTTTATTTTGTTTACTGATAATAACATTTTAATTTAATGTTTTAATATTCAAGTTTACAAAATCATATTTCGTTTCTGATAATAATATAAATATTTTTATATATAACGATTCACGGTTTTAACAAATGGGTTATTATTATAAAAACAAAAAATATGTACACTAATACAACGACTTGCCGAAATCGATCCATTCTATTGAGATAATATTTGTATAAACGGTCTACCTCATGTAGCGTTGCCATAATAGTCTAGGTTCTAGTCTAGGTAACTCAAGAAAAGTAATGTTCAGAGCGCTCCGCGCTGGGTGAGAATACTATCCGTAGTGGTTGGTAAGTACCAATCTAATAAGAAAAATAGAAATATCTAATAGAATGAAGGAACATTTGTATTACCTATGTTTATTTGGCTAATAATAGAATGACGTAGATGACAAAGATTTCAATTCAACAGGAACAATATTATTTTCATTATATTTTGCATTCAACTGTTCAAAAAGATTCAACTGTTCTAATATTTTTAACCGACTTCAAAAACAGGAAGAGGTTATCGATTCGGTTGTATCTTTTTTTTCTTTTTTAATGTTTGTTACCTCTGCTATTTATGAAACGATTTGAAAAAATATATTTTTTATTTGTAAGATATACTTACAGTCTCGTCCCATTTTCATCAAAATCCTGTTCTGATGACGGGATCCATGAGGAATCGAGGGAACTCTTCAAATATTATCATACGATGTTGAAAATTTACATGTTGGTTCAATTCCAATGACAATGCATTTTTGAAATGGTAAGCATGACCTGATTGTACACCCTGGGTTGGCTCCCAACGAGGGGACTCCTCAACAGTCAACAGCACAGACACGAAATTTTATATACTCGTTCAATTATTATAACCCGTTCTTAGTTTAACCAAGATGTTCTTCACATGTGGCACCCAGGGTTGGCTTCCAACGAGGGCGCTCCTCAACGGTCAACATTTTGTATACGCATTCAATTATGATAGCCCGTTATAAGTATCACCATTACATGGCTGCTGCACTTATAAAAAAAATGGAATCGGTTTTTTTTTGTTAAAATTTTGTCTATTATTCTGTCTTTTTGACCAGCTTCAGGAGCTTCGGTTTACCCATATTTGTGAAATTTCAGATTAAGTAATGTAGAAAATTAAACTTGCATTGAATGATGCTTTCCACCGTTTCGATGTGAAGGCGATTGCGTTTTTTGGTCCACTGGGTAACTACCTGGGAAAAGATTCTCCCAAAATTTGCATTATGACCAGGGTTGGCGTATAAATATTGACACATCACAATTACATTGCTTTTCCTCTCTGATTTCATAAAATGTATTTAACCATTTATCATTCATGCCTTTTTGGTCCACAAGCCTTTTTGGTCCACGTATAGTACCCTAACCTTAGACCATACTTGCTCGTCTAGTGAGGCGGATGGACACTGCTTTTATTCACGGCCACTGAAATAAGTTTACATGTAAAATGTTTACATGATTTTAACATAATATAGTTAGGATAATAACTATATTATGTTAAAATCATGTAAACAGTTTACAGTATGTCTAAGCGGCTGTATTCTGATTTGATAATCTATATATATACATATATATATATATATATATATATATATATATATATATATATATATATATATATATATATATATATTTATATATATATATATATATATATATATATATATATATATATATATATATTTATTTAATT
>OX155980.1:22379620-22444620 GCA_944548615.1 Micropterix aruncella
CGAACACTTATAACGCGAGGACGGGTAGACCGATTTTTATGGTTTTTGATTTGTAGTATTTGTCCCCGTCCCGAATAGCAGAATAACTACTAAAAACAAAAATAGGAAAATTGTAGAAAAATTTAAATAAAAGAAAAAACGTTTTCCATACAAAACGTAAATCCGTGTTTTTCTCATGGTCAGTTGTACGTGGCAGTTCACGTGTCGGCAAATCATCCGCTTTATTTGTTCTTGCGCCTGATAAAAAACAAAAAATGACGTATATCACAAGGTGCTTCAATGAAGAGAATTAAACAGAGTGCATCCCATGCTCCACAATATGTAAATAGTTTAATTCAATCATGTCTTGGTGACACGCGATTGATATACTTAATTTTTGTATCTTTTTGTATTAATTTTTGTATTTCTTTTTGTGGTATTATCTTAATAAAGTATAAAACTTAATATTTATTTTGTATTCATTGTATTACTTTCATAAAATCTTAAATTAAGTTCAGCTAATCTGTAACACGACATTCATTGACTGTTAGGCGGTACGAAGTTCGCCGGGTCAGCTAGTTATTACATATATTTGAAAAAAAATGGAAAATCTCTTAACATTTACATAATTGTTTGACAACTTGGCTGAAATCTTTGACGGAACCGAGAGATAACTTTTTTAAGTCTGAAGGCATTAAAATCACTGTCATGCGCCAACAGACAAGCTTTTAAGGTAATATTATAGTATCCTCATGAGGGGGAAAAAACCAGTAGTCATGTGAGCATATTGTTAGTGTCGTTTGGTATTTAGCAAAGAAGGATACGAAAAAATTGTTGGCCGAGCAGATTTAGCAGATAATGACTAGATAGGTGATTCATGGTAGAAAATAAAAATATTTTTTCTGTTCTTAGTGTTTTTTATTTCAATTGACTTTCGGAAAGTATTTTTTTCGCATTTTTTTGGGATGAAGACGGAAATATCTATTTTAAGCCCATTTCCATTTCCAGATGAAAGTCTTAATTTAAGACCATTTCCAAATGAAAGTCTCTCTATGTGTCTGTATTTCTGTGTATCTGTGTGTACTCCTGCACGATAGCGCCGAAACGCTTAACCCGATTGAACTGAAATTCGGCATGTAGGCATCATTTGTTTATGGCAAGAGTTGAAAAGGTTTGTTTGAAGTGGTTGAAATCGGTTCACCAGGGGCGCAATGGTCATATTTAACCCTTGGAGTAAATGGGTATTTTCATGGATGCATCTGTCTCTTTTGCAGGATTTTCGGCGACATCGACCTTAAAGTACTATAACTACGAAACTACTACACCAATCATAAAAAGAACAACTGCACAATGATTGCATTGAAATTTCGAATATAGAATATTGAAATATCATTTTGTAAAACAATTAGATAATTATGAATAAATATGAGAACGTCAAAGAAGTGAAAAAAACGCGGAACCAGATCTGGTCGTATCATACTCAACGGATAATTGTTTCAGAACCAGATTTGGTCGTATCATACTCAAGGGGTTAAATCTCGAAATATTAGACTTATAGACTTGAAACTTAGTACACAGATTGACCATTGTAAACCATTGAATCGAGCAGGGCGTTTTCATAAGATCCTATTTTTACTTTTTTGCAGCGTGACCTCAGTTGACTATGGTTGAAAAGCTCGATGTAGGTACGATAGATCATGAAAAATATAGTTATTTGAAAACTGAATGGTGCAAAGTAAGTGGAATGAGTGAAACTAAAATAGATAACATGGCCATAGACACTTAATAACCTTAAGTTATATATCACCCGCAGGCGTCAGCAAAGCAGTGGAGTTTAAAATAGTCACTCATGTGTGTTTCTCTATCTAACATATCTACTCTTACAGTGGACCGATATTTATTAGTGCAGTTTCTACAAGTATACATATTATTTCTACAAGTATACAATAGGTTGCAAGTACATGAATGCAGTACATTGTCGAAGCGATTATAGTCCGGGAGTTGGCCATACGGATATCCTACGCCATAAGATTTAAAGATAAATCGATTTTGCATGAAAAGTCATATAAGAAGATATCATTGAAAAACTATAAATCATAACAATTTTCATGTCCTGTTAAAAGAAAAGTTGCTACTTCTGTGCACTTTTTGAGATCCAACCTATTCAATGAGGAGCATATTTTAATTTTCGTTCCAATTTCGGAAAAATAGTAATTTTACGAGCAAGAGCAAAAAATTCCTTCTAAATTATAATCGAAATTAGATACATAGGTTGGATTTCAAAAAGTGCACCGGAGGTGGCAACTTTTCTTTTAATCGGACAAGAGAAATTTAATAATTAATATTTTTTCAAGGATATCTTTTATCCGGCTTTTTATGCATACTAATAGATTTGTCTTTGTACTCGTATCTTATGAAGTTGGGTGACCGTGTGGCCAGCTCGCGGACTATTACCCCCGCGCCTGTCTATGAATAGCTACCCAAAAATCGATACTTAAATAGTAGTGAAATAGTTTTTCATTGAAGCAGATTTTCTGTACTTTATTCATAGACAGGACTTAATGGTATCTGTATTATGTTTCTGCCAGGAAAAAATGCCGGAAATATAGTCTACTCTTCATAGTATTTTTTAAGGGTTGATAAATACCAGACTTTTATGTGATATAAATATTGCTTTAAAGTAAGCGAATTTCAATGTATACGCCCTCTGGATGTGGATGGTATGAAAATCAGCTCCTAACACAGGCAAAATAAATCTTGAGAGCATTTCTAGTGAAGCAGATTTCTTAGATTGTGGTACTATTACTGCCGCTGGGTTTGTGGAGAGCTAACAGACGAGACTTAGTGGTTCCATTCAGGGTCTAACTCGTGTTTTAGCTCCCATCCGGAAGCCTCCACAAGGAGGTGAATTGGATGAGAGAATTCCCTCGGGCGATTCCTGGGCAGTGGCAGAGCAGTTCTGTAAAGCAGTGCTGTCATCATCGTTTATTTATTATTCATGAGCATATTCATGAGCATTTCACAATTCTGAGGAACCCGCCTAAAATATTGAGTTTCATAGCAATACGCGAAGCATATTATTTAGACAAACAAACCATTTTTTACAAGTTTTCTTTGGATAAAACCATTTAGTCATTTAAAAAAAGGAGTAAGTAATCAGAGGTGATTACTTCAAAATGGTTAAATCTACAAGTATATAACCGTATAACACAGAATAGTTAATAATCAAATATACCAATTTCTCTAATAATAACAATAGATATTATAACGATAATCCGGCTTCTTATAAAAAAAAGCAGTGACCAAATACTAAAATTACCATTTTATATAATTTAAAAGTTGACAAATATTAAATTAAATACTCCATAACAAAAAGTAATCAATACAATTAAAAAGACAATTCAGAAAAATACTAAATTTAAAACAATGTCAATAAAAGTAAAACTTAAATACAAAATAACTTTAAAAAGTCCAAAAGAATAATCGTATTATGATTTGTTTATAATCAAGCAATTGTAGACGCAAAAGGGCATTTTCAACTGAATGGTTAAGCAGATTTTATTTTCGGTCATCTCAAGTTTTCTCGTAGATGATAGTAATATGTACATTAAAGAATTTAAAACTAATCTGGAGAGTAGATGTTGGCTAGAGTAGATATTGGCTGGAGAGTAGATATTAACCTTTTGCACAATATACCGATCAGTAAGCGCTTTCTCGAGCGCCAGGGCGATAGAGGAATAGTGAGCAGAGGTATATGTCTCGGCGAAAGCCTTTGGTTAGCGTTACGCGCTGGTAGAGGTTGGCAAATTTCTCAAAAGTTTGAATATCTGCGTTGGCTGAGTAGCGGCCATATGGCGGCCATATGCGAGCCGTTAGTGCTCGTGACGTCGCTCGTTTCGATTTCAATTTTGTTCTAAGAGAAGCTTCTGCCTGTCTAGTATATACTGTGCTGTCTGTATACTGTACCTTTTTTAATGGCCCGTTCTATCCGATCCCGGTGAGAACTGCGAGAAAAGGGCGACACAGATTGTAATTGCTTGCAAAAGATAAAGGTTCGCGCAAGAGACCTCGATCGGCAGCGAATAGTCTAGTAAAAGGAATTTTCTTACCAAAATTGCTAAGCAGGATGGACAGTGGCGTAACTGGACATAAAGATTGTTTTCGTACGAAGTCCTTACGACTCATCTTAGGGTAATAAGACTGCAAGATCGTTGTAAGTCCTGAGATGTGGGGGTCGCACGCAGCATTGCCAATCTTCATATATACGTTAATTCGTGCACATCTGATATATAGTATTACTACATCGCTGGATGTGTGCTTCCCAGAGTGACTGAAGTCAAGGACTTCAGTCAAGGACCCAGTCAATCTTCAAGGAACAAATTAGGCAACTATCTACAGCTTCTTTCAAGCTTTTAGGGTTTGTGATAGGGCAATGCACTCACTTCAATAATATTCGGGTTATGCGCACGTTATACAACTAGATTGTTAAAAGCGCATGGAAACGAATGCAGCTATTTGGAATCCGCATGATGATACCTATTATTATGCCTTTATCACAAGCATTGGTTGGCTATAATTCCCTCTATCTCAGAAGAGAAAAGCTGACCATGTCCTAGGTTTTTATTTCAATTTGTGGTAAAACAAACCCTGGCTTACTATCAAAGGTGGATGTTTTCGAACCTAATAGTTATCTTCGTGCTCGATCGCACCATATTTTTACGGAGCCGTTCTCGCGCACTAACCTTGTGAGGTGGACCTTGTTGGCGCGTGCTTTGCGGCGCCTAAATGAAATCCACTCGATGAAATCCCTCATTTATTTAAATTGCCGGCTTTTAATGATTTAATCTTATATGATATCTAGTATTATTAGTGACATTCTATTTGTATAATTACTGTGACATCTTTATTAATTTTATTTTCAATGCATTGGATTTACTGTAATGTTGATTGGTAATAAGCGAATAAACAAATAAATAAATAACTAAATAAAAAATACCAAATGCATACAGGTAGCTTTCAGACAACACTTGATATAATATACCTTACTAAGTATTTGGTGTTGACGTAGTGCGGCCGGTGCGGTGCGGCGCGGCACAGAGATTTTCGTCGGCAACGAAGCGATAGCTTTTGCGATTACATCCGCAGCGGATGGCCGCCGAGATGACATCGGAAATCAATTCCATTTCAAGCGCTCTTTTCGCCGGATCACCATTCTGTTGCAGCTGCGTAATTACTGCACTGGCGGCTGAAGCCACCCCGTCCAATAGTATGCCGCCGCCGCCCTGGCGCCCCACCGACGCCACCGACGCGCCGCACAGACGACTCAACCACCCAACCGACCCCACAAAGCAGACAAAATATCAATTTTGAGGTTCTGTTTACCTAGTTATAAAAAATTGCATTAAACACTGAATACGTAAACACTGAATCATATATGGTATTAAATAAATAATGGTATTAAATAATTTGTTTCCACTTTTATTTTTTGATCGCAGAAAAAATCTTTGTATAGATTACTTACTATTTAGTGAGGGATACCAATAGCTATTAATTTAGGCTTTGCGAATTAAATGCTGATCTGAAAGAGTAGGGCAAGATGCGTGTGTACCTATGATTTGACCATAGAGCCACTGCATCATTTCTGTATCAGCGATAGTGTTCACTGCCTCAGCGACACGGGCGCTGATGAAATCGATCCTCGACAACCTTGATCAAGAAAGGTGGCACAGTGGTTAGTTCGCCTTATCCTATATTGTGAGGTTCTGGGTTCGATTTCCGGCTAAGTTACTAATTTCCGTTGGGATAAAATTAACGGAATTGCATTTGAATTCAGTCGATTGAACGCAATAGCAACACACCCACACTTATGTTACACGCACTTATTCATATAATTAACACTTCATAGTAGGGTTGGTTGTAAGAAATTGTCGTATGACAATAAACTCGCCCATTGTGAAATGTCACAATAAAGAGTAGAAAGAAAGAAAGTGAAAGACGTGTGGCTAGTCTCTTCCTTGATATTGCGCATGCTTACGATTGGTCGTTCACTCTCTTCTGCTGGATCAGTAGACTGTTTACGTCCTGAAGTCTTTGCGACTCAGGGTTTCAGAGACGAGATGGTCATTATAATATCCTGAGATGGTGGGTTCGCAGCATCAACAGTCTCTAACTGTGAAAGTGCCGTAGGACGTTCTGTGTAAGTAGGTAGACCGCTCGTCTGGCTGGCAAAATACCATGGAATTTGCTTGGATGAAATAATGAAAGCCATGGTCCGGTAGTGCGCTCAACTCATGGGTGGGTCCGTTGGATCGGCGCTTTCCGAGAAAGCGCCCATTGCTCTTTGTGCATTGGCTTGATTTGTGGACACGATTTTTTTTCGTGCTCCGTTCCCCGCGCCCCGCGGCGTCAGCGCCCCCGCCCTGCCCCTCCGATATTCCGTAATTTATTCAGCTCATTGCAGATATAAAACATGATTTGATCCGGGGTGAGGAGCGAGCCCGTCACGATTTCTTGTCGGCCTTAGCGAACAGTGTTGCCAAGCAACAGTAAAAATAAGTTATTTCTGTCGTAAGGTCTAAGCAAAGGTGGATCAAGATATGGAATATTTGGAGATGATCAAAAAAACCGAATGTCGGAAGGTTATCAGCAAGATGGAATGACCACCTGCGTCGAATATATATATATATAAATATATATATATATATATATATATATATATATATATATATATATATATATATATATATATATATATATATATATATATATATATATATATATATATATATATATATATATATATATATATATATATATATATATATATATATATATATATATATATATATATATATATATATATATACATACATACATACATACATACATACACACACACACACACATACACACACACACACACCCACACAGACACACACACACACATACATACATACATACATACATACAAACATACATACATACATGCATACATACATATATATATATATATATATATATATATATATATATATATATATATATATATATATATATATATATATATATATATATATATATATATATATATATATATATATATATATATATATATATATATATATATATATATTTTCAAATTGAAATTATGTATTAATACTAAATAAATTAACGTATAAAATAAATGAAAGGAGACTTATCTGGTCTGTGTAGACCAGGAGCGACTCCACGCCTTTTTTTCTTCTCTATTCTTTCAGTGTTGGTCAATAATCCCTGCTGTGGTATTAGAAGTCTGGCCAACCGGACTTCTTCCTGCCTCATACAGTGGTGACACAAGTGAAAGTCGAGAATCTATGCTGGAAAGGAATAGGCGATTAGTATATCTAAAAACTAATGATTAATGAAAAATGTTGGTTCTATATTTCGGTGTAAACCGTTGTCAAGATAAATGACATTTCTGAAATCGAACAATTCCTTTTCCAATTTCCAAATTTAAATTCAAGAAATCGAACCAATAGAAATGATTAATAATATTTTACACGATCCAGCTAAAGTATATCATAACCGACCGTGAAAAATATTATTTTTAATGAATGATTATAAATAAAAAATAAAAAGCAGTTGATGAGTATTAAACCTGATTGAATCTCCCTATTCAATGTCCATTCGCGGACACCGGTTGGTTAACAACAAGGAAAATTTAGATAGATATCTCATTAACCTGAAAAAATCTCTTCTGGAAAGAAATTATCCTGCTCCTCTATTAGAAAAACATTCCTGGATGTATACAACGCGTGTCTTCAGGAAGGGATTTTTCCTACAATGTGGAAGCAACAGAGACTGGTACTTCTTCCCAAGGGGAAGAAGCCACCAGATGAACCTTCGTCCTATCGTCCACTCTGCATGCTGGACACCGCCGGGAAGATACTGGAGCGTATAATACATAAGAGGATAGAAGATGTAGTCGAGCCACAACTGGCTGACAACCAATACGGGTTCGGTAGAGGCCGCTCCACCTTGGATGCCATCAACCTAGTCGTCTCGATGGCACGGGACGCAATATCTGGCACCAGGTGGAAATCGGGCACAAAGCAGTACTGTTTGGTAGTAACGTTGGATGTCAAAAATGCCTTCAACTCTGCCAGATGGGACTGCATCATGGAGGCCCTAGCGAAGATGAACGTGCCAGGATACCTGCGGAGGATGGTTGGAAGCTACTTCACGGACAGGGTCCTAAAATATGATACGGATGAAGGCGCCAAGGAGTACAGAGTCACCGGTGGTGTTCCCCAGGGCTCAGTGCTTGGCCCTCTCCTGTGGAACGTTATGTACGACGGTCTCCTGAAGCTGACTCTGCCGAAGAAGGCTACACTCGTCGCATTTGCGGATGATGTGGCCCTCGTAATCGTCGCCAAACAACTGGAGGAGATCGATTACATCTTTGTCATCACCTACGCAACGATCCGCCAATGGATGATCTCGGTGGGACTGATGTTGGCAGATCATAAGACAGAGGCCATGCTGATCACTAGCAGGCAGAAAATTGAAACTATCACGCTGCGAGTATATATATATATATATATATATAAATATATATATATATATATATATATATATATATATATATATATATATATATATATATATATATATATATATATATATATATATATATATATATATATATATATATATATATATATATATATATATATATATATATATATATATATATATATATATATATATATATATATATATATATATATATATATATATATATATATATATATATATATATATATATATATATATATATATATATATATATATATATATATATATATATATATATATATATATATATATATATATATATATATATATATATATATATATATATATATATATATATATATATATATATATATATATATATATATATATATATATATATATATATATATATATATATATATATATATATATATATATATATATATATACGTAAGTTGGACTCTACATTATGTCCACAATTGAATTTCGAAGCAATAATTATAAAAATGACGATTTTTGCCATGTAAGTTTAATCTCGATTAATAAGTAATAAATACTGTTTGGGAATAATGTTTTAAAACAATGTTTGCCGTCGCTGCCTTTGCTGCGTTATCCACCATAACGAAGGAAATTTTGGCGCTAAAATGAATATGGTAGAGTCGCGATACTACCAACCCATTTTTTATTACAATGAAATAAGTACTTATTACTTTTTTAATAGCAGTCCTTTAAAATAGGTTAATATAGAAAAAAACGTATTTTGATTTCGTATCGCCTGAAAACACCCGTGAGCGACGAGACATTAATTAATGGCAAGAACCCAGAATAGTTATGCTTCTTCATATTTCAGCTCCATTTCCTAGTAAGCTGGCAACATTATTAGGCCAATCGCCTCGGCGGAGGCGATCGTCGCGGCGATGTGAGCGGGGGCACGTAATTCGGTGGCCGATCGTTAATAATTATACGTCACTGTTGACTCGCCGGAATATGTAGATCGATGGCCTATCGTTAAACGCTAATTTTCTCAACGATCCGACGTTTAATCTTCGCTACAAACCGAGAAAGAGTTATTACAGATATCCATAGAAGGCGCTTAATTCGTGATCGCCGAACTTATTTATTCACTTATTAATATTATTTCGCCTACTTATTATTTCGCCGGGCTATTTGTACGATCTGGGCGGCCAAAATTTTTTTCACATTAATCGGCTTAAGAGCTTATCTTAGTATTATATCACATTACGAGGGATAAAAAGGGTGAATTAAATATGTCTTTCCCCTTCGCAAGATTTTTCGAGAAATCGTCCAAAGTAGCTTAGTAATTTTCTAAAAAAACAATAATTTCGTTATTGTTATTCAAATTTGCTGTAAATGTAACTGTATTTAAGTCATAACTCTTAAAAACTTTATTATAGAGCTTTAGTAATAGTAATAGAGCTTTACTTTAAGAACAAAAATATTAGAAGAACTCGTAATAAAGTGGAAAACAAACTCGCAAAATAAGAAAGCAAAATCTAGATAATGTCCAAATTTGTTACTGATCTGGTTATATTGGTTTAATCCCGTAATTGCAGTCTCTTAGATAAAAAATATACCGACATAGGATGAACTTATGATGCCTGGAGAAAGTCCAGTCATCATTTGATACCACGGAGCAGCTTGATACAGACCATGTTACGTATATTTTTTTAATTTATTTAGTAACACATTTAGTAAAAAATTAATGTCATATTTGATTAAGATGTTAGCAAGAAATTGATGCGACATTATTTTTAATGATTGACACAGTCGCCTAACTAGGCCTAGGCCTGTTCTAAGGCAGACGTTTAATGACGATATTAAGTGTGCACTGTCAACTTAAACTATAGTTAGCGCTTATTTTTAAATCGACAAATATAAAACTACAAATATTTACGCATATACAAATATGGATAGATACTTATATACATCTATAGATAAAATATATATCCATATATACACACATACACATACCTATATTTATACGAAAATAATAATAAAACCAAAATAAATAAAAATAAAAACTTAAATAATATACATATATAAATCAAATACATATTGATATAACGATATATGTCCTTTCCTATGTCCAATTACATATTGATATATGTCCTTGGTTGGTCGTCTGCCAGGAGGAATACATCTTTGGGACTATCGGTTGTAATAGAAGATAACTGCCTAAAGAAGTCTTCAAAGTAAACTACAGGTTGAGTCTTCGGGGAAAACACGCAACATTCTTACCAGTCGACCCTAGGCTTGCAGATATGATAACCTACAGATCCTCTGAAGTCGATTGCCATTAACTTTGAAAATAAGCCATTAGATGAGTTTCAACCTCGATGAAAACACCTCCCCCGAGAGTTTGTCCAGTGGAGTCATAGTAGTGATCTTTTAAAAGCATATGTAGGAAGAATAAAAAAATATCATAATTATAGATATCTTCGTTAACCACGTCTCAGTAATCAGTATAAAAACAAAGTCAATAATTTGTTGTGAAAAATTTTGGTTTTCGGGTGCAGTCCTCTTGTATTTTGGTAGTAACCTGTGTATGTGTATGTAATATATATATATATATATATATATATATATATATATATATATATATATATATATATATATATATATATATATATATATATATATATATATATATATATATATATATATATATATATATATATATATATATATATATATATATATATATATATATATATATATATATATATATATATATATATATATATATATATATATATATATATATATATATATATATATATATATATATATATATATATATATATATATATTTAAATTATTTTCATTAATATATAAAATTAGATTCATGAAAAGTTACTTATCTGGGGTCCTGGTGGACCAGAAACATTTTAACGATAGTTAATGTCCTCTTTAAATACTTAGGGCAGCAGCACCTGTTTTCGCAATTGATAACTTATGATGTTCTTAGTTATTGCAGCCGAATTATTGTATGGCCTTGGATGTAATAAGTATAGGAGGATGGTTTCTGTAACAGAAATGGATGTTAGTAACTTATTTTAGAAGAAATTATATGACTGAGAATATTTCGACACTAGTCGTATTCATTTCTATGACATTTCTGATAGAACAATTTTTTCAAAATTTAAATTTAAAAAAACTGAACATAGAGAAATGGGTTAATAATATTTTGCAATATCGTTATAAATACACTATAACCGACCTTGAAAAACATTATTAATAATGATTTTTAAATGAAAAATATAAATAAGCTTTTAATGAATATGTCTGAACAAATATAATTACTGTATTAATTTTGCCTATTCAGACCGGGACCCTTGCAAGCGCCTAAAATATTTATAAAAGCCAACTCCCAAGATTTAACGTCTCTTTCTTTAGCGTTATCGCCAAGGCACTTAATAATTTTTACTTTAAAACAATTATCAAAAGTTAAATTGTGTGCCTTAGCATGCAATGCTATTGGAAGTTGACTTTCATTGCCTACGCTGGCCCTGTGATTATTTAACCTAATGCTAAGAGGTGTAGTTGTTTCCCCAATATAAAATGCATTGCAGGTCTGGCAAAGTAATTGATATACAATATTTTTTGAAATGCAACTACTATTAAAAGGAACTCTGTAACTGTTGGGAGTGTTTGGACTAGTAAAATAAATGCTTCGATCTAATAAAGGACATGTTTTACAACGTGATCGACCACAAGGCTGTAGGCCCAAATTTTTGTTATTACTAAGATAATTTCGATTATTTTTATTAAGTATTGATTTTAAATTAGGAGGTTTTCGAAATGATAAAATTGGTGGTATATCTAATAAACCTTTGGTTGATGGGTCGTTAGCTATAATAGGGAATAAATCTGCTAAAATAGGTCGCAGTTTCTCAGTGCCAGGAAAATAAGTAGTACTCAGAAAGATTTTATTTTGATTTAAATTTGACACCAATTTAGGTTTAGGTGAAAATTTTGTGTCGGAATTTATTATATTTTTATCTAACAAAGAGGCAGGATAATTTTTTTCTATTAGTGATTTTTTAAGATTAGAAAGGTACTTATCTAAATTTTCTTTATTATTAATTAAACGGTGTCCGCGAATGGACATTGAATATGGAATTGACTTTTTGGTATAAAACGGATGACAGCTATCGAAATGTAGGTATTGCTCTTTGTTTGTAGGTTTTATATGAATTGCAGTTTTAATGGTGCCTTCGGATAGAGTTAGATCAACGTCCAAGAATGTAATTTGATTTTCTGATATAGTGTATGTAAAATCTAAGGTTCCGAAATTTAAATAAAAAATTTAAATAAAAATCCGAAAAAACAGATTTAAATAATTTCGGACCCTTAGATTTTCTTGACCTTTTCGGACCCTTAGACTTCTCTGCCAGAAATAAAGATTTAAGTTTCTTCTTTCATTTCATTGAGCATATGGAGTTTTTTTATTTATTTTTAATTCGATTTAATGGCTCGTTGATAACAAACTCAGCCAATTGTATCATATTTTAAATGTTAGTGGCATTCGAAATTTGAATTATTTCGTAATGTCACTTTCATTTATAAAACGGCCTTGCCGAAATGATCAATAGTTTAATTTTTAATTTTTTCGCTTAATTCGTCTCATTTGAAGGCATTTTGTGTTGCATAAGGATTAGCCCTATTTATGAGATATATGGATGAATAGTGATCGTTAGTCGACTGCAAAAGGACCTTTAAACTTACATTGCACCTGTCGAAAGTCGTGCACATCCGTAAGTATATCTCATTCAAACATAAGCATTTCCCAATACAACCTGGGATTTCCTTCGCTACTTTTTAAGTAGCTTTTACTAATTTTATTTTAAATAAAAACATGATCCTATAAACGGATTTCTTTACAAACCTTATGAAATATAACAATATTATACTGTTTTCTACAATGTTTCTTTACAATTTTTTAATATTATACAATTTTATATAGGTTTACCCTATTTTGATAACATTATACAATCTTTTTTATAAACTTCTCTGCCAGAAATAAAGATTTAAGTTTCTTCTTTCATTTCATTGAGCATATTATGGAGTTTTTTTATTTATTTTTAATTCGATTTAATGGCTCGTTGATAACAAACTCAGCCAATTGTATCATATTTTAAATGTTAGTGGCATTCGAAATTTGAATTATTTCGTAATGTCACTTTCATTTATAAAACGGCCTTGCCGAAATGATCAATAGTTTAATTTTTAATTTTTTCGCTTAATTCGTCTCATTTGAAGGCATTTTGTGTTGCATAAGGATAAGCCCTATTTATGAGATATATGGATGAATAGTGATCGTTAGTTGACTGCAAAAGGACCTTTAAACTTACATTGCACCTGTCGAAAGTCGTGCACATCCGTAAGTATATCTCATTCAAACATAAGCATTTCCCAATACAACCTGGGATTTCCTTCGCTACTTTTTAAGTAGCTTTTACTAATTTTATTTTAAATAAAAACATGATCCTATAAACGGATTTCTTTACAAACCTTATGAAATATAACAATATTATACTGTTTTCTACAATGTTTCTTTACAATTTTTTAATATTATACAATTTTATATAGGTTTACCCTATTTTGATAACATTATACAATCTTTTTTATAAACTTCTCTGCCAGAAATAAAGATTTAAGTTTCTTCTTTCATTTCATTGAGCATATGGAGTTTTTTTATTTATTTTTAATTCGATTTAATGGCTCGTTGATAACAAACTCAGCCAATTGTATCATATTTTAAATGTTAGTGGCATTCGAAATTTGAATTATTTCGTAATGTCACTTTCATTTATAAAACGGCCTTGCCGAAATGATCAATAGTTTAATTTTTAATTTTTTCGCTTAATTCGTCTCATTTGAAGGCATTTTGTGTTGCATAAGGATAAGCCCTATTTATGAGATATATGGATGAATAGTGATCGTTAGTCGACTGCAAAAGGACCTTTAAACTTACATTGCACCTGTCGAAAGTCGTGCACATCCGTAAGTATATCTCATTCAAACATAAGCATTTCCCAATACAACCTGGGATTTCCTTCGCTACTTTTTAAGTAGCTTTTACTAATTTTATTTTAAATAAAAACATGATCCTATAAACGGATTTCTTTACAAACCTTATGAAATATAACAATATTATACTGTTTTCTACAATGTTTCTTTACAATTTTTTAATATTATACAATTTTATATAGGTTTGCCCTATTTTGATGACATTATACAATCTTTTTTATAAACTTCTCTGCCAGAAATAAAGATTTATGTTTCTTCTTTCATTTCATTGAGCATATGGAGTTTTTTATTTATTTTTAATTCGATTTAATGGCTCGTTGATAACAAACTCAGCCAATTGTATCATATTTTAAATGTTAGTGGCATTCGAAATTTGAATTATTTCGTAATGTCACTTTCATTTATAAAACGGCCTTGTCGAAATGATCAATAGTTTAATTTTTAATTTTTTCGCTTAATTCGTCTCATTTGAAGGCATTTTGTGTTGCATAAGGATAAGCCCTATTTATGAGATATATGGATGAATAGTGATCGTTAGTCGACTGCAAAAGGACCTTTAAACTTACATTGCACCTGTCGAAAGTCGTGCACATCCGTAAGTATATCTCATTCAAACATAAGCATTTCCCAATACAACCTGGGATTTCCTTCGCTACTTTTTAAGTAGCTTTTACTAATTTTATTTTAAATAAAAACATGATCCTATAAACGGATTTCTTTACAAACCTTATGAAATATAACAATATTATACTGTTTTCTACAATGTTTCTTTACAATTTTTTAATATTATACAATTTTATATAGGTTTACCCTATTTTGATAACATTATACAATCTTTTTTATAAACTTCTCTGCCAGAAATAAAGATTTAAGTTTCTTCTTTCATTTCATTGAGCATATGGAGTTTTTTTATTTATTTTTAATTCGATTTAATGGCTCGTTGATAACAAACTCAGCCAATTGTATCATATTTTAAATGTTAGTGGCATTCGAAATTTGAATTATTTCGTAATGTCACTTTCATTTATAAAACGGCCTTGCCGAAATGATCAATAGTTTAATTTTTAATTTTTTCGCTTAATTCGTCTCATTTGAAGGCATTTTGTGTTGCATAAGGATAAGCCCTATTTATGAGATATATGGATGAATAGTGATCGTTAGTCGACTGCAAAAGGACCTTTAAACTTACATTGCACCGTCGAAAGTCGTTCACATCCGTAAGTATATCTCATTCAAACATAAGCATTTCCCAATACAAGCTGGGATTTCCTTCGCTACTTTTTAAGTAGCTTTTACTAATTTTATTTTAAATAAAAACATCATCCTATAAACGGATTTCTTTACAAACCTTATCATATATATATATATATATGTATATATATATATATATATATATATATATATATATATATATATATATATATATATATATATATATATATATATATATATATTTATATATATATATATATATATATATATATATATATATATATATATATATATATATATATATATATATATATATATATATATATATATATATATATATATATATATATATATATATATATTTATATATATATATACAATGTGTATATTTAGAAGGCTCTCTAGTAAAATCTAGTTGTAGTTACCTTCAGTTTACGTACATAATTTTGCATCTATAGCGCGCGTAGATGCATCTATATTTTAAAGAATGCTGCCAGACCTACAATTGTCGTAATTCCAGTAGCGGATAGTAGAGTGGCGCCTACAGCGATCGGGGCTATTCATTTTCCACGCCCCTTAGAGTGGACGCGACTTCGTAGCGAATTCTTCCACTGCCTTAAGTATACGAGGTGCATGGGCTCAAAATATATCGGATTTATTTTTCACGTGTAAACCAATAAAACTTTGTTGTAGCGTCAGAATTGTATATGAATTCTCAATCGTATGAAATGTCACACGTTTTCACCTGTGATTGATGACCAATGGATATTGTGCCCCAAAATCAGCATACGAAGTAAAGGGGGAAAATCTGGTGGTGCAGTGCAAGTGTTTGTTGTTACAATTTCTTGCAATATAACTCGAAAGTAAAAAGTAGTATGTTGTTAACGACTGTAAATCAAAATGGAGATGCTCCGAAATCCAAAATGGAGGAGGTCAAAAATCACATCTCACCAATCGCGCTTTTACAAGACAACGCAAAAGAATTTAAGATAAAGTTAGAAGATTTAATAAAAATCCAACTCAAAAAGTTTTATTTAGCGTAAATACTCTGTGTCCATATACTAAACGTCAAGAGACAATAATTTATTTACAAATTATTTTATAATATTATATATTTATTCGATTACTTCTGTGAGCTACA
Organism: Micropterix aruncella; assembly: GCA_944548615.1. Lineage (NCBI taxonomy): Eukaryota > Metazoa > Arthropoda > Insecta > Lepidoptera > Micropterigidae > Micropterix > Micropterix aruncella. Next base: position 22,396,563 of record OX155980.1, read on the forward strand.
CTGGAAAGAACCGCCATACGAAACCGGAGGTCACTTTTTTGGTACCTAATATTATTATCAAGATTTAATTCGTTTTGAAAAGTCCATTGAACACACGAAATAATTAAATGAGAGAAAAACAGAAAAATATGTAAAGTAACAAAAAAAAATTATACATGTGGCACTCGGGGGCTGCCGCGGTAAAGCTATTGCATAGCATTTTTAACAACTTATGCAATTATAATTATTTATTTATTTTATTTATTTTATTTTTTCTGATATCAGATAACTAACTGCGCTCTATCGGAAAACGTTAAAATTATTCCGAATCATTTGCGGCTGCGGTAGCAAATGATTCGGAATAATTTAAACGTCTTCCGATAAAGCGCCGCGCACGAATTTTTTATTCGATAAATCAAAAAAAACGGATAGATAAAAAGATAGATAATTAAATTATCTTTAAAATGGTGCAGGTTTCATAATAATACGCCAGATAGTATTTGCGTAGTAGTCGTTTTTGTGCTCGGTTAGACCTAATTTCACAAATTAATTACAGTATGTAATATAAACAAAATCTAAAATATTCAAAGCTAATAATATTAGGAAAATGTTCTTGTTAAACATATATTTTTTTCGAATCGTAAGCAGTACTCGTTTAGACGTAATTATCAGTTTAAAATCATTAATTTTTGTTAAGAAATTTCTTCATTCGGTCGCCGCGCTGGCCTAGGCCCGCGATAAAAGCTATGCAATAGCTTAAAAACATTTACTTCTCGTAGAATTAGATATATAACGCATAAAACATGGAAAATAATATGTATTAACAACATGCATCTCTATTATTCAAGTAGTCGTTAATCTTAAAGTATACTTTTTAATAACGTATGTCTTTAATAAATCGTAACTCTAAAAATCCAGGGGAGTTCTGTTGTGGAAATGTATGTCTTATAAAAGAAGTTCCGACCGTTTTAAATCGGAATGTAGTAACTTAAGTTTATTTCTATATCTGATCTTTATATTATGGCGGTCACTGATTCTATTGAACATCTTTAGATTTTTACTGGTATACATCATATTTGCAAAAAAAAACTGACAAGCAACGATGTGTCTATGCTGTGTCTATGATGTGTCTATTACTTCTTTGAAAAGTTCCCGCAGTGGTGCTTTAGAACCAGTATATTTATCGAATAATTAGACGTGTTTTACAGCACGTATATGGTTTCAATATCAGCAGCCATGGGCAGTAACAGAATGCCATAAGAAATAATGTATTAAAAAATGGCGAAGGAAACTAATCGGGCTGTTGTCTTTTCCTTTATTTTTCTTTCAGCAAGTCTATTAGCTAAATTAGACATATGATGATCCCAGGAATAAGGTAGTTATATCCGTGAATTCTATTATTATATTGTAATGTTAGGAACGTTTCAATCTGTTTCACATTAAGAAGAGTATGTAGCTTTAATGCATTAAGTTTTCTTAGAAATAAAAACTAAATTGTTAACATTTATCCTATTAACGCAATAGACAGGGCTGCGTTTACATCGTCTAAGTTAACTTTGTGTAGAACAGTTTTAAACATGAGAGAGGTATCATCATCCTCAAATTAAACTATGTTTGACTTATTTTGTATTGCATATGGCAGATCGTCAATATAAAGAAGAAATAATAGAGTACCTACAAGAAGTTAAGCGATTTGTAAGAAGTGTAATCCTCGACTGCCGAGTCTAGCTCGCACTTGACCGTTTTAAATTTATTTTGATTTATATCAAAGGCTACGCAGATACTTATTTTATAGCATGAATGAATTTGAGGAATATGCTTATAAGCAGACTGTTGTATTTATATAATGTGACTATAATATTTTCTGCTGCTAGTTTGACAACGTAGCATCTCTATATAATGATTATTTAAAAAAAATATATACTGTCTATTATCATTATAAAGAATTTTATAATCGCCTACATTCACGCAAGGCTTAGTTACCTATGTAGGTAGTTTGTCTGAATTTGTTCTTATGTAAGAAAGTAAGATACTAATTTATATAAAGTAGATAGTTACTTAATTTAGCTGAAAATGGAAATAATAATAAAGTTACTATATTACTATGTGAGATAGCTAATATGTAGATTCGATTTGACACGGCCAAGAGCGGTACATCCGCCAATTAGACACGATATAATGAAATATTAACGTTTCGAGCGTTACTACTATCATGACCAATATTTTTAAAGCAGTCACGAAGGACTAGGAAACGCGTCCTACTTGTCTAGAATGGCTAATAGGATCCCGACTGTGGATTATTTTATCGACGGGAGGGTGTTGTTTGTTGGCGCACGCTTTCTTCGTTCGCATCGGTAGCGTGACGGGCAAAATCACGATTCGATTATTATTCACATTGATTGATCTGATATGAAAGTTTTTCGGATGATAAGTGCAATGCTCGTCTTCGAGCGGGCGAGTTCACTGCCAATCGTCCACGTGTAAGCGGGGTAGCATTATGTTTATTTTTTTATATTTTTTGTGTATTATTATTGAATAAATTGATAATGGACACAAATGACGGGGGTGAGGTAGCTGCCGTCTCGCTCGCTCCCTGCGCGCGGCCCGATACCGTGTTATCACAGTGGGTGCGCCCCGCACGGCAGCCGACCTACGCGACGAGCAGTGGCGTCCCCCCTCTTCTTCCCGTATCCTTCCTATAACGCTATTTTGTCTTTCGTAGAACATAACTCTATTTTTCCCTAAAGCGTCATAACTAAAATAATATCATACAATTCGGATCGGTTTAACCATAGATAGCTAACTATCGTGAAGTATAATAGCATTTAGAGACCCCCTACAGTTATTCGCCGAAGTGCACAGTCGATTGGCTACCGCCACATGATTCACAAACCGCCTAACAGCGCCCAAAGGGCATTCCCCAAAGGAAACCGATGAGGTTTCCTCTGGGGAAACAGTCTTTTCCAGGTTCAACCTAAAAAATGTAAATAGAGGGCAGTCGTTTTAACCGCGAGAGACAGTGATAGCGGATACATATAGGTCAGGTACTGAATACATTTAGGCGTCAAGTATAAATCTATACCTATGCTTGATCAATTCATTGCCGTATTATCGGTAAACACGCATAAGAATTTATGTATTGATACTATAATATCTGTTTACCTACATACCTACATACCTATCTATTTGTTTTTTTGATGTTCATAGAAAGTTTCGAGCCACGCTCTTTTATCGCAGTAAATTAACCTACTTGTTTCAACTTATTTATTCTTATTTTGGGGACATTTTTACAATCACAGATCTAAACAGCTTTTGTAAACGGCTCTGAAGTCTTGTATTATATAAAAAGAAGGGTGAGTGTTTTTTATCGTCAATCAAACCTCTGTTATTCTTAAAGCGGTTTAAAGTGTTGTCTTGTATTGACTAATTATAGATTGTCCAAAAACAGTGTTAGCTATTTGTGTTTTCGTGTATTTTTTGGCGCGATGGTGGGGGCTTAGGCCAACTGTACCATAGTGCGCACCACTTCCTGGAAATTTAGTTTCTATGTTGAATATATTGCTAGAATTCCCAATACGTGGGCTACACTGAAAGTTTCCGGAATGAATAAGAAAAAACAACAATGAATTGCCATAAATCGATTATTTTTTTTCTCTAAATATACTACATGAGCGTTATTATTCTTTTTCTTGCGTTTTTTCCGTCAAGCAAAAAAAAACTATCTTTGCATCGCTACTTTGGTTGGGTTCGGCTCATCTTGACACACCCAAATGGTTTGACGATTGCTGATTTGTTTCGGGGTCGTAGCTGTAGATCCATATTTCGTCACCTGATACTATGTTCCAGGCCAAATTCGACGCCCCTTTATTGAATCTCGTAGGCTTGGAATTTCACGAAGTGACGCGTCCCGTTTTTGGACGTCAGTCAAATAGTTTGAGATCCACCGGAAACACCTTTCTCACAGCCAAATGTTTGTATATGCCTAATAGCGCTCGAATCTCATGCCTATTTTGACTATGTCACATGCCTATCTGTGTGGATAATACTGGACGCAGCATTGATGGTTCTTTGTTGGCAGCGGTGGATGGGCGACCTTTACAAAATTCATCACTGAGATTGACATGACCGCGTTTGAATTCTGCAAATCAGCTATAAATGGTCGTCTTGCTTAGTGATTCATCTATAAAATCAGTTTGAACTCGAGCGAGGCTCTGCTGAGCGTTTATACACCGAAAATATTTACTTTTGAAATCAATTGTAATGCAGACAAGAATTTTTTAAATGGCACCACGATAGAAAAACAAATGGCAGTTTGATGAAATAAATTTTATTATTTATATTACATATAAATAAAATTAAATATAAATAAAATTAAAATAAAAATTATCTTTGTATATTATTTAACACAAATTCACATTATTTTTGTCATAATAATAAAACTGACCTTCAAACAAACATCGAAAATTCTTTAATACAAAATATTGGCCTAATCGCCTAAATTTATTCTATGTCTTTTCGTGTTATTGAAATTAATTTTATTGTGTTTTATGATAGGTATTTTACAAATATTATTTGCAGACTGACAGACTGACAGACGCATTGACATATCAATGACCTAGTTTTTAGAGTAATGATTAATTTCTACATTCATTGTTTATTGCCCTTAATTCATAATATTATTAGATACTATTTTTTTATTTTTTTTTCTCTTTTAACAAATGTAGTTTGAAGTATGCACAAGCCGCTATTTTCTTGGTCGCTTGCCTTAGTACGGGCCTAGGCCTAGTTAGGCTGCGTTGATCTAAAGAAGGACTGGGCTGCGGTACTCACTTTTTTGCTACTATTTACAACGGAGCCTCTAATAATAATATGTAATTTACTGTACTTTAAAAAATGCGCATTTCTTTATATAAAATAAATAATAAATAGACCTCTTTTTATGTGATACACTTAGCGGTAAGAAAAAGAATAATCTAGTCGTTGAAAACTTCTTATGGACATTTTCTGATATGGCCTTGAACTTTCTTTGCGAATTATGTTTTAAAGCTTTAATGGACCTACAGCGTCTTCCACGAAATTGTAACTTAAATTCAAATCCAAATATCTGCTGAATATGGCATTTGGTCGAAGACAATCTTTGAGTTTTTGGTCAAAAATTCGTGCTTTAGTATGGATGTGTCGGACGACGCATTATAGTGCTGAAATAGGGAAGAATTATTGTTCCACAAATCTGCTATTTTTGAGCGAACTTTTATCTCGCAGTTCCTCATAACGTTAAAAAATATAGTTTGTTGACTGTTTGCCCCTCTGCTGCTCAGAAGGGAACTTAATAAAATAAATATTTGTCATGACTTTCATTTTTAGGAGACTCTGACGGGTTTTTTTGTTCGGAATATAGCTCGCTACATAATTGCCATTTATTTACTTGTTAGGAATTAATTTCTATAGAACATTGGTTTTTGGCTACAAAAATAAAACTATCCGAAAGGCAAAACCTTAACCTCGTGCTTATTTCATTATTTAACCCGACTGGGACTATCCCGTTCTAGGGTTAACAGGGCTCTAATAGTAGAATAAATTATTAAAACGTTGTAGTAAAATGCTCATAAACTAAATTGCCTTAAAATGTGATCCTAAAAAGTAAATCGCAATTACGATATTAAAATCAGCATTAAATTTAAATATAAAATTCCGAAAAAAATCCGTGGATTGTGTCTGACTTACGAATGTCGACATGTCGAATTCTTAAACCCTTGTTTGTTCACCCGTTGTTATTCATTTCAGAAATGTTGAGTCCGAATTGCCTATTTCAAGTACGTCTTCAGTAACCTGTTTGTTGTGATCTTTTCGAAGAAAAACGCAGACCACAACTTGAGGTCGACTAACCAACAGATGTAAAGAACTCTACGCGGCAATTAAATACATCACTATTAACTTACATTTTTTCATTATACTTTTTTAATTACCAAGTCCCGGTATATATTTGACAGTTTTTTGTGGTTTTTGTATTACACCAATTGATAGGTGATCCTACACTTGGTAGAGTCAAAATAAGGCAAAATTACTACTCGGATATGAATATAAACCAGAATTACAAAATTAATCAAAATTATTACTCGAATACAAATATGTATACATACATGAAGGCCTAACATTCAAGCGCAGATTTTCTAGGTTATATATAATAAACAAACAATTTCACAAATTATCAAATTACATATCGTGTGAATCAGTATCAGTATTATTTAATAATTTCACAAATTATAGACAGTGATAAAAAATACATAAATAGAAATGTTGACAAATTAGAAATGATTAAAATAGTCAATCGCCAATTGTCAGAATAAAAAATCACAATTATATAATAAACAATAATATAAAGAAGAAAGAAAGTCAAATATTGTTAAAAACCTTATTGTCAAAATCCTTAATGTATTAGTTAGGTTAATATTATAGGTTTTTAATTGTAAGTATATACCACAAAAATGTGTGTATTCGTCAAATATTTTGGCGAGCCGCCCCTGCGCGTTATGCGGTCGTGTTTAAAACATATTAATTTTTATACAGTGCATCTTGTGAACGCGGCATTCTTAGCGGCGGCCTGCGCATTACCCCCCTCCGGCCCACTCCCACCGCCTCCCCCATCCCGGGGCCCTTGCTACTGCGCTGTTTAGTGATTATTTATTGAAATTACTATTGATTTGAATGTTTTCGCTTCGTGCTTCACCGTTTGCTACTCGCCGTGATCCACCATGTTTAATTCGAGGGCTGCGCTTCGAAGGGGCAAGCAAGCAAGCACATGGATACTGGCTAGTTCAGCCGCGGAAGTCGACGACGAGTAGGTACTTTCTTCTTTCTTTCATTCTTTTCAGAATATTTTGTTATCCCTAATATCTCTACATTCTGGCTCATTATTTATTTATTTATTTATTTATTTATTTAATTATTTTTATGAAAACCAACAGCTAATTATAATTTAACAAAAAGAGAAGTAGGATAACAGAGAGCCAATTAAAGTTTTTCACGTTTTCATTATCAGTTCTTCTGGTCCAGATTCGGCCATTTTATCATCGGGCAGGTGACCTGCCGCATTTCATCGTCCTGTGCCGAGTCGCCAGCATTCAACTGGCTTGCCCCATCTTCATTTATCTCTGCAATAGATGAGTCCAGCCCATTGCCATTTGAAGCTCGTTAACCTTTTGCAAACATCGGAAACTTTGGTGGGTTGGTAATATGTAGCATAGAATATTCCGAACCTAGACCTTTCTATCTCGATTGTAAGGATCCATGCGAGAACGTCCTGGTTAAATATTCTCAACTTCAGTATCTGGGAAAGTTTGGATCAGAACAAGCCTGGCTACGTTTATATTACTCGATTTAGATGGGCCAAGACAAGCTGGCTTCCGGTTAGGCATTATTTAGCACGTGTGACTGCAGACACCAAAGATCTTGGTAGAGAAATGGAATGAGTATAAAACGCCGATAACACTGATTATGAAAAGACATTCGACTCCATAGAAATTTAAGCGAGCCGAAAAGATTTTAGCGAATTTTTGGGTTGGCGAACGGTACATTCGCTTGATCGAGCATTTGCAAGAGAACACTACAGCCTGCGTGAGCCTGCATAAGAATACCGTTTTTTTGAACTGGCAGAAGAGTACAACAAGGCATTATGAGCTCTCCAAAATTGTTTACCGCGACCTTAGAAAATATTTTCAGGCAATTTTACTGTAATGAAAAACGTATTTACATTGACGGAGAGAGTTCGTCAAACCGTAGAATCACCGACAACTTGGTTCTGTTCTCTGATAACATTGAAGACATGATGTCCATGATCATTCAAGTTCATGTTAAAAATTAAAGGAGGAATCCCGAAAGTTAGATAAAAGATGAACATTTCAAATATTTGTGATCATGAACAAACTTCACATAAAACAATACTATTCATTACCCGTGGAAGTCGTAAGAAACTATGTTAATCTAGTAATAAAAACATAACGCGGGCAGAACTTCCATTGAAATATTAACTTTCAAAAAGAATATTTTACTAAAGAGTTGGAGACCATGACCCTTACTCGACAGGATTCCTGCTTAAGTCAGCAGTGGCTTTAAACAGCAGAAGTCAGCCGAAAGCATTTAAGTTTCGCGAAAAACAAAGGAACGAATCATGCTCGGAATCAAAATCACGCTCGGAATCATGCTCGCGATCAAAAATGCAACGAATGGATCTAGGGTAAGAGAATAGTTAATGGTAGAAACCATTGCACTTTTGAAGTAGAGGTGGGCTGGACGCATTGCCAGAAGAAAATCAGGAATCAGGAAAATACTCGAATCGAGATTACGCCTCAATATAACCCACGAAACTGTCCACCTCTATGCTGGGCGATGTCAGACGACACAGAGGACGAGACTGGATGAGGAGAGCTCAAGATCTGCCGGCGTGAAGGACATTGGAGGAGGCCTTTATCCAGGAATAAGCATACAAATGCCGCAATGGTGACTTCGCTTAGCTTTCCAACGGCTGCTGTCCCTGCCAGATGAGTCTTGTCCGAGTCTGAATGACTGCCTTAAGTAATTGAACTCCTCCATAAGGCCATATATTTCTACTATCGCAGGATTTTGTGACATCTCGGTGATGCCTATTACATTTGTCTTATCAGAGATCAGACCTATATGTATACTGGCAACTTCCTATCGCGCAAATCCTTTAACAGTTTTTCAACAAGGGGTATCCGCAATTATTACGATATCTATACTGGTAGAATCCGCAGTATTTCGGAAAACCCAAAAACTGTTGAGCGAAACGAATCGTGACGTAAAACTTATCAATATATGTCGATGTTAAAATCCTGCTCACATATTTCGTTATTAATGCCATCTGAATCGTCTGAACGGTATTTGAAAAAAAAATGCAGCTCTGTCGGTAAGCTGATGCAATAAAACATACAAGGCCATATGCTTTGCAGCGTATTACATATCTCGACATTTAGATAATATTAAAATATTATATATATATGGATAGATAGATATAGTAGTTCATGTCCATTAATTAATTTTGTTGGTGGTCAACAATCATAAATTTGCAGTTCAAAATGCAAAAATTTTGTTTTTTTTATTAATATTATGATTTTATTTATTTTAATAGATCACAAAAAAATAACCGGTAGAACTCAAACCTAGTTTATGTTGCTTCTAATTAGGCAGAGCCTGTTCTATTGAGAAACAAATAATATAAAATATATAACCTTCCAAAACAAAATTTCGGAATTTAAATTATGATAAAAATGAAAATTTCACTGGACCATAATAATTTTACTACTATTAATAAGTAATAATAAATAATAATTAGTACCTAACAAAAATAATCATTAGTAATGATACGTATATAATAAACAAGTCCGTAAATAGAGTAAATATAAATATGTGTTCAGTAAAAAAAAAATGTAATAAATATTTTTTCTGTCTTTCTTCTACCAATATTCATTTGTCATAATGTAATGTGATATATTTGTGGTTTTCTGTTTTCACACATACTAGTACAATCTACGGATTTTAAGCTACTTTTATTTCTATGTCTTAAAAAAGGAAAACGTTTCAAGATCAAGCGAAATTATTATTTTTTTGAGATAGAAGTCTATTTACTGATTGGGTATGTTACCTTTCTTGTATTTCAAGAGTTTAAAAAATAGTATTTTAATATGTGATTAAAATTATGGTATTATATTTCGTACTTAATTTTACGCTAGGTTTTGATAATCACTTAATGATTTCACTATCAAGAAAATGCACGTATAATGCAGAAAATAGCCAACTGATTTATCCTGATTAATAATTTAATAACATATAAACACAACTAATAACCATTAAATACTTGCTGTAACAATATTAATTCGATTTATTCGTTATGAACGATTATTTCAATGGAAGTGAACGATTGATACAAAATAGATGACATATTAATTGTAAATTGGACTACCTAATTAGGAAATAATTAGCCGCACGAGTATTATTTGGTATTGTCAAGTACATACACATTCGAGTATTATTTGGTATTGTTCGATTGACATTCAATAGGTTCTATTCGACAATGGAAAGAGCTAATTAAATTTAGGGTTCCGTACCTTCGATGGTAATGGGAGCTGCCTTACAAGCGGACTTCTTTGATCACTAAAATACATTTTAAGAGAAATCTTGAATCCGTTTAGTGCTTTTACAACGATCGTGCTTTTACAAAGAAAATAAATATGTACATATTTCCACTGAGACACCGTAGTACATAGAATCTCATTTACATTTGTTTGTAGTGAATGGGATTTTGTATTCTCACAGCTCACAGCAGTAAAATTTAAAGAAGAATTTATGTAGACGCCGTTTTCTTAATTGTGCAATTTTGATACTTCTCCTTTGAGAAGAATCAAAATTGATACTTGTCCTATGTTCTCAAAATTGATACGTCTCCTTTGATACTTCTCCTACTTTGATTCTTACTTTCCCGGCCTACTAAGCGACCAGGAGGGAAAGTATTGTGAAATTATTTTTTTTCGAGATGAAGACGAAAATATCTATTTTTAGCACCCCTGAGGCGATTAAGTTCATTTCCAGATTGAAGTATGTCTGTGTGTCTCTTTGTATATATTCCTCCATGATAGCGCCCAAACGCTTAATCCGATTGAGCTAAAATTTGGTATCCAGACATCATTTGGGCATGGCAAGAGTTGAAAGATTGTGGTTGAAATCGGTCCACCAAGAGCCGTACCTACTAGTTATGTATATATCATCTTCGAAATATTGGACTTAAAGACTTGTTTTTTTTACACAGATGCCTTGTTGGGCCAAAATCAATTGTGCAATTTTAATTGGAATAATTTATATACAAGCTGCACTAATAGTATTTAAATTCCGCCATACATTTTAACCAAATATTAACCCCGAGCCGCCCCAGGCTAGCCGAGGCAATTGAAACGGGGCAAAACCGGGTTCGTCCGCCGGCTGAGAGAGGGCGCTCATCGATTTTATTTTTAAATGTATATTCAGATGAAATAAATCCTTGGCTACTTGTCGGGAAAGCCTTCGAGTGACACGACTGATTGTATTAGGTACTATGCAAAAGGGAACGGACGGCCGAGCAAGCAGGAACGCGGTGTGCTGACTTTCACGAGATATTGCGAAGCTTCTAGACGAAGTCTTGTGTACAGATACCTGTTTAGAGCCAAACAAGCAAATACGTAATATTTAAATATTATGCAATATAACGATTTATTAGCTTAAGATAGTGTCTTATCATCAAATACCAAAAGCTTTTGATGTCACCTTAAGGTAGTTCTCTATATTCGCACCTTATTCCATATTACCAGGTGTGATGAGGCATGACAGTATAAATATACGAATGTAACATGTAAAATAAATGACGGTATAATTGCAAAATCCTGTAAAACATAATATAATGCTTCTCGTGAAAAATCCATAAGATCCACCGGTTGTGAATCGCCATTTCACCCTCTCGAGGAAATAAAAGTTGTTACCCTTGACTAATTCAATATTTTGGGTTTTTGTGTTGTTAAAGGATTGCAAAGATCCAACAGGTAATTACAGATTGGCAGGCAATACAGTAAAAATATATATGAACAGCAAGGATTGAAAGTAACAAAGGGATATGGAAAAAGAATATTTCAATTTGGACAGTTTTTTAAAAATGTATTTTAATTAATTTAGTTATCAAAATGGATGCCACCGCTTTACCAGCGATCCCTGTTTTTAATTATTCGTCCATATTTGTTTACTTCGGTACGTGGGTTACATCATCTCGTCTGCAATTCTTCGAAAATATCTCCTATTAATGGCGATCTGGTCTCTCAACTGCTTTTATGTTGTTTTTCAATATTTTTAATTGGTCAGTCACGTGCACGAGAATTACCGGAATAACTGCAGTATAGGAACCTATCTCAAAAAAAAATAAAAAATAGACTAATAGATTGCTTCATTTTAATGCTAAATCTAGAAGAAAATTGTGTCGGTCGCTATAAATAGGCGAGATATAGGCATTCAAAATTCACTACGCTATATTCACCACGCTGATTCCGAATCTTCCATAATCTTTATTCGATCTCAATAAATAAGCGAGATATAGGCGTTCAAATTTTCCATCCCAATATCAAGAAAGTTGCGGCCATTTTGTTTGTACATATCGTGTGGGCTTCATTCGAGTATATCGTAATATCGATAACAATTAACGATATTACAGAAATTATGACAATTATGACAATGCAGAGTTTTTAGATTAATCGAAATATTTTGAAAAGAACGATCGGAAAAACACATATTTTCGCGAAACCAAAAAAAAGGGCACTATTTTCGATGTTTTTTCAATGACATTGCATATTGATGACAGACGATATCCTGTAATGTCGTTTGTTTCAGGTTACCTTCAGTCATCAATACACCAAGTCATTTCGTATAAACTTCGAAAATTGTCCAATTGTTTTAGATGATCGCTAACACATGGTGTTAATTTGATAATGAAGAAATTTCGTTTATTTTAGGTTACCTTTTGTCATCATCACCAAAGTCATTTTGTAAAAACCTCGAAAAAAATCCTAATTATCGCTAACACATTGTCATGTTAACATCACAAGACCAGCAGACAAAAATTTTTTTTCGAATTTCGCGCGAAATTCGAAAAAAACTTTTTGCCTGCGGTGTTAATTTGATATTGAAGAAATTTCGTTTGTTTCGGGATACTTTTTGTTAACAAAACGCAAAGTCATTGAAAAAACCTCGAAAATAGTCTCATTTTTTAAATATCGCACATTTTTTTTCACGAGCATGCCATCACTTTTGTAATATCGCGAATTGTTATCGATATTAGAGACCTCGCATATATCGACTATTTTCCAGACACTATTTCCGAAACAATATGGCCGATCTGTTGACGTTTAGTATGCAAACTTTGAATGCCTATATCTCGCTTATTTATTGAGAGCGACAAAAGATTATTGCATATTCTGAATCTGCGTGGCGAATATAGTTCGGTGACGTTTAAAAATCAACAATCCAGGAGAGGTTCCTATACTGCAGTTATACCGAATAACCATACCACCAAAAATTGTCTGGCCTGCTGGCGGAACTTTCTGTCATCTCTCCGAAATCCTCATTGATAAAAGTAAAAAAAAAACTAAGTCACTCTTTTAGAAGTAAAATTTCTGTATTGTCTTTTTTATTTATTTTTAAACCCTAATTAAATTTTTTGGTTTTTATGTTTTATTTTTTTTTACGCCTAGATACAAACTATCAAAAATGACGCTGTAGCAATTCCCCTTGTGAATCATTATGATCATTGCCTTAAACTATCTAATTAGATTATTTTTAAATATCATTTATCACTAAATTTAAGATATAATTTAATAATATATAACCTATTTACTAAATTTCATGTGATCCTATTCAGGGCCGGCCCGTCCATATAGGCAAACTAGGCAGTTGCCTAGGGCGCTCGTATTTTGGGGGGCGGCGCGGTGAGGCGATCTGGTAGCGTATGTATCAGAGCAATAACATTAATCATGTTTTTGGATTTCTCTATAACGTTCATGAGATGCAGAATAAAACTTTCAAAGATGTTCTGGAACACTGTGTAAAGTTTTAAGAATCTCTTAGTCATGGAGACTCTAAGGATGTTGATGCATTTGAGTTATGCAGCGAATTACAAGCTATTGCAAGAGGAGTACCAAATAACACTGCGCCACAATAACTTTTAAAGTATATTTGTGAAAATGGGTTACTAGATATCTTACCTAATTTAATCTTACCTAACTGCAATAAGGGTGTTGCTGACACTTCCCGTATCTGTGGTTAGTGGTGGGCGCAGATTTTATAAATTAAAACTAATTAAAACGTATCTGCGCTCCACAACGACCCAAGAAAGACTTGTGGGGTTGTCGACTTTATCTATAGAACAAGAAATAGCTCAAAAATAGATTTAATGGAGATCGTTTCCACTTTTGCAAAAATAAAGGCAAGGAAAATAAAACTTGCATGAATTAATCTCTAATTAGTCTTTTAAAAAATTCCTTTATTTCACTACATACAGCTAAAGAAGGTGAATATATTCTCTTTTTAATTAACCGACTTCAATAAAAGGAGGAGGTTCTCAATTCGGTTGAATGTTTTTTTAATTTTATTTTTTATTTTTTATGTTTGTTACCTCAGATCTCCGTCATTTATGAAGCGATTTGGAAAATTCTTTTTGTATTTGAAAGAATATACTTTCGGATTGGTCCCATAGAAATTTAATCAAAATTGGGTTAGTAGTTTGGTTTTAAAATCAAAATAACTGTAAAATAGGTGCAAAAATTATTTGAAGTCGGTTGTATTTTTTAAAAAAAAGTTTGTATTATATATATATATATATATATATATATATATATATATATATATATATATATATATATATATATATATATATATATATATATATATATATATATATATATATATATATATATATATATATATATATATATATATATATATATATATATATATATATATATATATATATATATATATATATATATATATATATATATAAGTAGGTAAGTCATATCTGTGCTCTAATTATTTGATTAAAAATTACACAATTAATGTTTTATATTTTTTTTAAATGGGCGCCATACTAGTCTTTTGCCTAGGGCGTCAAGTTTCCTCGAGCCGGCGCTGATCCTATTTATACATTTACAGCGTTGGTAGATTGCTTTTTGTTTGAATTGGTAAAGTTGGCAAACCTGCTAGGCCTGTCGAACCAATGGAATGAGATAAATGGTCATTGTTGATTGATATTAACAAAGGAATGTCAAATTTAAGAACTATGTTACTCAGCATAGGTGTTTTAAAAAAACCTTATAACTCAGCCTTTACCTTACCATGATCCTTAGACGATTAAACTAGTTAGACAGATATTTAATTATTGCTTAGTTTAAACATGGTTACATTATTTTTTATGCAGAAACAAATAGTATTCCATATTTGCATATTCGAGTCTTTTGGTGTTATTTTGGGCGGTTCTTAATGACGCTTAGGATGACGTTTGGGAAAGGATGCATTACCTGCTACTTTGTTGAAGCCGGCCCTCTGTGCGATGCGGCGACGGCGCTATCGGTTCTCCTGGAATTTCCACGGCATCCTGCGACACCGAGCATTCTTTCGTGCTGCATGTAGCATAGCTAGGGTTTGTCGGCTGGTTGAGAACGCCGCTGACTGCTCGCGCGGACCTGAAGTAGCCATTAGGTAAATATGAATTCATGAATTCCTAACGATATCCTTCCTCTTTCGTGTTGCAGCGACTCCAATGATTCTATTGGTCCGCATATTAGCGAGCTATCCGAGGGGGTGCCTATTATTACCGTATGAAATTTGCGTGTTTATTCACAATGAGGCAATTTCTCCGCAACATAAATGCCGTCCGGAGTCTTTTCACCGCCCGCCTTTTGAATATGTGTTAGGTAATTATTAGGGTATTTCGAATGAATATGCTACGACGTCGCTACAATGTGTGGCAAAAAAGGAGGTTTAACATATTGCCAGACAATTCAACGGAGTGCTTTAATCACTTCCGACCGGTATGTATGCGGAAATACGAGTACCCGAGGACTTACTGAAAAGTTTTTTACTCCAGAGCAATTTATAAAATATAAATGTATGAAAAGTGGCACGATATACAACGCTTTCAAGAAAATAATTTTTCTAATATTCCATCCTCTCTCGAAATTACCCCTGTCCCATCCTGGATGAAAGCTGCGGTTCATCATAGCTCTCAAGCTAGCAAGCGAAAGAGACATGCCACGGAATAATGGAGGTATTTTCTTTGTTACAATTCAATAAGTATTTTTTTTTACACGGAATATTAGCATGTCGTAATATCTTTAGATATTTATTTATTTATACATCAAATATAAACACGTAAACACTGCACAGGGTATCACCACGTTCAAGGCTAGGCTCTAGGAGCTTCTCCGTCCTTCTTCGATTCCTTTCCTTCCTTAGTCTCCTTTTTTCCTTCTGCTCTTTATTTAATTTTATTAATTTGTTTTTCTTTTGTTATTATATTTTTTCTGCTTTTCAGTTTTTTCTATCATTTTCATTTTTATTTTGTGTAATAAATGTGCAATACCTTGTGACATACATTTATGTTAAAGGTTAGCTGATAAATATTGCTGCAAGGCAATACATTAGCGTTTTTCTTGAAAATAGTTTAATTATTATTGGTAATATTATTATTGTTCATATAATGCAAAGTACCAACATCAAAAATATATATTACTTCTGTACAATACTCAAATGCCACTAATGCCGCTTAACTAAATAGGCCGAGGCTCTGTACTAAGGCAGCATTTATTTTTACAAGCTTTGATTTACCTTGCAATGTTTGTTAGTGGGTATGTTAGTTTGTTTAGGTCAAATCTTGCAAGCAGGATTAGAACCAATTCCTCTTATCCTATAAAGTTGAAATTTTACATGTTAGTGCAGTTCCGATTACAATGTATTTTTATTGTAAGCATGACCTGATTCTGCACCCAGGATTGGCACCCGACGAAGGGACTCCTTAACGGTCAACAGCACATACACGAAATTTTGGATACGCATTCAATTATGATAGCCCGTTTTTGCAATGAAAAAATATGTTGCCTTAGATCGATGGTGCATTGCGCCCAGAAGAGAATACCGCAACGGAGAAAAGACTCAAAATAAGCGAAATAAATCGTTTTCGTATCCTTAGAATTAATCAGTCTTCGTATTTGGCGCAGCAGAAAACAGGCACTAGAAAGTTTGTCTCTTAATTGTTCTCCGTGTGCATTCCATCTCAAGTGATTATCTAAAACTAAACCAAGAAATTTGTGAGAACTGACATCGGCTATTTATTTTTATTTTTATTTTATTTTCTTAAGGATAACTTACAGCCAATAATTTTGTAGTGAACAATAATAGGAAGCTTAGAGCCATTTACAAGTTACCACTGATAATGACAATAATAATAACGTGAATTTAGAACTGATATTAAGTATAAAGAAGATATTAAACAAGAAGATAAATTGTACATTAGAAAACATGTTGACATAAACAAGACTGTAATAAAAGAAGGAAATGCTAAGCCTGGTCATCACAAAATCGCCCTACAACCTGCTTCCTTATAGTATCTATATCCGTGAAAAAGGGGTCAATATCAATGTCAGCATTCAGGGTGTTGAAAGTTTCGCATACCCTTATAAAATAGGAATTAAGCCTGTATTTGGTTTTAAAGACAGGTACGTGAAGGGGTGCCCTATTTCTAAGTGCCCGGCTAGGAGTGCGGAGAGATATTTTAGATAATAGTTCAGGACAATCAATCGAGCCATTTAAAATTCTTAGTAAAAGTGAGATGTCAGCTATGTTTCTTCGCAAAGCCAATGGCAGCAAATGATGGCGGATACAACGAGAATAGTAGTCTGGATCACGTATACGACATTTATATTCTATGTAGCTTAGAAATTTTCTTTGGATGGCCTCTATTCTCGATGCATACACCTCGTAACAAGGGTTCCATAACTGGGATGCATATTCAAGATGACTGCGGACGTAGGCACAATAGAGAATTTTTATGGTTTTTATGTTATTGAAGTGTTCGCTGGATCGTATAATAAATCCTAGGGCTTTAAACGCTTTCGCAACAATACTGTCGATGTGGGCATCAAATAGCAGTTTGGAGTCGAGTGTAACACCCAGATCCTTAATCTTAGTTACCCTACTCAAAGCAGAGTTATTGAGAAAATAAGAAGAGGAAGAAGGGTTATTTTTACGACTAAAAGTAATGGTAGAGCATTTGGCAACATTGAGGTCTAATTTGTTGGCAGTGCAATAGCTATTCAAGCGTAACAAGTCATCCTGCAGGAGGGAGACATCACCAGGAGTAGTTATTGCTTTAAGAATCTTCATGTCATCAGCAAATAAAAGATAAATAGAATTCTTAAAACATGCGTCTATATCCTGGATAAATAAAATGAATAATAGAGGGCCTAATATAGAGCCCTGTGGAACTCCTGAAGGAATAGTAGACCAGCTAGAGGTAAACCCGTTAAGAACTACTGCTTGAGACCTATTAGAAATGTAAGAAGAGAACCATCTATACAAGTCGCCGTGTATTCCGGCAGATAGGAGTTTTTCCAAAAGAAGAACATGGTCGATGCGATCGAATGCTTTGCTATAATCAGTCATAATTACGTCAACGTCCCTATTATTAGACATGTTTTCAGTTATGTAGTCATTGGCTAGCAGTAGATTAGTTGTCGTTGATCTACCTCTCAAAAAACCATGTTGTTGAGAACTAAAGTAAGGTTTGAAAGCAGAATACAATTGCGTGTACACGGTTTTTTCCAAAATTTTTTTTTCCCAATATGTACCTATGTTGTTTTTCCCAATATGTACCTGTGGAATATTTTGTATTTTATTTTGCTGAGAGGATATAAACATTGAAACAGTTTTGGACGTGTTAAGGGATAACTTGTTTCTCTCAAATCATGCATTTAGTGAAGCCAATTCAGCATTTAAAGTTGTAACAACTTGGTCAATATTAGAATGTGCATAGTTTATGCTGATGTCATCCGCAAATAATGTTACTTTGGAATATGTTAAGGAAGTTGGGAAGTCATTTATATATAAAAGGAAAAGGGTTGGTCTCAGAATACTTGTGGAACTCCGCACTTTACTTCGTGGAACATTTACAACCGCATTTTACCTTGTGGAACTCCGCACTTTACTTCGCACTGATTGGACATTACATTCTTTAATAATTCGCCTTCGTAGTTACATAGTTGTACTACTCGTTTCCGATTAGATAGGTAACTGTAGGACCACTTAAGACTGTTCCCTCGGATGCCGTATTTGTCGAGTTTACTAAGCAACATATTGTGATTCACCATATCGAACGCTTTTGAGGATCGCAGAAGACCGTGCCTGAAGAAAGTTTCGCGTCAACATTACTGTACATTGTTGATAAAATATTATGCAGTGCATTTATTGTCCCTTTATTTCTCCTAAAACCAAATTGAGTTTTTGATATAATGTCCTTATTTTCTAGATTTCTCATTTGACTAGCATTTGACTAACCTGATATTAACTATTTTCTCAAGAATTTTTGAAAAAACCGGTAGTAGAGCTATTGGTCTACAGTTGGCAATATCAGTTTTCGGTTTTTTTTTATACAATGGAGCAATTTTTGCAATTTTAAATTACTCCAGGAAAACACCATCTCTCAGAGAAATATTAAATAAGTTAGCTAGTATGTCGGCTATTACAGGCAGTGCAAGTTTCACTGTTTCAATAGTAATATCATCAACCCCAGAAGATTTTGTTATTTTCATTGAGTTGACAAATTTTTGTGATCTCAACTGCATCGGTTGGTTGCATAAATAAAATATGGCGGCTGTAACAAATACTGTGTCCGCCTAACTGACTGGGTGTCGTGTTAGAATTGTTGACTTGCCCGATTTGGAGAACATAACTATTAAATATATTAGCTACCTCGCATTGATTATCAACAGTGTGATTATTTACACTGAGTGTGATATTAGAATGAGCCTTTTTCATTTTGCCCAATTTTTCATTCACGACTTAGTGCTTTAGTGCGACAGCCATAGTGCTTTAGAATTGTTTTTGGAATTCAATATATTTTTTTTTATGCTGTTTCTCTTAGCATTTCTTATCACTCGCCTATATACTATTTCGTACCTATTTATGTACCCTAAAACATATTTATTGCATTCAAATTTGCGACGGTATCGAAGAAAGCGCAGATTTTTGGCAGACTTTTTTAATCCTTTCGATAACCAAGATTTTACATGACTAGATCGTTTTGCCTTGACGACTTTCACTCGAAAACTATTGTCGAAATGAGATTTAAAGCTATTGAAAAAATATTGTGAACAGATCGTTAGCGTTTTCGTTTTTGACATTTAATTTTTTTTCCCAGTCCTCGTTAAAAAGTTTATTTATGAAGTTTTCATCGTTAATTTTGGAGAAAATTCTAGTAGTTTTAAACTGGATCTCCTTTTTAGCGCTGTTGTTATTGAAACAAAAATACCTTTGTGATCTGATAGCCCAGTAGAGCAGACCTTCGAAGGAAACAAACTGGGAGACAGATTTGAAAATATATTATCAATGAGAGTTGCAGAGTGATCGGTGATTCTTGTTGCGGATTAAATAGATGACTTTGAACCATACACATGGAGTATAAAGTTTATATTTTATTTTGCTAATGAATCTACTAAGAAGTTAACATTAGCGTCTGTACATATAATAATTTTCTTGTCTGCAAATATTTCTAAGAGTTTTGAAAATCTTTTAAAGAATATGCTGATATTTCCATTGGGTGATCAATATAAAGAGAAGAAGTAAATGTTACTTTCCGATAGTTTTACTCGGCAGCAGTCGAAATGGCGATCTAGACAAAGATCAGTACATTGCGGTAACTGCTCGCTATCTAGATTATTCTTGATTAGTACCATGGTTCCACCCATTTTAAAAATATTTCTATGCTCGTAAGCGCCAATATAAAAACCAGGCAAATTTAACGATGTCTTCTCATTTTTTTTCTAGAATGCTCCACCAAACAGACAATATTGATTTTGTCATTTATTTCTAACATCAGTTCTAAGTCTATTAATTTATTTTTGAGGCTATTTATTTTTGATAAAAAATTTAAAGTGAATCTGTAGCTGTTGGACCTTTAAAATTATCTATATTTTTATATCTTACATTGTGCTGGACGAAAAAACGGCGTTCTTTGTCGATTTTTTTGTTGATATGCTGAAAAAGAAATTTCTGAATCCAAAACGTCGTGCTTGAAAATTGCTTTGGTTGTAAAAACGTTATGGTAATTCTGGTTTTTTAAAATATTATTCAAAACCGATAAACATTTATTACTTTCCGTATAGCCTAGATATTCCTTTCTATACTCCGTGGCTTGTATATTATGTATTATTTTCTGACAAATTGATTGAGTAGGGGAGGGAGGGGCTTGTTGTAACAATTTTCAGAAAAACTTATATATCTTCAGATGTAACGGTTAAATTACCACTAATTAAATATCAATTGATACTTTAACTCTTCCTCTATTAAATCAAGTAAACAAACTACCAAAACTATAGGTATTTATTTCACAATAAATATTTATATAAAGAAAGCGGGATGTTACAATTTACCCCCATGCTGGGGTTTGTTGTAACATCTATTGGGGCAAGTAGTAACAATAATAAAAAACTAAAATATGACACCTTTGACTATTTATTGTTTGTTTGCTAGAAGCAAAATAAACTTTTTCTATACTTTAAATGTAATCTTTATCAAATAATTAACAGAAATTTAGTTTTTAACTAATCAATATAAAAGATTTATTATTAACTATATATCTTATTTTGTAAGACAATACTTATAATCAACATGGCACTTTAAAATAACAGCAAATTAAATTATATACCTCTAAATTAAATCTAGTAATTATCTCTTTCTTATACCTTACATCTTACAAAGTATCGTATACAATAATAAACCTTTGGATAAGTTTCTTTATGATTAAATTCAATCCTCATCTGAGTTACAATCAATTTTTTTTTGTTTGTATCAATACAAACAAAAAAAAATGTGTCTCCTGTGACACATCCTTCATGTGCCCATATCTTGCAAACAATACATTCTACCCAATCGCATTTATTTTAATCTTTATAAGCTTTATTACAAACTAGACAATACCACTTTCCAGACTCAGATTCTGAATCTGAACATAAAACCTATTTTTTACCTCTTTCCACTTCATCTCTATTTTTCGTTGATTTACCTTTGCCTTTCCCCTTCTCCTTTTCTTTGCCATTATCTTTATAATATTTTTTCTGTTTTTTCTTCATATTCCATTCGTAAAGCTTCCTTTTCAGGAGTATCCGTCAAAACAGTAGATTTTCTTTTGCGTCTGCTTGTTGTGTTTGTTTTCCGCGGTGGCGCCTTTGGTAAAGGTCTGATCTTTGATGGCGAAAAATTTTTTTGTACACCTGAGCAACTCTGAGTTGGTTCATTCGCAGTGTTGATGTAACTTATAATTTACGTGGTGCTTATATCAAATTCAGGGGCAGAATCTAATAGTTCTGAGTTTTCGAGATCTAACGTTACATTTTCAGTTACATCTACAGCATTTTCGGGTTCTTCAGTAGGATCTGGACGGTAGGTGACATAAGACGGCGCAGTCACTGTCTTGGAAAATATCAGCATTCAAAGGCCATAAACCTGAAGCTTTAAATCCATTCGTAATATTAGCAGGGTTTAAGGCGAGCGGTAATGACTCCTTAACTATACCTGGGATATCATAAATAGTCATCGTCTTCCCTGGATTATTATGTATCCACGGTGTCTGTGCTCTGTTTGTGTAATTTTTAAAGACGCCATAGACTCCTACGTCTAACTAAAGGTTGCAAATTATGGGAGCAGTGGGGTGGAAACGATAACATGATAACATTGTTTTCTTTGGATTTTTCTACAACTCCAATATTCACATGTGAAATATGATTATCGAGAAGTAACAAAACTGGCTCTTTCTTGGTGGCTCATGATACACCTCTTGGCTTTGTGTTGCCCGCTCTGAATTTCTCTTATACTTTCTCATTCTGGTAGAAAAAAAAAATTACAAGGTTGTTAACAAATCGTTATTGATAAGTCGGGGGCAAGTTGTAACATGTTACAACTTGCCCCAATATTTTGTTACAACTAACCCCATAGTATAATTCTGAACATTTATAAAGGTAACTATTTAATCAACTTAGTAATGTTAAAAACTGTTACACAACACCAGAGCTAGATAAATTTAAAAATAAATAAAACACAGAAACTTTCAAATTAGTCAATACTAATATCGCCAACCAAATTTTACGAGAGTATAATTTTACATTACCTGGTAGAAATGAAGCACGTACGTGTGTTCGCTCACTGCGCCGTCTGGCGGGACACTGGCTATGACGACATGATGAGGCGCGATATAAAGGTAAGGTTAAGTCAAACAAATACGTTAACAAAGTTTAAGTTCTTGGTGAAAAATCCCTGTTACTACTTACCCCTGTTACAACAAGCCCCTCGCTCCCCTACATGGTTCGGCGTGAGAGTTACTAAGATTTTTAATGAAGGTTGAGTGTTGGAACAGCTTAGAATAACACTCAATATTTCGATTTAGTTCCGTTTCTCTTAGGTAATTGCTATATTTTTAAACTTCAGTCAGATAAATATTAGTTTTAAGTGAGCTTTTTAGGCTGAATGAGAGCTCAGTCAAAAATTTATAGGGGTTTTTGTCATTGCATCCGCCCATTATTATGAGATGATCTCTCGACGTCATGTTTTGAGCATTTACCACCACGTCATTGACAATATTTTCGAATGTAGCATTTTGTTTCACATATCCAGTGACGGAATAGTCTTTTTTACCCAACAAATGCCTCAGACCCATAGTGATACCTTTTCCGTGCTGGTCACCTATTACAACAATTTTTCTAGCATTAATTGGTGGGAGCTCTTTAGTGGGCGGTATTCCCATGGTGGAATCGTTTATTGATAATAGATTGTCCTCAAATTCGTCGTTTCTAATTACGGGATTATTGTTTAAAATACATGGATTGTTTTTTTCTGAGACTTTTAAGGAAGAGGAGGTATTATTGCTAAATTCTGAAGAAACTTTACTCGCGCTCGGTTTATTTCCCTTTAATAAAGTGATAACCATATTTTTATACTTATCGGCCCTGTTTTCAAACTGTTTTAATTTTTCAGTTCAATGGGTCACCTCTTCATTTAATAGCGATACTTCATTGTGGGCGCTCTGTCATTAGAGTTCCATTAACTCTACTTTTTCATGAAGTGCTGGGTTTTCAAAATCTTTGTTATCATTTAGTTTTTGGTTAGGGGCACTAGAATGGCGGGTAAGGTTCAATTTATTCGTACTCATAGCTGATATGATAGTCAGATTTGCAGTCGCTGAAGCTGTCAGAATGTATATCTGTAATATTGTGTGGTGAAGCCAGTGGTCCGCTTTTATCAGATTTCTTGGCTGTGCTGGTAGCATTGGGTTGATCATTACGAGATTTTGTAGCCTTAGGATTCTTTAAAATACCAGGGTTTTTTTTGGGAGCCATTACTTTACCACATGAGTTTGTTTTAATTATTGGCAAACCACTGGCAGTTTTGCTACGTGTGCTTCTTGTAATTTTCGGGGGAGACATTATTAATTTACCACTTTTTAAAAATAAAATATAAGCGAAATTGCAAATGTCAAAATAGATATACAAAGAGTATGTCAATAGAATTAAGATAAAATACAATAATTTTGTCTAATACTTGGAGAAATTATACGTACAAATTATCAGGAATATAAAATTTGGTGAGACTCAAAAAATATAATTATAAATAATGGTTAATTCAGTATAAACTTATTTTTCTTTTGTGCTGTATTTAACAATTTAAATTAAAATACGATTTTTCTTCAACGAGTATTAGAAACAAAAATAAAGTGTTAGAATTAGATATTTAAATAATCGTACGATACATTTCATACATCAATGTAACACGTCCCTAATCAGTTGCGGTATTATATTGGTTGTCTGCATGGTGACATAAACTGTGCAGTGCGATGGCCGCGGTCGCTGAAGCCGGGATTGCGCTCGGAGGGTAGGTCGCCACTATTGTTGCTGTTCGCTGATTGGCTGTTCGTTGATTCGTTTGCTCGCAAGAGCTTAGGGAGCTAATGGGCCCTTGCTGAGTTGGCCACGAAGACCCATTCTATTCAGGGTCGGCAACACTCACGGGTCAACACCCATCCGATGGCCTCCACGCATGGGGTGCGAGCCTGGGTAGGACACTGGGTCAACCAGTCTCCCCTGGGAATCAATCCTCTGGCGCTCCTGGACGGTCTGCGCACCGAGCGGCGCAAGCCAATCGATTGTGCTCTCCGACTAACAATCGGGGGAGTCTGGGAACTGTTTTGTTTCCTATAGAGCGGGGGTAGTTGTCTACCTTACGGCAACTGCTCTTGAAATGACCATTGGCCATCCGATCCCGGTTCAGAGTCGGGCAAAAGACGCCTTGGTCCGCGACAGATTCGGTGCACTCCGTTTCACCGCTTCGTAAGGGAGAGGACC
The DNA here is from genome assembly GCA_944548615.1 of Micropterix aruncella. Lineage (NCBI taxonomy): Eukaryota > Metazoa > Arthropoda > Insecta > Lepidoptera > Micropterigidae > Micropterix > Micropterix aruncella. Next base: position 22,421,726 of record OX155980.1, read on the forward strand.
GCGCAAGCGACCTCGAACTCGGAACCAATCGAGAGACCGGACAAATCTGGTCACAATTGGAAGTGAGGGCGCGAGTATCTCGAGCCCGCCGGGTTTATTCCTGGCTCACTCGCGGTAAGGCGTTGGACTCTCACGGGTTGTGACGTAGCTGGACGTAGAATTGTACGGTCCAAAGTCTTCTACGTTCACTGCAGGGCGACAGAACGACTAATCGTTAAAACGTCCTGTGGTGACGGGCTCGCCCGTTGTAGTCGACACCGCAAGATGCTCGCAAGAATCCGGAATTAAAACTTCGTAGAATCAACAATTAATGCAGCCGACGAAATCCTCCTTGCGTTGGTGCACTTATAGATATCAATTTGTTCGAATTTTTTAAGTTGTATGCAAATATTGCGGAGCGCCTTTTAGGGTCTATCTATGGGATTAACGCATTTTTATATCTATGGGATAACGCATTCAAAGGTCTATCTATCTATTCCAAATCTATTCAAACTAATAATAATATAAGAATAACATTATATTGAAGTAAAGCTTATAGCTTGACTTAATAAAATCATAATATACAGCTTCAACACACACTGAACTTAAACACGGGACAGATTTGCAGCAGGGAATAAATGCGACTATTTTAATTTCTATTTTACTATTTTCATGGCTTATATTTTTTTTGGTAAATTACATCAGGAACCTGAAATGAACCGTCCCGGGACATCTTTAATACTAAAAATATAGCACCTGAGCTAATTTAGAAAGGAATTTTGACCCGCTGGCATGTACTAGATGAATGACTGTGGGGCGGGGCGGACAACGGTACGGTGGAAATATCCGGCGATTAAAAGCATTAATGGGAAGCATTTTTCAATGATAATTAATTTATGGGCGCGTCGCGATGCCGCAGCCGCAAAAGAAGCCGTCCGGCGGGCGTCCGCGAAGCGGTTTCCGCGGAGGCGCCGCCCTACGCGCGCTTGCGCCGCCCACCGCCGCCGCATCCGCATCCGCCGCGGATATTGCAAAGTTGTTCAATTACCCAAGCTGCGGCTTTATCCTATAATTGCCGGTTTTGCCATCCGCCATTCTTTTCAGCTAAACGCCCGCGTAGATAGGGATGAATAGACATTCATTTCCAAATAGCTGTCTCCCAAACATAAGAAGCTAACCTAACATACCCAAAAAATAGTAGCGAAGTAATGAGCGCTCTGCGTCGATGCAGATTATTGATTTTTACAAAATGAGAGTTTTACAAAATGAGACCTTTATCAAAATGCAGTTTAGACCTTTAGCTACCAAGACATATATAAAGTAAACTTAAAAATTCGTTATATTGCTGCAAGTGAGACTATGAAATGGAGGCTATGAAATGATGTTTTTCGAGTTTACCTACATCCTGCCCTTGAATTAAATCATTTTTAAACAACTTGACCTATTAGACGGAAGACCTATACGTTAGCGTCTTCGGCGCTCATCCTAACGTTGTTTTATCTAAAAGCTCTGATTAAACGAAACATTTAAAAAAGCGTTGATTTAAAACGCAGCGTTTTTAAATATCTGCTGTTTGTTGCCACCGGCCGGTTCTCTGAATACAAATAGCCTAGCCTATTATCGGTACTAAACCTCGAATCCGCATATTTTATCAACTAAAGCAGAACCCTTATTCTAATAAATACCGCGAATCGTTTTTTGAAAAGGTCATGTACAAGTTATATATCCTAGTGTAACGGTATCTCCTGGTACTTCGTATTGGGTTGAAGTAGATTTGGACGAACATTAAGGAAATGATTTCACGGGCCACATTATTTCTCAAATTTTTAAACTAAAACTGTATTTGTACAGAAAATGTATATACAATCCTTAACCAAGCCTTAGGCCTTAATCTTATTGCGAGTGATAGGGAGTGGGTGGAGGGAATAAAAAAAGGCACGCCCAAGTTATATACGCTTGGGCACATTGCGTCTCATCCTATTTTACTTGCTCCACGGATACTTAGATTCCTTTGTGGGATTTTATTCGCAGAAATACAACTCTTCTGTTTCAATGAAATTTATTTTGTTTATGTATTATATCACTCGCACAAACGGAAATGAATTTGACTCAGCTACTAATCTTCTTCTGCGTTTTTGTAACTCTCTTGATCGTTCGGGGTTGGACTATGGGAGCTTTTTGGGTTTTTGTAGAGCCGCCCTTTCATCTAATTGTCGTTTTTTTCGTTTATCACTTTATTTTAGGGTCATGCGTGCCGTCATTCTTATAAAATGTAGATTTCTCAAATTTCAAAATTTATAAAATGCCACTTTTAGTTGTTGACCACACTATCAAGATAGTTGTTAAAGTCGTTTGTTACAAAAACGGCTTTTACATAGATAAGAGAGTTGGAAAGATCAGGAAAGTTAAAAATCGACGATCCACACGCTTGCGAGCACTGTAGTTACGTCATGAGCCTCCAAGCATGGCGGACGTTTAAGTAACAATTACGGCGACCGCTATGTTCACGTAAATACGTATTTTGATTTTAAAGTGAAGCAATGTAGGAAAAAACGAAGAATTAGTAAAAATTAGTATTTGTAAAATATAGAATTAGTAGGAATCAGGGTTCTGTATACAGGACGCTTGGTAGTATTCCAAAAAAAATATATTGTTTTTTTTTGTCCAGTAAGCCATATTTAGTAAGTACTTATTATTAGAGCGGAGGAGGAGACGACGTGCGCCCGCCGCGTAATCTCAATCTGTACTAATGCAAACAAGCATGTGGATAGCTCGAAAGCGGTTTGCGCAAGCGCTTGCGCTTTGCGCAAGCTTTCTTTGAATTGTGTACAAAAAACCGACCCTCTATCGGATCGGCGGCGAGCGGCGCCGGCGGCTGAAACTGCAAAGGCTTGTTAAGGCGACATACTACATAAGAAAAATATCTGGAATAAGCGGACCCGCGAAGAAATAGGCGGGGTCTATAAAAATCCGGCGTTGATGAAGCGCCAGGTACAGATTCCAAGTGCTTATGCGCCGGCAAGCGGGTGGACACTAAACGTTCGATCGCAGCGCTGTCACATTAAAACTGTCTTTCCGGTGGCGGGTGTTAATGGTAAAGCATATTTAGCGTAACTCTCAGAGCGCTCTTATGTTTTAATTAATTGTAATTAATTTAGGACCTAAATAAAAAATATGACTAAGTGAGACGCTAGAGAATTATGCAGTCAATATAATTAAATTAAAATAAAACATTCTCACCGCCTACATTGTAGGAGTAATTGCGTCTGAAAGTTTTCGAAATAAGATTAAAGCCTGAATGTCCAATTCAATGAGCAACTTTTTTAAGTATAACTTATAAATTGTTTTCTTTTCCGGGGATTCGCTTAAAAACGTTTTTTAATTTATGCTTGTATATTTTTTTTAAATCATGAGACAAAAGTTCATCAGATGGTCCTTCCCAGGTATCAGGTCATCTTAAGCGCAGTATACCAGACAGTAGCTTGTCTTAGATCAAAATTAAAATCGAGGCGAATACGTCACGAGTGGTAAGGGCTCGGATATGGCTGCCAGAAATACCGCAAACGTTCGAAAAATTCGCCAGACTTTACCTGCGCGTAACACTAACCAAAGGCGTTCGTCGGGACGTACCCCTTTGCCCACATTCCTCGCACTCTCTTTCCGCAATGTCCTGTAGCTCGGGAGTAAACCTATTGATTGGTATACTGTGCCTTAAAGCTTAGCGAGCGTGTGGATGTAGCATTATATTTACTAAATGATTCACCTAAAACGGGGCGACGCGGGGCGACACGCGGCGAGGTCTTCAAGACGGATGCCTTTCACCCGCTCGGCGCTGGGTAGGAGGATTGATCTGGGCGCGCGATCCTGGGCGGCGCCTGCGGCTCTCCACCGTCTCGCCCGGAAGCGGAGCGCCGAGGCGCGGTAATTGCGTTCCGCTACAACCGCCGCGCGCCGCCTCCGATTGGGCGAACGCCCGCATCACGCCGCCGCCGCCGCTGCTACCGTGGCCGCCGCTCACTACCCTCCACGCAGAATCACAATTACTTTACTGCGAATCATCGTTTTAACACTTCTTGACGCCACCGCGTCGTGTAGCATACAATGTTTCGTTTCATACAAGTTAGGAGCTGAAACTTCATTTGATATAAAATTTTCTAAAAATGCAACAGATGGACTTTCAGGAAAGCTTATGCATTAAGTCTTGAGGGTAAAGACCTTGCTAATACAGAGGCTCCCTATAAAATACATGTTAACGGCGATGGTTCAAAATGAAACAAAGACACTCTTGCTGTGGTATACTCGCAATATATTGGACTAAAGATAATCTCGCAATCCCTGGGGCCGGACTAGACGATTAGACGAAAACCGCAGATCGGCATTATAAAATATTGAAAAATATTTCAACTCCTTTATAGGATTGATCAACTCAATGGCTCAAATATTGAAATTGGAGTATATTGTATCAAAAATCGTTATATGACAATCATTATTTTGGCACATTTTTATCCATATTTCTCTGGGTATTTATGTAGAAGATTGTTAAGAAATACTTGACAAGAAATATATTTGGTTGATTATGTTTAAAATACAATAATAATATTATATTAAATAATTAGAATTACAATTTTATATGTGCATAATAAGGAACCTTTTTAGGCTACTTAATTTATAGGTCAATTTAGTTGTTCATTTATTTATAGATTTATTTATTTGCCTATTTATAAATTTAAATATTTTCTTTTATTTTATTCGATATTAGTTATTTATTTACATATTTATATATTTACGTATATTTATCCTTCATTTTTTTTGAATGAATGAGCGATCGGAATGAATGAATGAAAAAATGAAATAAAAGTGAAGTTACAATTTCTTAAATACTACCATCCCAGAACAGATATACATACAATCTAGTGGGGTGATAAAATTCGCACAAATGTAATCTTATCTGCTTCGCAAAAAAATGTTTACTTTATTGCACTTTCGTTTTTTTGACATTTTTTATCGGATAATTAAAAAAAAAAAAAAAAAACTTTATTCACATAAAAAATGTAATTGTATGTTTCGTTTGATTATTCGATGTGATGTATATGGTAGTATCTACCCCCCCCCCCCCCCACTTTCTCAACGGCCGCTGAAACGACGTCTCAATAAAAGTCGGTCGAAGATGTGTCTACGGAATCGCCTTCGGGCGTTCATCCGCTGAATAAATATCCCCATTTCAATATATTGCACTGCAAATTTTGCAATTGGCGGCCCGTACCCCGCAGTTAGAACTGTGTAAATTTCCGGCCGCGATTGGGGTGTGAGATTATTGGGGGCCGTCGAATCAATCAGTCGACAAATCAACCCCCGGCCCGCGAATCCGGCCCGCGGGCGCTTTGCGGTCTGCTATTTCTTCCAATTCACTGCGCGGACGGAAGGACGCCCAACAAATAGTTACAGTGCAGGATTTTTTTTACGGAACCTCCGAATGTTCCTCAAATAATAATATAAAGAGTATGCATTTTTCGCGTGTATGTATTTCTCATAAAGATATGTATGTATGAATAATATGTAAGTATTTCTGACATATAAGTAGAAATAAAAAAGTGGTTGATACACTGTATTACTTTCCCGAATTTCAACTCAATGAAGCGATATACAATGCGTCGCTGTTCTAGTTATTGTCTATAATAAGCGCGATAATTTATTTGCATTCGATTGTTAAACTCCTTTGTTTTATCTTCCCCTTAGTGACTCAGCGCAGTTACGACTGATTCTATTAGTCGCGCGGAGAGACTTCCGAGACCCCTATCCAGCCCCATGCCTGCTCAATTACTTCCTGCTTGAAACACACGAACACGCAAGTTGAATACACTTAACAACGGACGGTGGTCTATTTTATGATATACACGCTATGATTAAAACTGAAACCCTTGATCTATGAGATATGTAAAATATTTGCGGTCAACAAAATCATTTTATCGCTAACTCCAGCGAGGCTTTAGTATGGTAGCCTCTTTAAAGACGGTTTCACGTTAATACTAGTAGTAAGTTACAGCGTACAAATGCTTTCCAAGACAAAGGCACTGGGATAGGGTCTTTTTATAGCAGCTTCAAATGAAATCTTTCCATTTACCAGGGGTTTTATTATCAAATATTTCTGTTTATCAATAATTATCATCAAAACTTAGTATAGTAATTCTCCTATGTATGGCTGTACTTTCCTTTTTTAACAGAATTCATAGATACTCACTGGATTTTTACGAATGCGACTTGGCATACAAAATATTTGTACTCTCGAGTTTTTTCTTTTCGATAGTATTCACAATAACTACCTTCAATTTAGTTAATTTCTATTGTATGACATGAAGAACAGACGTACAGACGTGATGAAATTTTTGTCGATTTTTTAATTAAATTTTTTTTGAAGCTGTACGCGTTTTGATTGCATTTTAGCCATAACACTTTATCGCAGTTTTCCGGCGTTTTAATTCCGGCGAATATCGTTTTTTCCTATGCATTGATTTCTACTATTTTTATGTGAGCTGTTATATCCCAATGTTGTTAAGTATATTTTTTTATTGATAATGTACAACTACATATATCGTCGGTCTATATTTGAGACCTCGTACGAGCGAATAATTCAAAATTGCATTTTTATTGTTCTAGATGTGAAACAAACACGTTCCGAATCATTCTGTACATGTTCTGCGGGCTTAAATTGCTAATTTTCATTACAGTGGCTTGTCAAAGGCATGAGTTTATGTCGGGAGATAGAGACAAAAAAATCTAAGTCATTTGTTACAAGTTTGACGACTATTCAGGAGTCAAATTAGGTAATAAATGGTAATAATAGTAAAAAAATGGTGGTCAGATAAATTACGTCTTTCAAACGATTTTCAATCGATGTTTCAAGCGATCACGCAAAGATTTTTGTATTTTCGATTGTATATAAATAATAATAATAATAAAACTCGTTATTCTTAAGAAAAGGCGAGCTTGGCAATGTTTTAAAGCTAACCTATTCTATTTTATGAGCATTATTTGCGAGTAGACTACATAACTTAACCTATATAAAGAGTATGACAAATAAAATAAAAGAGGATAGAAATAAATATATACTTTACTCTTTGTGGGTGCAGGTTTGCCACATCAAAATAATCTAACTCCTATAAGGACGCTAAAGTTTTAAAATGAGGGGAATGGGAAGGGAAAGGGAATTTATCTGGAAGATTTCAAATGCTCTCTGAGTCAGAAGAATTGTCATGTTTGGCGCGGTTCTCACATTTTTCGGCAAAGCATTCCAAAGACGGGCTCCATGCATATGACAAATAATGAATCTGTCCTAGGAAATGCCGTACTATTATGGTTCCATACTATTATTTCTCGCCATACTAATGAAACAAGTTATTTTAAAATATTTTTTAAAATATTTGTTACAGGTATTTTTTTTTACCAAAATATTTTTGAATAAACATTCACGAAAATCATTATGCCATGCCGTTTCGATGGATTCAAATAGCCGCCATACCGCCGCAAAAAAGCATATTTATTAAATAATGTAAAACGATTTGTAACAACCCAAAACTTTGAATACTAGTTATTTGAATGATTTAAATTTTAAATATGATTATGCCATAGCAGTGGCATTGTTCAAATGCATAAAATATTATTACAAAATTGTAACGTTTTATGTGGATTTAAAATTAGGTGTTACATGGCAAGCATTATTTATGACATTTTTAGGTGCGATAAATATAAATTTTAAATTTCAGACACATTTGCAGGGGCAATCTTGCTTTATAACAATTTTTTATGATGTTCTTCGTCGGAAATTCACCCTTTTTATAACGCAGATACAAAGGTATGTCACACAGTGTGATGAAGATTTAAGTTAACTGTTAGGCCTCGTTTGAAACGGACGCGTAAAATGAAATTTGGACGGTTGGAAAAATGGAAGAAACGCATTGCTATTGGTTAGTTCCTTAAAAAAATTGTTTTGAGATTGTATTCGTTAGAAAAGTTTGAGGCTTTCGGATGGATGATGTGTAATATTTCAGCGTATTGCCGACGTTGAAACAGTATTGAACCTCCCTAAAATAGAATTATATTAATTGTTGACATACCATAGTAAGTGAGGCAGGCTCCAGCCCAGTGGTCACAGTATAGGGTAATATTTTTTTTTCTAACAAAACGATCTAAGTTGTATGTTGTGGAAACTTGGCATCTTGTACGTGTGTACACACGTACACACTCACACGCACGCACGCACGCACGCACGTACGCACGCAAGCACGCACGCACGCACGCACACGCACACACACACACACATACGTTTTGGAGTCTTGTATCGTTTGTGGTTTCGCAAATCCAGAAGTGCAGGTCTATAATATTTTTAACATGAGCAATAAAAGTTTAGAGGTGGTGGCTAAGATAGAGGTTAAACTGCGCGCGCGCGAAGCCCTGAAGTGGCCCACTCGTAGAGCGACCACTCAATGGCTTACCGCGCGCGGCCCTTGAAAAAAACGATTACCGGCGCGGCGGTAGTGGCGCTCGCGCTGAGCCACCAAGGGCTCTAGCCAGGGTTGCCAGAAACGTGCAAATTTAATGTAGGACGTCATGTTAATGTCACGGTTAGTCACGCGCACGACAAATAAAGGAATAGTTCCATTGTCCGTTCTGCGACTCATAAAAGAAATAATCATCTAAACATGTCCTAAGGCGATGTGGGGCCTACCTCAATATCCGCTTACCTCAAATAAATCGAAAAGCATGTTGTCACATACTGGGCATTGTATTGCCGTCTTGTAAAAATGATCACGTCACTAAGCCTATGGTCGATTCAGTTAAATTATAAACAACTAGCAGACCCGGCCACGCGTTGCTGTGGCTAAGATATTTGTTATATTACATTGTAGTAAACTATTTAAGAGGAACGGTAGGAGAACATCATTCATGGGGACCACCATGCTTTTTGACATAGATGCCATTTGTAAAAAAATATGGCGACCTCCATGACAGATTTTCTACTACCGTAACCCCTTAATACAATGAAATTATTATTTACGGACGAAGTCGAAAACGTTAATGCTGGTATAAAAATCCACTGGATTGGGGTTTGAAGGGGAAGGACTTTGAACACGATTGATTAAAATTTTCGTACAGTTGATATTAAGCAAAAATCAATACAAAAGAATTAATTTTAAAATTTATTATTATTTTTATTCAAGTTTATAACAAATGAGTATATTACAAAGTTGTTAGTAAATAACATGTGATACTTAAACTTATGAATGAGGTAGGTAGGGCAGATAATCTTAAATCTTTAACAATAATATTTATTATTTTGAATTATAAATACTTTTAATTTCAATTTAATTTAACACTAATCGGTGCACAATATTTTTGGTTAACCTGTATTTAGCTAACACAAATAGATTCGACGGTTTCCCTACACGTGAACATGCAACATATAGTTGCCCATGAGAAAAACATGGATTTTCCAAATCTAAACCACAAATGGACAATGTTTGGCCTTGAGACTTATTTATAGACATGGCAAAAGCAAAACGAATTGGAAACTGTAGCTTTCTGAAGGGTATGGTAGAATCTGACGGTATCATTGGAATACGTGGCAACAGGACCACTTTTCCTTTAAACTTCCCAGTTAAAATGGTTGCTTCAAGAATATTTCCGGTGATCTTTTTGATGACCAAACGCGCACCGTTGCATAATTGAGGTGGATTCAAATTACGTAGGAGAATAATAGGGGAACTAATCTTTAACCCTTCACGTTGCGAGGTAAAAAGTCACCTATCACTTTTGCGCGCGACATATTCGCGCAAAAAATCGACGCGAGTCAACGGCCTTGAGAAAAACGATCATAACTTATAAACCACTAATCGGATTAAAAAAAGATAAAGAGAAAAATGATCGCATTGAAATTTGACATATAAAACATTATAACCTTATCTCGTAAAACAATTAGGATAATAATGAATAAATATTACAAAATTGGCAAACTGAAAAAACTCGCCTATAAAATCATTTCGATTTTTTTGTAAATACAGTTTTTGTAAATATCAAAAATTGTAAATACAGTTATGTTCTCTATTAAATGCTTTACCAAAACGATATTTTTTTTTTACTTATTTGCATACAAAAATACGGAAAAAATATTTATTTATTCAGCCAAGAAAAATTGTATGTATTCTCGTAAAAAAAAATTTTTTTAATTTTTAATTTGTGACTACTTATGGTATTTTTTTATATGAAATTCTTTCAAAATAACTTTATTACTACATCACTTCTTCTTAGAAATCACACCAGAACTTTGAGCTTTGTCTGATATTATAGAAAAATCTAAAGTTTTGAGAGTTTCCGCGTCTGAACCTAATAATAAACTTTGAATGCCCATAATATAAAATTCGTTAGATTTTTTCAATTATATTGTCTTATCATAGACTTATTATATGTCTAATAACTAATTACTATACTCCAAAGAGTCACATTTCATCGAAAAACTATGGAAAATCGCACTTTTTTCTCTCATAGTAATTATCAAAACAAGTTTCATTTTCGCGAGCAATATTAGAACACAACATATAATGTTCAAAATACGCCTAATTATGTGATAACTTAGGATGTAAATGAAGCAATACCTATTTTATTAGTAAATTAAAGCGACATTACGTCATGTTTCGCGATATAACTGGATATTTCACAAACATTACAAAATAAACACGGCCATTTTTGACAAACACGGCCGGTTTGTTGACAAAGTGTTTTCTTCGAAAATTCGTGAAAAACAGCAAATGGATTGTCGAAATTATATAATCCTACTGGCTAATCTACTTAAAAAGGGAAATACTCACTTTAATCCGGTATAAACTGCACTTAAATCCAGAAAACACTTCACAACACAAACACTTCGGCGAACACCGCGCGCGCCGCCGCCATCGCGCGATCTGCGACTGTCGTCAGAAATGAGGTCATCGATTTTGTAAGGATGTAGTGATTCATATTTCTAACATCGCATGCGGCAATCGAGCAATTTCATAGTGTTGCATATTTGGCTATATTATGGCATCATTCGATAGAATATACAATCGCATTTCGAAATTTAAACGACATTTTCTTGAGCGGCGAGCGCGATATCCCGTATGGGATAGTTTGGATTTCAGCCGGCCGCCATACATATCCCGCAAGGGATGTTAAGTGCCTAGCGGGTTAATCGAAGAATATGTGGTGGCATTCCAGGTATATCTAGTGAATTTAAAAATTCAATCGGAAAATGTACACTTTCATTTTCATCAACAACAGTATAGATTGATTTAAAAGACATCAGATCGCCTGGTAACAACTGTTGTATCTGGAAGTTAATTTCGTCAACATCAACATTTTTGGCTGCCAAAATCGACCGATAACTGAGCCAGTTATGATTCAAGTCATTATTCTGTATATCCGGAAAAATACAGCCAGCATAATCCGATCATAAATATTTTTTTGTTCTGCTGTCAGTAATGGCTCACTGTTCATGATAATAATTGTTTCTAAATTACCATGGTCATATTGTTTTTCTCGTTATAAATCGGTGTTGACTAAGTCGGTGGATGGGAGATCAGGTGTTGGCATACCATAATGATTAAGTGGTAAATTTGAAATTAAAACACATAAATCCTCGATCAACATTAACGCTTCATTATACATCTCTGGCGTATAATCTATGTTTTGGCATTGATCTGTTTGTCTAATTCGGTGCAATATATCCTCTGTCATACAATTTTTATATTTTTCCCATAAAGTTTGTGCTTGCGATGAATAACATGTCGTCAAAATAATTGCAAACAGCTGACGAATGTTATTGGGCGTTGATGTCAACGCAGCATCAGCAAGCGTTAAGTCCCAATGGTTATCGTCTTCTAGTAATTGCAGTTCACGACATGCATATTGGTATGTATTGAATACTCGACCAGTAACTGTTCGCTGAAATTCATAAGACGTTGGTCCGGGAACATTCACCAATAACAAACGTAAATAGAAGCACTCACGTTGCTTTGGATGTACCGTGTAAAGTCGCCCCAATGTCTTTGAATATGCCTGTAATGGAAGGATACACGTTTGTAGGTTTAACATGGCAGCGCCATCTATTGATTACTTACTCAATCCAGTCAACCGATATCGCCATCTGTTAAAATCATTTGGAGCTAACCGATAATTGTGAATGTCAAATAATAGACAAATAATTTGCAATAAAATAATATTGCGACTATAAATTAAGATATAAGCTATCCTATCTTTCCAGTTGGATCAAACTGCACACGGTGTGCAAATTTGATTCAAATCGGTTAAGTAGTTTAGGAGTCCATCGCGGACAAACAACGTGACACGTCATTTATATATATTAAGATAAATAAAGTTTTGAACAGTTAATTCTTTTATTTATTTCAAACATAATCGGTGCAGTTTGTGTGCTTAAGTGTTACATGTAAGGTTGAGTGTGCAGGAGAAACTGTAATGACACATGAGCTTTGTCGCCTAGTGGCATACCTAACCCGAAAGCCTGCATCTAGGGATGCTTCCTGGAAGTTGCTGATTATTTTATTATTATTATTATTTTGATTATTAGATTGAAATTAAAACAAGAATTTAATTTAAATAATACAAAATAAGAAATAAATGTTAGGAATATGAACATTAAAAAAAAAATATTAACTCAAAATCACGTCAATTCTAGTTGGTTTTTGACGTGCTTTTATTATTTTAAATTATTATAGATTTGTATAATATTTTATTAGAAGATCGGAAGAATACAGCGATTTTAATTAGGTATACTAAAACTATCCCTATCAGACTTTTATTTTCTCGATAGTTATTCGATGGTTTTTTATCGTCATGAAAACGTTACATCAAGATTTTAAAGTCAGCTTTTGTACTCGTGGTATCTATGGTGGACTTCTACGCCATAAACAGTTAGTTACCACTGTATCAAAGTTTAGTTGTCTTAAATTTAATTAAAAGAAGAAGTGTTATGTAGATTAGCGCGGTGCATTGCGGTCAGCAACCAACGAAAAACCGCCAGTAAATAGTGGAAAATGAGAACTTAAAATGCAGATGTCCCGTAAATATGTGATACACACGATGGCAACCCTTGCTATCTTAGCAGACGGAGGGCGCGCGCGCGCTGTCCGCAAACGTAACCCTTTCAAATCCCCGTCGAGTCCTATTGCCATTATGCACCTCTTTTCATTTAAACTATCGCAAGGCTCTTGGCCCAAAGTATAGTCCGTATCCAATAGTTATAGTAGACCGGTTCTCGCGTAGAGATATTTGCGATTCACTCCGGAAAAAATACGTATTTCCTTATTCGTTTTATTTTCCCGTATTCCTTGTATTCCTTTAAATAATTTGTCCAATGAAACAGATTTTATTTAAGACATCGCGATAACTTTCGAAGATCATTTAATTAAAACACCACAATGGTGAATATTCCCCAGCTGACAAAATTCATTTAGGTGGAATATAATTTCACAGAAAGTTAGTTTATAAACGTTACAAATCTTATAAATCGATCAATTCTTTGATTCTCGCGAAACTAGAGCGAGCGGTTTCCAGGCGCATTATGATTTCCAGGTCACTTCCCCCAATGGTGGGGGGTGGGGGGGGGGGGGGAGGGGGTGATATTTATATTTTATTGACTCATTCTAGATACACTGCACTGCTCCAATAAATTAATATTGTCGTGTCACATATTTGATATTCCCGACATGCATATACGTTTATAGGAAATGCAGAAAGCCGTATTCTTGTTCTCTTTTAACATTGCAGATCCTTCATTCAATATAACCACGGAACATTTAAAGCAAAATTTGTTTAAACACATACTTAAATAGTGACCGGCACGGTCGAATTTTAGGCTTTTTTGAGGAATGAGTCTCCACACCTAACTAATAGATTATTGTCTTTTTTTTTTTTTTAAAACTTTATGCCTTCATGGTGTCCAGTGACAGTGACTTTTTTTTTTTAGAGCAAAGATTGCTCTAGTCGCAATATTATGAGGAATTTTTAACTCTTTTTTTTATAAACCAGATTTTGTTTTATATATTATCTATTATTTAGCGATAAATTTGGGTTGTTCAAAAGATTATGTTTATTCAAACCTAACAGCCCGTTCACACTATTATGGTTTCTACGAATAGGTTTTCTGATACGGTTTCGCCGTATACGGTAAGAAAGATCCGCTCGTTCACACTATAGGCGCGTTCACACTATTACTGGTATAGGCGTAGATTACCAAAGAAATTAGGGTACATCCAATTGTATCCCGAAGTTTAAATTTGAGCCACTTATGTTTGAGAACTGACAACTGTGATGAAACTAAATTCTACAATTATTTTTGCATGTCAATGTCAACGTTTAACGAACTTCTAAGAAGATTGGAGGAAGATATGAAAAGATACGCTAATGAAAGAAAGTATTAGCCCAGAAGATAAATTGTCTCTCGTCCCACCACCCGCTATGCTTCCGCGTACAGCGCTCGGCACGAAAAACCGTTACCGTTTTCAGTGCCTAGACAAGGTAGCAAAATTAAACGATTCGGTTTTTTAACCGCATCCGTTTTTCCGTGTAGTGAGAACATACGCATTCGTTTGCATACGCCACTATAAACCGCACAAGCAAAACATTTCGGTAAATCACATCGTGTGAACGATCTGTAAGATACATCTTTAAAGTGGTTTTAGACGATTGTTAGAAAGTGAGTCGCCGCTGATTTTAAGAGATTAAAATGGGAATATGACGAGAATCATCTAGCAATGGAAATCTAAGAAAGCCCTTTCTATCCTATGCAGCGGAGATGGAGACGGCTACTTGTAGTCTGTACCTTATTTCAGACGAATCTAATCTTAACGAGAACACAAAGCTCCCGTAGCTAAATTACTATTTAACAAAACACGAATAATATTACTGACGTCCCTTAAAATGTTTTGTTACCCGTGGAAAGATATAACTATACAATAATATAGTTTATGTTTAGAGTGTAATTCAGCCCGATTAGAAAATAACGGCATATATTAATAACTGGTTTATTGTATTCTTCTGGTTCTGGTAAGCACAGATTGCTCATAATTTCTTTAATCTTGTATGTAAAGGTGTCCGCGAAAGAATTTTCAACTTTAAATTTGAATTAACAGCTCGCGCGTAGTAATGAAGGGTATTCATTCATTCGATGTATATGTCGTGCGGATTTTAGTATTCATGGATCGCTTGTCGGCGAAACACTGGACATTTGTTAGAGAGACATTTAAAAAATATACGTATTCTTCCGTTTGCGGCGCATAGAGTGTTTGCAAGTCATTTTAATACTCGTCGATTACGGGATTGTCTGAGAACGCTACTAATTGGGTGCATTTCTTTTGTGACCTGTAGTGGGACACGGGCCAGGTGCAAAGCGAACATAAGAAATAATGAAACAATGACATGTGAAAGAAATATCGTTAAACGATACTCGCGCTTGAATCGCGTTTTACTCGTAAATAACCACTGCGATCAGAATCTGCGTGCCCCGGAGTGCCCAAAATTTTAGAGTAGAATATGATGTAGCAATGCTTTCGCTAAGAAAGCAATGTTAAGAAATATGGAGTTTCGTTCAAATGAGAGCATTCGCCTCCGTGGTAAACATTAATGACAATTAATGACAATTATTTCAAGATGTACATCGGCATTTCTGTATTTTATTTTGCAATCTAAACAATTTTATGAAAGCGCATGAGTTTTTTTATTTGATACATGACTTATAGTACAAATCGCACTGACCGAAGGCACTCGATTTTCACTCTCACCCTTGCATCAGCTATATCCATACACATGTATTTACAATCAGAATTTCTTACATTCGCTGCGATACTCACCACGAATTGTTTTGTATTATTAACTCGCTCCTCACTTGATTTCCGCTCGCAACGTTCATCTTTCTGAAGCTCACTTAACTTAACTTGACTTATAGCCATTATTTTACTTAATGAAAATATGGCTATTATTTAAAAAAATGCCTTTTAAAGTAAGGTAGGATTTGGTGTCGACCCGTTTTATCTAGTGTCAGTCCTTTTACTTGGGGAGGAGAGGGGAGGGGGGGGGGGGTAGTCGCTCCCTCTCTGGATCATTTGCTTCTTCATAACTAGGTAATTCGCAACGGAACATTATTCTTTCTTTGATCTACAGCTTTATACCCTTTCCAAGTCGAATCCATGTGCAATATCGCTACCGCCAAAAGAGAAGGGTAAAAAAATGCACACGAATGGCATTTCTTGGTTTTCCATTGACACTCCTTCGCTCGTCGAACCACTCTGCGCGCAACGCCGGCTCGTGACATTTTATTTTTAACATTGTCTACTTGCAGGTACTTTCAGTTCACAATGAGCTCGCTCTGAGAGGCGCCACTAGCATTGGACCATTTCTCTTACGAATCGATTAAGACTCTTGGAGGATTAATCTCCCACATGCAGTAGCTCTTGTTACATACGTCTTATTTAAAGTTATTGAAAAAATATATAAATACGATGTCAAACTTATAATTCTTAGAACTGGTCACTAAATAATACGATGTAGAAAAAATATCGAATTTTGAAATGGAACTGTTTACTAAAATACAATTTCATTCTACTCCGGTAGGTAGCTATTCCTACACTCGGATGTGTCATTGCGTCTAATATTCTAAATAATGTAACTATGGAAAATAACAGTATTGTGATTATATAAATTAATTTAAATAATTTGTTATCGGTATGAGACCAAATATTGGAAAATAATAAAATAATATAAATTGAATGACTGATTCAATATTTAGAATAATTGCAATAATCATAATAATTTTAGCAATAATGTGATCATTCCAATAATAGATCATCGAATATTGAAAAAGATCAAAAATCAAATTAATTGTCAAATCCAGCAATAAAGCCCTCGTCAATTAAA
Organism: Micropterix aruncella; assembly: GCA_944548615.1. NCBI lineage: Eukaryota > Metazoa > Arthropoda > Insecta > Lepidoptera > Micropterigidae > Micropterix > Micropterix aruncella. Next base: position 22,438,661 of record OX155980.1, read on the forward strand.
AAATACGCTTAGACAAATGTCAACTATCAGGATATTTTACAGCACAATCCTCTTGAAATATCTCATTATCCAAATCTTTTATGTAAAATATTGCTCTATCGATCGTGTATTGATTGCCAGAGAATACTTCAAAGAGCATTAAAATAATTCATATCTTTATATATCAGTCCATTTTAGAGTTTGTTAAAGCTTTTGGTGTCAATGTAAGTAGTACGTTTCATGTTTTAGTGTAAAGTAATTTTATGGTTGGTCGACTTTGTCGCTTATCCTGCAGTTCTTATACCTTATTTCACTATTCATTCCTCGCATCACTCATTTCTTCTAGTATAGAGGATTACATAATCGACGATAATAGTAAGAAGTTACAGTCTTACATACTGTATTTTATTCTTTTTAAACATAGATTAATAGAAGACATAGTATAGTGTCTAATTAAGTTTAAATAACTAGAAACTAATTTTGAGGAGACCATCTACAAAAAATATTCACAATGCGAAATATTATTGACATCTTATTGAATAATATTGACATGCGGCATTCGGGATTAGGTATTGTTCAAATTAAAACTCGTTCGTATACGATGCAAATAATCTGTAGTGATTTTCAAATCGGGTTTTCTCCTTTTTTAAATATCAAAATAAAATATTTAAAAAACTGCCCAAAATACTGTTTCTTGTTCAGTTATGGGTAGAGTGTAACTTCCTTCGCAAACTGCCCCTCTCTACCAAGTACCCTTTGTATAAACAAAGTTTTTATGTAAATGGGAGAAATCCAATACCTTTATTTTATCTAAAAATATAAGTTTCTAATTTACGTGGATATTGTTTACATTAAAATAGAACAAATTTTCAACATTTTTACATTCGGTCCTATTAACCGAGATTGACACCGAAAAACATCTATAAATTAAAACAAACCTATAAATGCCTCGGCGCGGATGTTTTTCTATATGTTACTTTATGGCTATCGTAATTAAATGTTAATAAAACTTTTACTTTTACGTTTACTTACTTATACTTACGTTTACTTTAAAATGTATATTTAATTATATTTATTATTTCGTAAGTTACCGTTTATATGTATTATATAATTTGGAGACTTATAGTTTAGTCACAGTGACTTAACTAAAAATAGAGTTTGAATCACAAATCTGTGTAAATTTGGGGTAAGTGGTTTTAAATCATATTATTTTTAAATATTTTTTTCCGGAGAAAGCCGCGCGTGTATGTGTGTGTGCGTGTGTGTGTAAGAGAGAGAGAGAGAGAGAGTGACACAGAGAGAGAGAGAGAGCGTATTCTGAAACGCTTACTATTTGTTGGATTTTAATGTGTTATTATGCATAACATTAACCGCCATCGTCGCTTTGATGTCGAGCATTCAGAGAATGTGGGCGACGGACGCCACCGCCACCCCATTCGCTCCTAGCGCCTTTCCCCCCCGTCTTTTGCCGCAGGCACTTGTTGAACCACAATATTTTAAATGGCGGATTTTCGCCACATCGTCGGATTTAACCGCTGCACAGATTCAGCCAGGGGCTTCAACTGCAATCTTCTTATCAGCGCTTTCAAGAGCTCAGCTTTTGGTGGCGATAATCGCTGGGATTTCAGTATTGAATTTATGAGATGAACGCTGCATTATTTTAAGCTGTCGCCTAACGAGTAATCCCGTGCTGGCGCACGGGCTGACTCGTTAGGAAACTATGATAAATTAATACGTTGAATTAAAGGCACTAGGAGCTTTTACTTCTTCTTATTCTTCTTTTTGTCTCCTGGAGGTGGCTGATTGTGTAACCACCGCCTGATTACTGCGACGTCTGAAGAGGTGTGCAATGAGCCATCTCAGGCGTCTGGTCTGGGACGCTCGCGATGGTCTTGATGGTCCTCGATCTGCGCTTGGTAGTTTGCTCGGAGTAGTATCCTGCATTTCCAAATTAGCGCCGTAAGCAGTTGGATAGGATTCGGATAAGGGACTTCTAATAGTTTTAGCCCAAAGGCGGCTAGAGCCAGACACTCGCTCAAGATATGTAGAGCTGTTCCAATCTATCTCTCCACACTTCCTGCGAAGAAAATAGGTCCTCTTTCTTATGGTTGAGAGGAGTTTGTTGAAGGCAATATGTCCTGCCATTAGTCCTGACATTATTCTAATTTAGGGTTTGCCAGTTTGAGCAATAATTTAGATATATTTGTGAAGGGCGGCTTTATCCCGTTTAGAGCTTTCAGACCCTCTTGGCTGTCTGTGCATTAATACTGGTAGTGAATGGTTTCGTGCAGGTTGGGCCATTAGATCTAATGTTTCCTCGAGTCTACCCTGGGAAGGTCTCTCGCGTCTCAGGCCTCACAGCTGGTGGATCGGTTTCCCCTGGGGGACTGCCCTCTGGTGCTACTGGGCGGTTTGCGCACCGTGCGGCGTCAGCTAATCGGTTGTGCACTCTGACTAATTAAATGTTAATAATAATTACTAAAGGAGTGCGGAGACTATGGCAATATACTCTCTTTTAATCAGAGGGGGTGGATGTAGACCTGTTGTCATGTCACTCTTGAAACGACCTATGGACCACCCAATCACCAATTGCATTATGGGCATAGGACGCCCAGATTTGCGATAAATTATATTGAATTACCGCCGTAATACAACAGGTAGAGGCCGCGCAAGCGACTTCGGTCCCGTAACCAGTAGGGAGGACGGAGGTATCCTGAAGGTTAATTCCAGACGGAGATATCCTGCCAAAACTGATAGCCATAGGGTGAGGTAGCCCACTGGGATACCTTCCTAGTGCTTTGCCGAAAGGCGTTGGACTCTGGCGGGTTCGTGGCTCGATAGATTTGTATCGTCCCAAAGTCTTCTACGATCACCCCATAAGAGACAGAACGATCATTATCGTAAAAATTTCCTGGGGTGCCGGGTTCGCCCGTTGTAGTCGACATCTCCAAATGTGCATTAATACTTATCTAGTTTGGGTGCTGTACTTCGTATTATTGTTTTCATGGACGCATATGTTATTAGTATATACTTCGGATTGAAATACTGTTGCATGCTTTCCTAAATCCATTGATATTTTGGTCCTTGCTACTTTGATTCCAGCTCCCGTTTCCTCGTTCTTTTTTGACCCGTGTGTGTACTAGATGATAGCGTTAAAGGGCCCGGTGCAGTTTTGGTCCCAGTCTTCTTTGGATGGATTCAGAAAGAGCCTTTACTATAAGATGCATACACATTATTTTGATTTAAATACAAGCACGTTATTTTAGTAAACTATAATATTTCTTCTTGTTGTGATGTTGTTTCCTATATAAGGTGGTCGGTTTTCATAGCCATCTTGACTCTCGAGCCGCTGCACAAACTTGAGATGTTGTACTTTGTTCATACTACTCCCTCAGGTTTTTGAGCCAGGATTCCTTCTTGTGCTCGGTCTTTGGCGACCCTCAATTCTCCCTTGCACTACTAGTTGCAATATTTCGTATTTCGAGCCACTCATTACATGTCTGATGTATCGGAGTTTCAGGTTTTTAATGGTACTGAATATTTATAAATTTTTTATTCGATTCATCACTTCTGCATTCGACACTCTGTCCGTCTACAAAATAAGGAAAATTCTTTTGTAAACACGCATTTCCAAGTCCTCCAGTTTCTTTCACAGTATCTGAGTGAGGGTCGAGCCTTTCATCCGATAGAAAAGCGTAGCGTGGAATTCGTATTCTCAGGTGCACTGATAGGTTACGGCCGCAGATAAGCCTCTTTATCTAGAATTCAGGTTTATACTTCTAAACTGCAGTGGCACTGCCCATTTAGGTAGCGTCCCAGGTATTTATAATGTTTAACATCTTCCAGAGGCACATTGCCAAGTACTAAGTTACGATCATTGCGTTGCCTCTGTTTATTTCAAATCATGTGTTATGTCTTACTGTTATACATTTTCAACCCGTTATTCTTGCAAGCGGTATTTTAACCTTTTTGAGTAGAGTTCGCAAATCGCCAATATTTGATCGCGTATTTTTTGCGTAATTTAAATATTGATTATTCGTCAACTAGTACACTTTTGAGATGTATGGACTTTTATATAGAAACTCTCTGTCACAAACTTTTTTTTAAACGCAATCAAGAATCATGAATTAGAAATATCGCAAAACGCTTGCTTTTCGCACTTTCACCAACGTTAATTACTTGAATTATTTGCTAGTGGCACTATCATCTTGTAAATCAGATATTATTATTATTTTATTTTATTATCGGATATTATTGATAATATTTCATTTTTTTTTAATAATTCATCATAAATCTCTTTGGTTTTCGATTTCATTATCCCAAGACCAGTTCCGATTCCGTCACATTGTCATCAAATCTGAGGTTCAAAAGATTTTTCTCTAATTTTCATGCCACATTTCAAGATATTATAATATGCCACTTGCTAATTATATTCAGAGACTAATAAAAAGTACGAACAATTTTAAGGCTATCTATAAAAATAGATCATTAATAAAATCTTTAATTCTCCATTGGTCAAGGTTAGCTCCTAAACTTGGATCTAATGAGCTCGATGAATGTTTCCGGTTATTTTAAAGGATCCATTTTTCATAATCTTCTTCTTCTTCTTAGACCCTGTCCCATTTACTTGGGGTTTGCCTTCCTTGACCTTTTCCTCCACGATCTTGTACCAGGAAAATCTTGCGGAGACACAACCGATGTTTTTTTCAATGCTTGGAGAATATCTTCAATTAAACGTCGTATGGAATCATTGGTGGATACGCCTTGCGGAATCCGAATTGATGATTTGACTTGACACTAATTTTCGTGAACAAATATAGTAGCCGGCTATTATTAATTTTCTCAAAGATCTTTGGGAATATTGGCAATAACGAAACGAGAGGATAGTTTCCAGCGTCAGGATCATAGTCCTTTACGTGTATTGCGATCACTTTGGCAGTTTTTACTTAACCAGGAAAAACGCCCTGCCGTCTTCTGCTTTCTACTGATATCTGATGCTATGTTTCTGGTAACCTCAATTATATATAAGAAACAAGTTTTGAGGGTAAATGTTGATTGATTTTTAAGCTTATTATACACATTCGTAGTTTTTCTTCTGTGGCGTGATGGGGTAGAGTATACTAGAAGCAGGTACTCTTTTTGCAGGACGACAGGTAATACAGAGTGCTTCTCTTTCAATCTGTCTATATTCCTGTCTGAATAAATGTCTAAAATGTCCGTGTAAAAAAATGTCTAAATTTCAGTGAGCAAGTCGCAAATTGACATGTAATACAATTTTTAAGTCATAAGATGGCCACCCATAAAACAGGCTTGCCTAGTAAGTAAGTACTTCATGAAATAAATACGTTAAAAAAAGTAAATCGTATCAGTCAAAAATGGGCGTCATTTGTAAAAAAAATCCGTTTAAATAATTTATAATTGGCAATGTCAGCCTTATTAATTGCATTATCTATATCCATTAGTGAACATTCTCTAGAACTTACGTTCTGTCCTCCTTTACATTAATTGTTAATAACGTTCCAGGTTGCTTTGCTTCTGTTATCGGATTTATGAATTTAATTTTGTATACTTAGTACAATGTAGTACAATGTACTGCAATCATAAACATTGTAGTAGGACTACTTAATAGTATGCATTAAATTTCTCAGTTAAATAAATGATCTGGAAAGACTAAAAGAAGCGTTTTTTTGCCATATTTTTAGGCTGTAAGTTATCCATGCCTATTTCGACGGTAACACCTCAGAATGGACCGTCTTTTCGAAAAGACTTCCTCGAAGTAAGTATTAAATTTGTCAATAAATTGGTGAAAAGTGTCATTGGCATCTTCTCAAGTTAATATACATTTTACTTTATTCAGTTGTCTACAAAAGTACATATTTGATCGCGATTAATTGTCCACTTTTATGCGCAGTAGTCACTACTGCAGATTTAAACTGAACTACTTGTGAATTATAATCCGATAACAATATTTTAATGTATTC
>OX155980.1:22446017-22514176 GCA_944548615.1 Micropterix aruncella
TTTCCATTTCTCTTCTATGTCATTATATAACCTGGGCCCAAAGAAAAAAAACCGTCTTTGTGCAAATGTTGTTTGCACTCCATTACAGCCAGGAAATAATTCTACGAGGTAATATAAATAAAAGACAAACTACACAACTTTTTATTGAATCCTAGTAAAAAAAATAAAACAATATAGAAATAGGTACAAAGTAGGAAGGTGCATTCCATTTTTTATGTAGGGTATTGCACCTACATACAAAAGTTTACTAAATAACCGAGTCCTCTCGCAGTTGAAAGTCTCTGCTACTTTCGTAATAATGGCACACCAAGGAATGTTTTAACTTGTTATAATATTCATGTAATGTTTCTACTATATAATTGTTTAGTCCGTAGCATACTTGAATGTAACACGGTCATCTGGTGTACAAGTGAAAACAAATACATTCAGATGGTAGAGCGTATTCAAAGAAAATTTTTAAGATATATTTATTACAGAAAATACAATATTTATCCATACTTATTTCCGTCCGATTTTGTGCTAGGAATGGTAGGATACAGCAGTCTTGAAACGCGTCGATATATTTTTCTAATTATATTTGCATATAAATTAATTCAAGGAATTATTTATTTGCCAGAGATACTATGTACGTTTGAATTGTACGTACCGGTAAATTACACAGCGAGGAGATCGCATTTATTGTTTAATGTACCGTACCATCGTACAAATATTTTTGTAGACAGGCCAGTGGGAAGGGTTTATAGCTCTTCTTAATTCCTTACCCACAGAAATAGACATCTTTTGTATATTCCTTTGGCAGCTAAAAAGGCAACTCCTGCTATCTCAAGTTTATCATAATCTGTTTTTTATTTACTTTTATATTTTTATGTTTTTTTCTTGTTCAATGTTAGCATTAATTTAGTTATGTAATTCTTTTATTTTTAGACTTACACTCTAGCTTTAATATTCAAGGGCGAAATGGATTGTCTGTAATGCTCTTGAATAATATTTGAAACTAATAAATAATAATAAATAACTTAGACATAACTATACAATTCTTGTGGTAAAGGAATATTTTTGAAAAAAGGCAAAAATTTGCCTTACATTTTATTGCCTTATTTATCGCAAAATCATAAAATGCCTTACATAAAATGTCCTTACATTTATCTCAAAATTTTATTCTGAAATTGTTATAAAGTAAAAATCACAGATAAAGCTTAGCGCTCAGTTGAAGATAAACGACATTCAACGAAATATCCATTTTAAGGTTCTACTCCATGAAAATTATAAGTTTAAATTTTAGCATCTCACTGGAAAGAAAATGCCAAATCAAAATTAGGACACGATTACACAATATTAGTAAATAAATCTGGGTTTAACTGCTGGCAGGAATATTTAGCTTCATCTGACCAAACAAAAGATGAAAATCCTTCTTAGTACATGCTAGTGAAAGGGGGATAAGGAGGCGGTAATAGAGCAAAGGTTATGTATAAAACGCTGATTAAAAAAAATATTATTAACTGAACCATAATATTACAATATTATTGTTAATGTTGTAGCATTTGCAAAATTATTATTTCATAAGCATTTTCACGTATTTTTATTTTAAACTTGTTTTTTATAAAAATGTAATAAATTGTATTTTATATGGATTTGACTATTTCTATATCCCGTTTTTATAAGTTATCGGACGCAACAATATATTATATGTACCAGTAGGTACATATAATATATAGTTGCGCCAAATTTGTTGGTACTGTTGATATAATTAATGATTTATCATTAATTACATCAACACTACCAACAAATTTGACTTCAGATCTAGTTAACTATTTGTATAAATATTTTATTGTTTATCGGCGATGTAAATTCAATATTAATGTTTAGTTTCATTTTTCTGAAACTGGGACAAGATATATTGTTTGAGAAAATTATTAGTGTATCCTATCAAGGAAATTCAAAAACTGAATTCGATATCATGCTATATTTCATATTCACAAAACTAGCTATCTGAGCAATACAATGTAAAATTATTATTATTACATATCTTCTTTTTAAGAAAGACTGTACATTATTTATTGTTTATGGAATTAAACTTCTAAACTATGAAACTTTATGAAACTGTGCAATTCTTTCCATTAGTCGAAATATTGGAAAAATTAAATTGTCCATATATAGAACCGGTTAAGCAAAGATGAGTATTCATCAAAGGTTGAACAAATGTTAACGATGTTGATAAGTATACAAAAACTATATTAAGAAACTAGAGTCGAATAACCTAACAGCAAGCTTTTGCGTTGTCGCGGGACTGTTTTACAAACTAATGATACGCTCTTTATTAGCCCCTGCAAAGTTTCTACCTCGTATTAATTTATGCGTACGTGCCGTAAACTACATTCGGCTTTCGGACTACACTGCTAGCGGTGTAGTCAGATTTGGTGCGGGTATCTGCTCCTCACCGCGAAGCGGGAGAAAATGAAAGTGTTAGGAGGGGTGGCGAAAGTGAAATCGTAGATGGTTTCATTCGCTCTTCGCGGTTGTCGTCTAACGAGGCGGCAAATGGGGAAGCGGAATAGGGTGACTCGGAGGGAGGCTAGGTTGAGTGGGTCGGATCGTCGATACACCCCCTAAACTGTTGCCAGACGATTCACAGACGCTTCCTTATATTTCCTTATATTATACTTATATTTTTAGCATCCCTCGTTCAGCTTTCGCCGTTGAATCAAATAAACTAAGGAATAAGGTAAATAAAGTCAAGCCTAGAAAAATCTCAGAGTCTGTCGTGGTTGGAGATAAAAACTGGAGAAAAAAATATATGGAAAAACAACAATTGACTTTGGGAAAAAAAAACTCAGTCGAGGATTGTATTGCTACATACATACATACACGACATGCATGCTGGAATTGGAAATTAATAGTAGGTAAGCTTTATAAGGACTGAGAACACTGCTAATGAAAGTAAGCGGTAAATTTAAAAAATAAAGATTTTACAAGACTTTCAACATGTACTAAGAGGCGAAAGAATATAGCCGGAGTGCGTAGTCTACGTAGTTTTCTTGACCGATAGGGCAACCTCAACGTACTTGTAAATGATGAAAACAATTTCAAGACATGGAAGGAATATATAAAAGATCTATTTGAGGACGAAAGATGACTTCGAAATAGAATGTGCTGAAACCTGGCCTGCAATAACCGTATATGAACTAGAAAAGCTATAACGTCAGCAAAAATCATAAACGCAGAAGGACCCGATGAAACAAATATAAATATTAAAGCTTTTCAAAAGAACTGGGAAATAATCTCTCCTTTTCGATTTCTGTAAAATTTATATGACCGCAATATTCCTATTGACTGGTGAAATTCAACTTTTGTATCGATATCAAAATAAGTAAATGTCAAACGATGCAGTCAATACCGGACTATCAATTTAAGGTATCACGCTCTGAAACTCTCCTGCGAATAATATACTCCAGAATGTATAATTAAATAAAGGAACAAGCATGTGGTACGCAATTACACTTCCATAACAATCTAGGTACAGGAGAAGCGCTATTTATATTTCTGGTTCTATTCTAGTAATATAGAGATATTTATATTTCTGAATATACGGAGTGAGAAGTATTGCACAATATCACTTCGCTTTTTCGTCTTTACTCTGATTTTATCTTTAAGGAAGTACTAGAAAAAAACGGAACTCGGGTTAAGGTAAATTGTGTAAACATAAACAATATAAGATATGCAGCAAATACTGTACTAATTACTAGCAGCGTGGAAAAACTCCAGCTCCTTACAAGATTATGTGATAAATATGGGTTGAAAATGAACACCTCAAAATCCTAACCACAAAGACCAAAGAAAGTACATGATAGGTCAATAGAGTTCCCGTAACCACAATTAAAGTATCAGGTTAGGGAATCCTTTAATCTGGCTGCAATTTGAACTACAGCCGGGATGAAGCAAGGAGATAAAAATCCACATAGATAAGTTTGGAAGTGCAATCTTTGAGATGATAAATGTATTTTGCGGAAGAAACATCAATCTACACCTTACGACCTACATCAGACTTCTTAGATGCTACGTATTCTCAACATTATTAGGTATATGAGATGGAAATTTCAAGCCTAACAGACATGATATTAAATGAGCCTGAAGCCTTTGAATTGTGGGCATATCAGAGAATACTACGTATAAGCTAGGTCACAAACTCAAGAATGAATAGGTCTAAAGCCTTTAGTTAAATCGTCTCACTTGAACTATTACATGAAAAATGTCGTACTAATTTTCGTACAAATCGAATACCTCCGTTATTATACCTTATTTATAATTACTCTTCTTTAGCAGTGATTTATTGATAGACAAAAGAGAAAGAACAAAAAACTAATGATAATTAAATTTTACGGTAACATTATAACCATTATTAATTAATTTGTACCAAAAATATATTTTTTTAAATATTACAAAAAACTATTCATCTGAACCGTTTAAGGGATTAATAGTCATTAGATAAAATAGGGGGGACAAAGGACTGATAAGACTTTTTAATGGTTTTAGTGACTTTTACCTGATGAAAAAATATCAATGTACCCGAACCTATCGTTATACGTTGTCATAGCTCTGTTTATTGGGGAATGCTTCGTATAATTAGAGTTATATCTCTTTACATAAAACAGGTGCGGATTCCGAGTAATGCGAGGAGGAGCCATAATAGATACCTTTTCGACCAGATACGCACTGTCAATAATATTGTTTATAACAATGTAGAGAAACATCATATAGTAGGTTGTACGCCTATCTTCAAGACTATCGAGTTTAAAGAGATCTAATCTATCTTTGTACGATTCAGCAGATATATTTTCCCTAAAGCACAAGTGCTTTAAGAATTTTATACGTTATATGTACATCCTCTTCTATGCTTTTGCGAAAATTCAGTATAAACAATCTGAGCTGAAATTTGACTGAGCCTTCTTATTATATCATAGCGAATTAGAGGTATATGTAGGTATATTCCATCATCTCACCAATTTTGTATTGAAAATTGTAAGAAGTAAAACCCCTATGTACCTTTCCCACCTGATACAATGGTCTCACCGCAATGCTGACTTGGCTTTCATATAACACAGGCATACATCATCTGCGTAAAAAGGCAGCTTCCCTTACGCAGCTGCAGCCTTGTAGAATGGTCTAAGCAGGGACATCAGGTCCATGTTCTTAGGAGCTTCCAGTTCCAAAATTAAAAAAAAAAAACAATCATACAATAACTAAAATTATAATTCAAATGTTGCATCTTCCCTAGAATCTACTACACACACTAATCCAATAGAGCGCATCGATGATCAGTTTTCAACTCAGTGTGTCCTCCATCAATATTATATTTTTGTATCAGCCTTAACCTTCGTGTATTTTTAATGCTCATTTTTGCATCGCAGATGAAAGAAATGATTATAATTATTATGGGTAATAAATACGCTGCAAAGCATATAATCTATTTTTAATGATATCGCAACGCCTTCCTGACGACTTCCAGTCCAGGTGATTGAGCTAGCATTCAACATTAATATTAAATATAATAATATATACATTAAATCATTGACATTAACATTAAATAAGTAAGTAGGACGGCCTTATGTCACGGTGCGTCTTGCTCGTCAGGTATGGGCCTTCCGAAATGCCGTGGACACTACAGCCTGCACCAGATTTCTTGGTCCCACGCCCACATGCTCAGATGACACGTATTGCATTTATTGAACCCCAATGGACTTCAAAGGACCTTTAAAGGATTTCTGTCGCTGTTTGGTTTCAGTAAACTGGTGTTCAAAAATGCAATACTTGTGATCTTAGCATGTGGGCGAGGGACCGAGAAATTCGCCGCGGCCTGCAGGTATCTTTGCAAGGTTTACATCTAATCCGATTAACCAATCGGGGGCAGATTATTTAGCCGACCACGGTTTAGGGTTTAGTAAGAGAATGTTTTGTGTGGATCACCTGCGCACTCCACAGAAGCTGCGCGGTCGCTTGTTATTGCGTTTGTGGATCCGGAGGCCGCCTAAATTTACAGCCGTCTAAACAAACGCGCGTTGGAACAAATCAAAAGTTTATCAGTTAATAGGCGTTTCGCAGTCGTCTCCTTTGATCCGCGCCTAACGGGTTCATTTTTGTTATGAAAATAATAAGACTTACGCGTTCACGCCGGTAAGTATTTATTTCAAATGCCGTTAGCGTTTCGCTTTGATTTAGTTAATGAGCGGCCGTTCTTTCTTTAATTTCCCTACGCCAAATGGATGGGCTCACCTTAATGTATTTTCCGAATTGGCGCCCACAACATGTGGGACATAAAAATTTAAAAGCCGTTTAATTTTATTTTCGGGTAATCGTAAACTTCCAGCACATCTTATGTACTATTGATCCAGATCCAATACCTGTCAGGGCTTTTTCGTGTTTTAAAATGCTGTATAGAAGCAACAATAAATGTAATAATTTATACTACATATATGTATGTCTCCTATTCCCATTTTGTATTTCAATACGTATAGTTCTCTTTTGTGTACTTCATTCAAACATGCCTTCATATTATTTTAATCTTTTCTCTCCGGTTTCGTCCCACGGCCTTTTATTACTCTCTTAGGGAAATCTGTTACTGTCTATACCTCAGCATTCATCATGTCCAAGTCATTTGAAGTGCAGGCGGTACGAATATGAAACTCAAATTGAACACCTGATAGGGTTTCAAAAATCTATTAAGATACATATCCTTAAAGTATCCAACCCCCCCCCCCCCCCCCATTTCTGTCGCCTAGCCTTCTGTCTTACACCTTCCTTCAATATTGAGTTGATACAAATTTCTGTTTCGTTTTCTTTATTATGTTTATTGTGTAATGACACAATAAAGTTAAGTATTTTATCGTAATAAAAAACCGTCGCAAAATAATCTTCTTTGAAAAGATCTAATAGTCAAATAGTCTTTTATTTATTGAAAACTGTAAATACATTTGTATATGTAATAATATTAAACGTTTTAAAAACGCAAATAATTTAAAATATACATGAAACGAATAATCGGAAATAATAATCACAGAAATCAATATCCTAAAACTAATGCAACGAATGCCAATATAAATAATAACTAAGGGGCTCTCTAGACGATCAAGCATGCTTTTCAAGCATCGTGTCGCGGGCTGGGAGGGGATCGTAAACCGCAGGATATATGCAAATATTTTATTAAATATTTACCAAAAATGCCTAATTTTGTAGTTTTATACCAGGAAGTCACGTCATTCATCAATCAACTACGTCTAATTAACGTGACTCCCTGGTATAAACTACAAAATAATGCATTTTTGGTAAATATTAAAAAAAAATATTTGCATATTTCCTGCGTATTACGATCCCTTCCCAGCCCACGACGCGATGCTTGACAAGCATGCTTGATCGTCTAGGTAAACCGACAATAATTATAATAAAACAATAATCCGTTACGAAGGCTTTTTTATACATAATTTCACCTATTTTTGTAAGTTTATACGTACTTATAGAGGTATCTTAGATAGATATTTTTTTTTCATACTAAGCATATTAAAGATATTCAAATTTTTTTGAGATAGTCTACCTTATAAATAGCATGTGTGATGAGTCAGTTTTTACTCGTATATTTGAACATTTTGGTATTAAATCGTTTATTGACTTTGGAAGGTTATGAACAAGTTTATATAAATGCCAAATACTTTTGGATTATGGTCAAGCGGACTTTGGGGACGGGGTCGTGATCATGTACTTGTATGTTGCATAAACATGTACTTGCGTATGTTGTGTATGTTATATGCTAAAAATAACATGTGTATGTTGTTTTTAGCATATGCTAAACAACTTTTGTTGATTTGCCGCCAATTAGGTATTTGACCCAAAATAGGTAATCTCCTTTGTATTTAATATGACATACCTAAACATTTTATATTACACTAGCTGACCCGTGCCCACTTCGTTGGGGGGTAAAACTTTTTACTTGTGATGAAATTATGAGTGTGGTTTGGTTAGTACTAAGTGCTATGATTTATTTCCTGACTGCCAAAAGAAGGGTTATATTTTTACTGAATATGTATGTACGTATTTGCATGCCAATTTGATTATATTACCGTTATTTGTGAGAGTCTTCTTGTGAGTGTCTTATTTGCGGGTGTCTTATCTCTTTAACCATTTATGCAGTAAAAGTGAAATTATATGCAGTAAAAGGGAAAAGATTATATAGCCTATAACACTCACAAATAACGTGGCTTTCTATTGGTAAAAGAATTTTCAAAATCGGTTAAGTAGATAATAATAATAAGAATAGGAATAAATTTATTTTCGTAAGTAAATTTCCAAAAACATTATTCACAAAGTCTGCCTAACTAGGCCGAAGCCCGTACCAAGGTAGACTCGACTAGTTCACTTGTACGTTTTGTATTGTGCGCACACTTATTAAAGTAATATTACTGAGAAAAAGAAAAAGTAAAAAATAAATGAAATATAGTAAATCTAATAACTCTAATAAATACATAGCATAAATTTCAAGAGTTATTTTAATGATAACTAATACCTAATTCATATCATGTTGAAAAATAAAAAAGTAATAATGAAATCAAAATATATCCAGTAAAAAAATTGTTAAAATTATAATAATAATAAAATACAATAAAATTATAATTGCAGTGATAATCAGTAAGTAGAAAAAAATAACAGGGTAATAATTTGAAAAATAAAAAAATTCAATAAAAATAAAATAAAAAGCCAGTAATTAAAATAGTCAAGTAGCTAGTCAATAAATAAAACAGAATCAAAAGATAATAATTATCCTAGTAGCAACAAATAAAAAGATAAGATTTATTTGTCAGGGTAAATATTAGGTGTTTAATGGAGAATGACGGAGATAAGCACCTCAATCTCATGTGTTCCAAATTCCAACAGTAGCGGAGAAATTTGTTTGTTTGTTGTTATTCCATTAGTGGTCGTCTTCAAATTAAATTGTATCCAGAGATTACTTCCTACAACGTCACAAACTTTACCTCTTTATAATATTAGTATAGATTAATCGTTGAGTTTCTTGGGCTTTCCACTTATGCTATTTAATCAAAAGCCTAGACACGTAAATAGAAAAAAATAATATCCGAGCGAGATAGTAAAGCATGAACACGATGATAAATTCATAATATATGAAATAAGATTTTTTAGGGAGGGGGGGGGGTAGGGGAGATATATTTTATAAAGAGAGGCGGGGAAGGGCGTGGCTGCAAACAGTTTCTGAACCACTGCTTTAAATAATCTAGATAGGAAAAACATTTTCCATTCGTTTCAATTACAAGCCGGCTGAGAAAAAATGGCATTTTTATCGCAGCTACCGGCACGATATACAAAGCAGTCGAGAGACCGTGGTGTAACACGACATGTCAACACCACCGTAATACACATTAAATAAATTCGTTCTTTATTTTTTACAACTGCCCCCCCCCCTCCCTATTATGTATGTGCACCCTCGACATGGCTGTAAATATAATTAATGAAATTAAAACATACAGTTGCACGGCTTGGTGCGCGACGGCGCGTGATAAGCGGCACGATATTACGAGCATACTCCATAGTATGGACGAACGTAAAGGCGAGACGATAAAGCCGCGTATTCACCTGTAAACATGGTTTAAATCGCAATATGTGGCGCAACATCATCGTATTTGTTTTCAGAGATAATGTTTCAGAGATTTTTCCCGTCTACAGCAGTCGGTGATGCGAAACATGTAAAAATCACCAACTAAAATAGATAGATAGATAGAATTAAATTAAATGAACATATTAAAATGTTAGATAACATAGAGAGTTTTAAATTGAAGTTTTCAATGCAAGGTCCTAATAATTATTCTAATTAGTAATATAAATATGAATGTCAAATGTCAGATGGTTATTTATGTTAGTTTCTTCCGAATGTCGAAATGGATTGGAAGACCGTCAACAAGCCAAACATGAAAATATTTTCTAACCCAGTCGCTCCGGTAAATAGGCTGGCCATTACCTTAAGATATCTAGCAAGTGGACATGTATACATATAATAAGAGTTCACTGTCCCAGTATGCTTTCAAAGTATTAAAACAATTTATCAGTTAGTTGTTGTTGCTCCACACAACAAAAACGGCAGTGTCTCAAAAAAGACGTATATTTTGACTCCACCTCTTTATTGGGAATTTCCGAGGGGATAGAAATATTTTTCCACGCGTCATTTTTATTAAAAACTTATTATAACTGTCTTTAAAAGAAGTTTTTCGAAGCACCCCATAACATAAATGTTGTTTGATACATTTATATTAACATGAATGAGACATTGTCGACCACACTACTTTCATGTCGAGAAACAGTGCAAAGCAACTTCCACATCGGTAAACGATTTTTGTACGACTGATTGTTTATTATTGGGAAACACGAAACCAAACGAAACGACGAAACAATCGGGCGCGCAACAATTATTTACCGATGTGGACGTTGTTTCGCACTGTTTTTCGACATGGAAGTAGTGTGGTCGACGATGTAGTATTCATGTTATTATAAATGTATCAAACAAAGTTAATGATTCAAAGAACTTCTTATAATGGCAGTTTTAAAGACAAGTTTCAAAAAAATCGCGATAGATGCAAATAAATACCGCGAAACACATATTGTTTCTTGCGATATTTCACATTTACCATTTTGTCTTTCGAAAACACGTAGATTTGTATTTCACTACAATGTTGCGTAACAAATGCTCACCAGTGAATGCGTGGCTTAAAACGTAACAATTCGTGTCGTTGCGTCCGCTTTATAGGCTGGAATAAAATGGCACCGGGGCGCGCGTCATTCCATGCCATATGAAAACGCTATTAAATATTTACGAATTAAACATACACAATATTGTAAGACAGACAGACGGGAATACTGCGTGGGGGTATTATTATAGTTACGCCATCTATTCATTACAGTGCATTTCTTTGCTCTTCTATTCAGAACGATAATTTGTCTGCCGTATCTGTATTCATGAATCGTCTAACGGGGAGCTACTACATATTCACAAAGTAAAAAATGAAGCTAAAATTACTATACAATTGTTCGGGTTGGGATGACCATGATTCAAATATGTCCGCTGTACGGTTGTACGGTAGAACTTTAATGTGCCGTACAACTCTTTGTTTAAGTATTCGATACTACAAATTCATGGCATACTAAAAGGAAGGGTGGATAGCCCTGTCATCTTGACTCGAATTGGTTTCTTTGTGCCCTATAACTAACTACGTTCACGCAAGATCACATGCACTTGCTGGAGCCATTGTCTTGCACGAATGTCATACAGATGGCATTAGTATCAAACACCTCTTCTAGAGCTGTCGACTACAACGGGCGAACCAGTCACCTCGGGAAGTTTTAACGAAATTTGATCGTTCTGTCTCCCGTGAGGTGAGCGCAATCGACTGAGGACAAAACAGTCCACCGTCAAGCTCCACATGCCCGTAAGAGACCAACGCCTTACCGCGAGATAGCCAGGTTAGTCAACCAGCGGGCCAACACTCGCGCCCAGATTACTCCGGTCTCCCGAATGGTTACGGGTTAGAGGTCGCTTGCGCAGTCCTCTCCCTCACGAATCGGTGATATGGCGTATATTAAGGCGACTAACTCTTTCAAAAAGCGAAAAATTGACACTTTGTCAGCAATTTTATTTGACTACCGCGTGCATTTAAATAATAATAAAAAATATGAATCTTGTGGAGAATTTATTAGTCTTTACTGTATGTACTATTTCCTAATAAAAATAAATCAAATCTGAATTCACCACCTTTTCGTAATTAGCGTTTTTTTTTGTAAATATCGTCACAAACAATTTAAAACTGTATTGGTAATTTGTACCAAGTAAATTTGATAATGCGATATTTTTATTTTTTTATTACAATGTTTCAAAAAACTAAAAAGTGTCAAGCGTGATTTAGGTAGAGTGGTATGTAAGCGAAAATAATTGTTTCTATAAGATACGGAATCGGAGATTTTTTTACGTCTAATGAGACATGGCGATCTGAGCACATTTTTGGCTTTTAGACGTTAATTTTTGGCTTTTCATGATTTTTGTGTTAAAAGAACAAAAAAGGACGTATTTTTCATATTTTCATTCCTTATTTTTATTATTTTTTATTTGTTGAGTGGGGCTTTTCTAAGGTCTTTATGAGCCTTGTAACACTGCGACCATTGCTGATCTATTGTGCTCGCCACCTACTATAGTTCTGCGCTAAGCCCCGTGTCATTCAAGAACCGCAGCAGGCTTTTGGCGCCAGATTGTTTTACCTCCTCAGGTTGGAGGTAGTGACCACCCAGGTGGTTGTATCTTTTACGCATCAGCGGGCCACACTCGCACATGAGGTGCTGGGGAGTTTCCTCTGCCCCTTGGCAGAACCTGCACATTTTTGTGTCTTTGAGCTTGAGGTTGAACATGTGTTTGTTCAGGCCACAATGCCCCGTGAGCGCCCTTACCAGTATGCGTAGATTGTTCCTATTTAGCGATAGGGCCTCACGGGCCGTCTTACGGTCGTAAGGCTTAATAAGCGCTTTGGAATGATTCAACCCTGGCGTGTTGTTCCAGTGGTTGACGGATTGTTCTAACCACATTTGTTTGAGCATTAGGTTTGCAAGGCTTTTTGGTACGCCACAGCAAGGTTCAGGGCCGTATAACGTTCCCTTTGCTCCCGTCCTAGCAAGTTCGTCGGCTTTTTCATTTCCCTCGATTCCTGCATGGCCGGGAACCCATCTTAGTATTACCCTGTTCTTTTCGCCCAGGGAATTCAGTAGTGATATGCAGTTTTGCACTAGCTTTGAATTAATGGTATTCGAGGCTAGTGCCATAAGAGCTGCTTTGCTATCCGAGTGGATATAGATACGGTGTTTGGCGTAGTCCTTTTGGAGGTTGATATCCGCACATTCAATAATGGCGTAAACCTCCGCTTGGAATATGGAGGCGTATTTTCCCAAGTTTACACTTCTTTCGAAGTTTGGTCGCTCTCCATATATACCACAGCCTACGTCAAGTCCCGATTTGGACCCATCAGTATACCATTTAAGGCTACCGGCCTCCCATTGCAGTTGGCTTTTTAGCCAGTCGTCTCTGGGCGGCAGTTCCACTGTAAAAAGTTTTCCAAAGTTTAGGAGTGGGAGCATGGTGTCTGATACCATGTTGAGGGTTGGATTTTCACTGACTGAGTCAAGAACTGATCTTAGTGCTTGTGAGATCCAGTTTACCTTCTGTCGGGCAGATAGCCTGTACATGCTGGCTTTCGCCACCTGTTGCAAATGAATGTGTAGGGGCGGTAAGTTCAGCAGTGCATCTAGAGCTGCTCCAGGAGTGGAGGACATTGCGCCAGTTGTCATGAGGCACGCCGTCCTTTGGATATTGTTTAGTTTGGTAATCACAGTTTTCTGGTTGGCTTTGTTGCACCATACCACCGAGGCGTACGAGATTATCGGCCTCACAATGGCAGTGTATAGCCAGTGGGAGATCTTGGGGTTAAGGCCCCGGTTTTTCCCCGCCAGTCTTCTGCTTATACCCAAAGCACTTTTAGCTTTTTGAATTGTTTTATCTAGGTGGCTGTTCCAGGTGAGTCTTTGGTCGAGCGTGACTCCCAGATACTTTACTTCCTTGGAGAAAGGAATCTGCCTGTGGTTTAAGATTGGCATTTTTAGTCCACCTAGTTGACGTTTGTTGGTAAATGGCACGAGGACGGTCTTATCGGCGTTGACCGATAATTCGTTCTCTCTGCACCAATTGCTAACGATTGTTAACGCTTTTTGCATTATGTGTGAGATCGTGTTTTGGCAGAAGCCCCGGACAATGACTACTAGGTCATCAGCATAGCCCTGTGTGTCTATCCTGGCCTCTGCCATCCTATGCAGGAGTTGATCTATTGCAAGAGTCCATAGTAGGGGCGAGAGTACGCCTCCCTGCCGGCAGCCTCTTGTAGTGGTGACTTCAAGGTTTGTTCCGTGAAGAGCTACCTTGGCCGTGCGGTTTGAGAGCATCGCTTTCACCCATCTGGTTGTGGTGTTGTCAACTTGTTTTGACTCTAGCCCCTTCACCAGTGATTTAATTGGGGTTTTGTCGAAGGCGCCCTCAATGTCTAAAAATGCGCATACTGCGATTTGTTTGTCTTCCAACGCCTTTTCCACTCTGTCTACTAGGTAGAGCAGAGCGGTTTCCGTGGATTTGCCTCTGCGGTAGGCGTGTTGGTTACAGCTGATAGGGTTGACCGTTAGGATTTTTTCCCTGATATAGCTATCCAGTATCTTTTCCATCGCTTTCAGTAGAAAGGATGTTAGGCTAATTGGCCTGAAGGACTTTGACAGTGCGTAGTCCTTCCTGCCAGCCTTGGGTATGAATAGCACTTTGACCTTGGTCCATTCTTCTGGTATATGTCCCCAGGCATAGCTTGCTCTGAAGATTTTAACCAGATATGGGGTTAGAATGTCGATACCCTGTTGCAAAAGCACGGGCATGATTCCGTCGTCCCCGCATGATTTGTAAGGTTTAAAGGATTTTACGGCCCATTTAACTTGATCGGGCCTTATGATTCTAGCAGCCCTACTCCAGTCCTCGTTTCGAGGTCTGTATGGAGCAGTGGCCGTATCTGTATTCATGAATCGTCTAACGGGGAGCTACTACATATTCACGAAGTAAAAAATGAAGCTAAAATTACTATACATTTGTTCGGGTTGGGATGACCATGATTCAAATATGTCCGCTGTACGGTTGTACGGTAGAACTTTAATGTGCCGTACAACTCTTTGTTTAAGTATTCGATACTACAAATTCATGGCATACTAAAAGGAAGGGTGGATAGCCCTGTCATCTTGACTCGAATTGGTTTCTTTGTGCCCTATAACTAACTACGTTCACGCAAGATCACATGCACTTGCTGGAGCCATTGTCTTGCACGAATGTCATACAGATGGCATTAGTATCAAACACCTCTTCTAGAGCTGTCGACTACAACGGGCGAACCAGTCACCTCGGGAAGTTTTAACGAAATTTGATCGTTCTGTCTCCCGTGAGGTGAGCGCAATCGACTGAGGACAAAACAGTCCACCGTCAAGCTCCACATGCCCGTAAGAGACCAACGCCTTACCGCGAGATAGCCAGGTTAGTCAACCAGCGGGCCAACACTCGCGCCCAGATTACTCCGGTCTCCCGAATGGTTACGGGTTAGAGGTCGCTTGCGCAGTCCTCTCCCTCACGAATCGGTGATATGGCGTATATTAAGGCGACTAACTCTTTCAAAAAGCGAAAAATTGACACTTTGTCAGCAATTTTATTTGACTACCGCGTGCATTTAAATAATAATAAAAAATATGAATCTTGTGGAGAATTTATTAGTCTTTACTGTATGTACTATTTCCTAATAAAAATAAATCAAATCTGAATTCACCACCTTTTCGTAATTAGCGTTTTTTTTTGTAAATATCGTCACAAACAATTTAAAACTGTATTGGTAATTTGTACCAAGTAAATTTGATAATGCGATATTTTTATTTTTTTATTACAATGTTTCAAAAAACTAAAAAGTGTCAAGCGTGATTTAGGTAGAGTGGTATGTAAGCGAAAATAATTGTTTCTATAAGATACGGAATCGGAGATTTTTTTACGTCTAATGAGACATGGCGATCTGAGCACATTTTTGGCTTTTAGACGTTAATTTTTGGCTTTTCATGATTTTTGTGTTAAAAGAACAAAAAAGGACGTATTTTTCATATTTTCATTCCTTAGTCACCTTACCAAATCGTCGATTATCGTAGACTGTTATTAGAGTTAAACATTTCCATTGCTTATTACATTTACCTTATAAACAACTATTTGCTCTGACATTCTTCAGAAATCGCCCATGACAAATAATATCTTTTTTGTTTTTTTGAATGATTATATAAAAAAAATAATAAAAGAAATATTGCAATTTAATCATTTACTTGGGACGTATTACCAATATAGTTACGAGCTGTTTGCCCCGATAGATTATAAGAAAAAATCCAATAAAAAGGGATGACTTTAGATTTTATTTATTTTTATTACGAAAAAAATAAAATATTCGAATTTTGCATTACGAAAGTCTAAGAAACTCGCTACAAGATTCATATTTTCATTTTTATATAAATGGACGCGGGTGCCTTTTAAAATTGATTGCAAAATGTAAATTTTTCACTCGTTGATTTTGGTACTCGCCTTAATGGATAAATATGAGTGTGTTGATAACGATCAGCATAATTAAATAGGTACGTAAATTTTAACAATTTCGTTGTTTGGCTTTGTCGAATTGGTTTTGTTGAATTTGGCTTCAAATATGTTTATCTCTTGTTTTCGTCTTTGGTATTTACACCATATTTAATTTCTAGTATTGATCTAAGGTTCGTAGCGTAAGAGCGAGCATTGCGGTCGCACGCGCCTCTCGCGAATGCCAAGAAATACATGTTTTTATTTTGTTGCTGGAATGCGTTACATATCTATACTAATATTATAAAGAGGTAAAGTTTGTGACGTTGTAGGAAGTAATCTCTGGATCTACTGAACCGATTTTGAAAATTCTTTTACCACTAGAACGCCACGTTATTTGTGAGTGTCATTGGCTATATATTAATCCGAAAAATAAAAAGACTTTTTCGTGGTAGTTGGATTTGCAAAGTAATTCGGAAGAAACGGTCGAAAGAAAACGTTTCTAACTAACGCTGCCTTAACGATGAGAGATACATGTTTAAATTCTAAAGAAAAGTTATAGAGCTTGATAATGCCTACAAAAAATTCAGCGACAGCATATGTCTAACTTTTATATTTAAGTCACAAAAGGTAGTATTTTATATTAAAAAAAATACGTGTGGCACTCGGGGACTGCCTCGGTAAAGCTATTGCATAGCATTTTTTAACAACTTATGCAATTATAATTATTTATTTATTTTATTTATTTTATTTTTTCTGATATCAGATAACTGCGCTCTAACGGAAAACGTTGAAATTATTCCGAATCATTTGCGGCTGCGAAAGCATTTTAAACGTCTTCCGATAGAGCGCCGCACACGAATTTATTATTCGATAAAGCAAAAAACCGGATTAATCGAAAAAAATCGTAGATAAAAAGATAGATAATTAAATTATCTTTAAAATGGTGCAGGTTTCATAATAATACGCCAGATAGTATTTGCGTAGTAGTCGTTTTTGTGTTCGGTTAGACCTAATTTCACAAATTAATTACACTATATAATATAAACAAAATCTTAAATATTCAAAGCTAAGAATATTAGGAAAATGTTCTTGTTTAACATATATTTTTTTCGAATCGTAAGCAGTACTCGTTTAGACGTAATTATCAGTTTAAAATCATTAATTTTCGTTTAGAAATTTCTTCATTCGGTCGCCGCGCTGGCCTAGGCCCGCGATAAAAGCTATGCATTAGCTTAAGAATAATTTAAATCGTTAGGTCATGTTTATTGGTCATATTATCAACAATTATGAATTCTTATCAAAATAAATAAATTTATCGTCTCAAGTGTTTAAAACAAAGACTTTTCCCTTCTACTGCATCTAATTTCCCTTTTTCTGCATAAATGGTAAAAAAGATAATACGCTCACAAATAAGTCACTCACAAGAATACACTCACAAATAACGGTATTATAGTCAAATTAGCATGCAAATACATACATACATAATGCAGTAAAAATATAACCCTTCTTTTGGACGTCAGGAAATAAATCATAGCACTCAGTACTAATTGAACCACAATCATATTTTCATCACAGGTAAAAAGTTTTACCGCCCAACGAAGTGGGCACGGGTCAGCTAGTTATCTATAATATAATTCCTAACAAAACTTCGTATAGCAAGTTGGTACTCTTTTTATATTTTCTTGTCTAATATAGGAATGAAATTTCCGAGTAACGTCGATTCAAAGGATAAATACAGATTATATTTTTTATTTATTTTCGTAATAGATAAAATATCGAAATTCTGTGTCGCTATGATATTCAGCAAGGATTTGAAGGTTCAACTGCAATATGAAGCAGCCACCGAATGGTATTAATTCATATAATAATACAATATTGTTCGAGGTGTATATGTTTCTTAAATCAGTTATCAAACAAAGTATAGGATTATATGCAGTCTGAAAGATAGCTTGAATAAAACTAAAAATGAAAGTAAATAAATAACGAAAAACGTCAAATGAAAAACACAGCGTTGACATGTTCTTCTCACATAATCGACTAAACTGGTGTAATACAAAGGCTTTTAATTTTAATGTATTTATAATTGTAGTGGAACATCTTGGGGAACGGTAGTGCAAGTTTATGGAACTAATAATCGCCCATACTTGCAGTATAGCTAAAAACGTCCATGCTGAGCGTACCGGAAACAAAGTTCAAGTAAGCGCATCATCATACAATAACATTTTGATATATTCCTTTCTTTTTTTTTCTCGGTTTCACGTAGTGCCGGGCAATAGAAGAAGCCGAGCTGCTAAACACGAAAGGCCGCCATAACTCAAATTGTTTAAACCCCCCCCCCCCCCCCACTACCACCTCGCTCTCCCTATCCTACTTTACAGTGTAAGGTAAAAAGGCAAATGCACCGCGGAAGGTTCTCAAACTATTCTTTTGACGATGACTACGTGAAGCACAACGGAATGATCGGGAAAAGCAAAAACGACAAACCGGAAATACACTGAAAAATACTTAATTCTTTAGTCGAGGTAGCCGTCAATAAAATCAATGCACTATTGAGTTCACTTTTGAATAATAATAAAATAATAATAAAAGCCACTCACAAGGAGTCTCATGAACAAATTTGGAAATATGAAATCGAAGACTATCGCGGTTGTTTGACATTATAAATAGGATAGAAACAAATTTACCGCGTGAAGTTTGTAGCACCCGACGTTTCGGCGACGTTGCAGCCGCCGTGGCTGCAACGACGGCTGCAACTTCGCCGAAACGTCGGGTGCTACAAACTTCAAGCGGTAAATTCTTTTCTATCCTATTTACAAAATTTGGAAACCCTTCACTGTGAAACGTTTAAAATAAGGGCAAATGTAGCTATTGATTTAATTTTTTGCTTAACTAATATTGATCACCACTTTCATATATTAATTACCTTTGAAAAATATTAATACAAAACATTTTATTTTCGCCTGATTTCAGAGCTCCGCAAAAATGGTGTTTATTTATGAAATCATAGCCATTTACAGTTTACACTTAAATAAACGTTCAGTTTTAAATTATTCTTAACTCTTCATTCGCAGTTTGTTGGCTTTAAAACGAATATTTTCGAATACAGTGCGAACGTCTGATGCGTTCCGAATTCTTCTGTTTTTTTTGTTATATGGTAAATGGACAGTTTAGGCGAAGAATGCCAATACAGAATCATTCGTCCGCCGACCGAGAGATGGAGCCCGTCGATTTTATTTATTAAATTAATATTCAGATAAAACCGGTCCTTTGCTAATAGCCGGG
Source organism: Micropterix aruncella (assembly GCA_944548615.1). NCBI lineage: Eukaryota > Metazoa > Arthropoda > Insecta > Lepidoptera > Micropterigidae > Micropterix > Micropterix aruncella. Next base: position 22,465,504 of record OX155980.1, read on the forward strand.
AAAGTCTTGGGATGACATAACCGATTTTTTTATTTACATGCGTACGCAACCATAGAAAAAAATATTTACGTATCAAATTTTCAAAGTGTTCGTCTCTATTAACAAGGCAAAATTTTGTTCTTCTCAGCACGGTCACTGTCGATTTTTGAATTTTTAAATGGTTGGCAGTCATTTATATGTCAATAACAGTATGTTGTAAGTCTTCTACGTTGTGGTATCTCCTTTGAAAAACTTTGTCCTTTAATAGAACCGATAAAGAATCGAGAGTTTAATTCGAAAACTGGACTAACAATGAGATTAGAACTCTAGTACCTATCCACTTTCTGCAAAATTTGTAATTTAGGTATTCTTGAAGTCTGCTGCTTTAATGCGCCAGTGCGTGGCTGTTTGGAAAAGTAGTCTTCTTATCCATAAGAGCGGTAACACCTCCAAATCAGTTTTTTTGGCATCTATCGGTAATCAGAATTCAGCTAAAACTGTAATGCTATTTTATGATTAAAATACTACGCCAGCAGATAAAGGAAATTCGGAGCGGGTTATTTTTAGGTAGTTAATTATACATACACAATGTAAAAGTTTATTCCTATATTAAAATTATCTACCGTGAGTTTGGTCGTTCGGTCAGTAGACATGCCACTTTCTTAGAGACTTTTGCGTGTGATAAATTAGGCCAATTTTGAGCAACATCTATCAACTTTAGACACATGTCTCGGTATATTCATTTGTTTCTAATATAAAAATGGACTAAATAGCCTATTTTTTGTAACGGAGAGATACATTCTCCAAAAAAATATGGACATACAAAAAAAAATATATATGTAAAATTTTTTCTGTCATCAACAATGGCTACGTATCTTCTTATACTATGCTGTTTCAAAAATTCACCTTGTATGTCGAAGAAAAGTTTAGTGTTACGATAACCAACGATTTTCTTTAAATTGATTTAACCTGGATTTAACTTGATCTAACTGGTATCGTTATCTGGCAAACGGGATTGTATCACCACGAAGTAAATTTCAATTTCCTATGACATATGTTGTTAATGGCTTCGCTTTAAAGTACCCAGGTGAAATAGCACGTATAATTTTGCGTAATGGCTGATATTATGTTTAATAATGTAACACCACGCTATACAATTAGAATGTGTATGTTTGTACTCGTATAATATAGGTTACTGAAGAGATTTTAAATAAAATAAAATTAGTTCTCTACAGGGCAAGAAGAGTTTCAGGAGTCCTGGACGTCAAGCAATTGTTTTTAAAATATGAGATAATATTTTTTCATAAATATAAAAATAGCCCCCCCCGTACCACCCCGAGAACCCATTTATTCAGTTTAAAAAACAAAAGAAGATAACAACAAATGAAGATAACAAATAGTCGTAAAAATAATAGCAAAATAAACACAAAACAGAATTGAAGCTAAACGAATACAGGCTACCAAACACAGACAGGATGTTGGGGGGACTAAGTGGTTAGTGAGGGGGTATTTAGACGTATGGGTCATGGGGCGGTCTCGTAGGGGACGGCCTAACCAAGGTCCTCAGGCAGGGGACGCGCCCGCGGGGGCGGTTTGGTGGACGGCACATAGACGGGCACTTCTGGCTGGAAGTGGCCTCCGCATCACGCCACTGGTGTCGGGGGGACCCCAAAACTGGGGTTCCCGGAAGCCTCAACTCCTCCCAAAGGGAAACCCACTTCTCCACGAAGCACCGGAACGCACCGAAACAACGCCCACACTCGACCAGATCAGCATACCATATCGGTAGGCGCTTGGCGCACGTGCCGACCTCACGCACCAATTCATCCCGTGCGGTCGAGAGCTTTGGGCAAATCCGAATGACGTGTTCTACCGTTTGAAGTCCATGCCCACACACGCACCAGGGGTCACGGGAGAGTCCAAAGTCAGACAGCTTGGCTTTGAACTCCCCATGGCCCCCGACCAGCTGGGTGGTATGGTGATCGAACCGCATAAAACACGCATTTTTCATTCTCGCCTCTACCGACGGAAAGAAGCAGTGGGTGAGGCGGCCCGTGGCGCCAGCATCCCAAATCTCCTGCCAAACACGAAGGGATTCCGCTCAAATCAGGCGGGCGAACTCCCCAGCTCGATACTCCGCCGGGTCAACCGAGAGGCCATGAAAGACCACTGGTCCTCCCCGATGATACCGCGCCAACGCTGCGCGCTCCAAAACCTCCAAATCGATGGGCAGGGCGCCCGCAGGTAGCGCAAGAGTGGACGTCGTCCTGTACGCCCCGGTCATAGCCACGAGAGGAATGCGCTGTCCACGCAGGAGAGCCACTCGGATTGCCTTCGGGATGTGGTGCTCCGTCCACGCACGTGCAACGTACGTCACACGTGGTACGAAGACACCTTCGTATGTCGTCCTTACCGCCGGGAAACGAATTCCCCAGTCGGCTCGGCTCGCTTCACGGAGAGCAAAGAAGAGGGACCGGGATTTCTCGGCTACAATTTTCGCATGCGTAAGGAAGGAAAAGGACGCCGTCAGCGCGACCCCCAGGTACCGGAGAGACTCCGGAAAGGATACCGGGCGGCCGCACAATATGATGACCGGGTTACGCTTGAAGCGCCCCTTCAGGAGAAGCGCCTGAGTTTTAGCCGGTGAGAAGGTCAGTCTGCTACGCTGGCCCCACCCGAGGATGAGGTCCAACGACGCAGCTACCCTTCTCTCGACCTCGACGCGACTCCTGCCACCCACCAGTAGGAGAGCGTCGTCAGCGTATGCACTGACGGCGCATCCCGCCGGGTATGGTAGTCCCAGAAAATCGTCGAAAAGGATGTTCCACAAGGTGGGACCGAGCACCGACCCTTGCGGAGGCACCCCATCGAGGGGGTTTTCCTTACGCTGGTCGGACCGTACCTCAGAATAACCGACCTATCAGTAAAATAGCTCCTGACAATTTTCAGGAGGTTGTTTGGGCATTGATGGGTTCGAAGCTTGCATAGGATCATCGGCCACCACGCGTTATCGTCCTGTACGCCCTCGGATCCGATTGGGGCTTGTTGTTGCCCTTGGGAATCCCCCACAGGTGGCCACCTTCCCGCCTTCCAGCAGGTGGGAAAGTGGCCCTCATTGATGCATTTCTCCATCAGTACGGTCACCTCCCACCTGGCAAATTCCCAGACCCATCTGACGATCACGGCTGTAAGGTTGTCTATCCCAGGCGCCTTCCTAAGCGACAGCGATCCGATTACCCTGCCAACCTCGTCCGCAGTCACCTCGGATGAGTTCACGACGCGCGAGTCTAAGGCGGCAAGCCGCCGTAGTTGTGCGTGGTGGGGGTCGTCATTAACAGTTAGGTACGATGGCCACAAGGAATTGAGGAGAGTCTCCAAGGTGCCTCTAGTATCAATGGGGGCGGAAACACCTTAAACAATACTGGATAGGTATTCTCCGCCCCACTTGGCGCCCTTGTCAACCGCAGTCCTCATGTCCCATGGGTTTTCGTTCCCAATGTCTGAGACCCACTTTCTCCAAGATGAATCTTAGCACGCCTAATAGCGGCGTGTTAGACGCTTCGGGCGGAACGGAGATTGCCACGCAATTCCTTTTCACGCTCCGTGGGAGAGAGCCTCTGCGGGCATCACTCATTCGGCGGTAGGCCTGCCTGAACACCTTTCGGAGGTCTGAGAGATCGGAAGTCCACCACGGGGCCGCGAAGCCACCGCGGGGTTTCTTTCGACCCAGAACCGATTCACAGGCCGAGGAGAAGGCTTTGTTGAGGGAGACACTGAGTTCTTCGGCCGAACTGCTGTGTGGAGGAGGGAAGCTGGCAAGCCCCGTAGACAGAGACTCTCCGAAACGGTCCCAGTCTATATTGGAGGTACGGTACCGCCAATCAGAAATCGACGGTGGGTTTACGCGCCAACCGATGTCGAAAGTAATAAGCCGATGGTCCGAGGACGAGGAGGACTCGTGTACAGTCCAGTTAACCACCTCTCGGGTGAAGCCCGCGGAGCACAAAGTCAAGTCCACATTGCTGGATCCCCGGGGCCGCAGAAGGTCCGGGGCTGTCCAGGAGAGTTGATAATATGCAACCCGAAGGTCGCTATCAATTCCTCGATAGCCTCGGCCCTTCCCCGCGCGACTCTATCCAGGCGGTCCAGGTTCCCGGCATCGTGCCAAGATGGGGAGCGGGCATCTCGACTAACAGTCGTGGGAGTCTGGAAGCAATACTGTTTCCTATAGAGCGGGGGTGGTTGCTGACCTTAAGGCGACTGCTCTTGAAACAACCATCGGCTACCCGATCCCGGGCGAACACCCGGCATAGGACACCGTGGTCCGCGATAGATTCGGTTTACACCGTTCCACCGTGTCGTAAGGGAGAGGACCGCGCAAGCGACCTCGAAGTCGTAACCAGTCGAGAAACCTGACTAATCTGGTAGCAATTGGAAGTAAGGGCGTGAGTGTAAGCCCGCTGGGTAACATACCTGGCTATTTCGCGGATAAGGCGTTAGCCCCTTACGGGCATGTGGTGGAGCTTAACGGTGGACTGTTTTGTTCAAGTCTTCTGCGTTCACTTCACGAAAGATAGAACGACCAATCGTTAAAACTTTATGAGGTGACAGGTTCGCCCATTGTAGCTGACAGCTCTATTTAGGCAATGTTTAATACTGAATATCTCCGAAAGTATTAAATAGATTTTAGAAATTAATACACTGGAGATCACGTCGCGCAGCTGAACTTCATGGCGCCAGCCACGCCGTTTTGTTTATTGTGCGGGGATATACTGGAGCCGCTTGTCGATAAGTTGACGCTCGCGTTAGCTACTTGAGGCACAGTATACCGAGAGAACAAAAGACGCGCTCTCAAGCGATAGAGGATTGCGGGGATAGGGTGTGGGGGAATTGAGCAGAAGGGTACGTCTCGATGAACGCCTTTGGTTCCTCGTTTTCAGAGATGCTACTGTCTGGTATACTGTGCATGTGGTATGCACGGGCACTCGGTGTACAGTTTGCGGTTCATTTCATTGGTTGTGCGCGGTTTTGGGTAGTTTAGGGCGTAACACTTTGTCGCGTGCCTTTGCGTCAAATAAATCGATGGATGCGATGCGATATCGTGCGGCGTATGGATTTCGTTAACTACTCGTATTTAGGCCTGATTTCGTGAAAAACCGATACCAAAATCACTATAATCGCTTGTTTCGCTAAATGCACTTCTTTTTTTCCTAATTTATCTCCTGTTTTCTTTCTTTCTCTCCGAAAGTGGGAGGGACGGAAGGAAGGGGGAGCCAGAAATAACGGAAAGGAAACCTAGATGAAAATAATATAGAAAATAGCTGATGTCTCGCAAACGGAGTGATATATCGACATTCTGACAAATAGATTGTAAGTTGGCGATTATATATAAACTAAATATAAAAACCAGTCGGGACTACTTTGGAAACATTTTGCCTACAGGCTATGCCTATGCCTATGACTGAAGTCTATGCCTGAAGCCTATGCCTGAAGCCTATGCCTGAAGCCTATGCCTCAAGCCTATGCCTGTGGTCTATGTAGGTATATATTGAATGGCCTTGGAATTTAAAAAAATATATGTTAACCCTTTTTTATTTGAACGACCTTTCTTGCGCCGCGGACGCTGCGTCACGTGACAAATAAAATCATAATGCGAAATCCGATTGATGATGCCATTATGTCATTATGAGGTGAAGATTCCATTCTGATTCACCAATTTCATAGGATGCATCAGGAGACGGCACTGAAAGAAAGTTACGTAAAAGGGAATGGTTTATCGCCAAAATGCTGGTTCATATTCAAAACAAATAAAATCCTTTATTACCTCAAAATCAAAGCTACAAATACAAAATAAGTAATCCTTACCTAACTGGATCGCATGAGACGTCCGCACTATGGTAGGCTCACTTCACGTCTATTTAAAAAACTGCCTAGTGACAACATAAAGTAATAAATAAGAGAAATGAAACCATTATTTATTATGTTTATGTTATTACAAATACTACGATTATGTTATTACACATACTAGAATCAATCAAATAAGTATAATAATAACAAATTATTAAAAAACTTTAGAATTCTTTAAAAATATTTATGGAACTAAATTATTATCATTCAAAATTTAAACAAAATATAATTTCAATGAAAAAATAAATATAAAATTATCCTTAAAGATACAAATGATAATAACAATAATAATAAAACTCAGTATGCTTGCTAATAATTGATATATGTTATGTTAGGTTTATAGTAATAATAGAACGTTGTATCGAATTTAAAATAAATAAGTAATTCATTATTAGCAACTCTTTCTTTCCTTGCCTTGCTTGACTAAGCTTCGGCCTCTGTCGATGCATGGATTCGTCAGACGAGTATATGGCTGATCAGGCGTGGACTCACTGGACAGCTGGGCGACCTTGCCGTGTAGAAAAATTGGTGTCAATGACACTACGCCCAGCTTCCTCTAACAGCTATTAATACCATATCGGAGTATTATAATAAAATATTTCTTAATATATATAGCAAAATGACTGTTTGTTAAAGGTACAATTTTAAATTCAAAAGAAAAGGTAGCCTCGGTCCATCTCTCCCACACTTATGGGTGACTTGGACCACCTACTTAGATGAGATGGATCTAGAAAAAATAAATAATACTTTGGATAATTTTTTATTCTTTAAGGTCCGCTTAAACGTGATTTTATGTTCCAACTGTTTTTGCGGCTTTATTCATTCCCAGTCCGTCTTTCAGAAGCCTTAACAGCATTCAGCAAAAGTCACTTTTAAACTCATTTAGGTTAAACGCATTTCTGACAATTCGAAAATTAAACATCTACAAATACACAAAACTCAAACAACTACCAAAATTTTAAAGAAACCAAATTTGAAGTGGTCCATTTCATTAGCAATATATCTGGGCCATCTCTTCTATGTCGTGAGGACAGACGGTCACAGCAGACGGTTTAACCCCTCATACTAAATGCATAATTTTTTAGGCTATATTGCCGCTTTGAGAACGTGCAAGTACAGTGATGCTAATTGTAATCCTACAAATTCAATATTCGCTACATAACCTTGTTATGACTGCAAGCATAACAAAAACTGACACTGTGTAAGCATTTTTCACAGTTTTTCTAGAAAACAAAACAAAATACGGCCGTCTTATTTTGCACCCTTTGCAGCTGGCTCGACAAGACCACTTCAATGTTGACAGTTTTGAAAAAAAAGCTGTAGTTTGGAAGAAATTGAAATGGAAAGGTGTCTGGTCCATCTCTCCTAAATCGCGAGGACAGACTGTATACCCCCTCACGCTATAGGCATAAACGTTTATCAAAAATTTGGAGGCTATATAGCCGCTTTGAGAACATGCTAGTTTTAATAATAGAAATTCAATATTCGCTACATACTTTCGTTATGACTGCTACCATAAAAAAAACTTACAATGTGAAAACATTTTTCTCAATTTTTCTTAAAAACGAAACGAAATACGGCCGTCTAATTTTGTACAATTCGCAACTGCTTCGATAGGACCGGTAGGACTGCTTCGATAGGACTGCTTCGATAGTGTTGCCAGTTTTTAAAAAAAATACTTTAGTTTATGAGGAATTTAGGTGGTCCGTCTCTCCGCAGCGCGCTTAAAGTTTGTCAAACTTTTAGTTATCAGTCAAGTTTTCCAAATTTTGTAAAAATAAAAAAGGATTTTTTTTCCATTATTTTTGTTTGTTTTTTAATGTTGCTTTTGTGCTCGTATTGATTTACCACTAGTCACTAAAGGAAATAGACAAAAACTTTTATATGTTTTTTATTCCATAAACAACCGATTTTCACAGAAACAGAATTTTAATGATTTTTTCTTGACACCCGTTTAAGGGTTACGACAGTTCGATTCGCTTGAATCGAAATAGCTTCGATTCTTTTGTGAAATATGGAATGCGGGGCATCGTTCGAAGGATAGGATGGAGCGGTGGTGGCCGTCAAATGGGGGCAAGGCAGGGGGGGGGGGGGAGTTGGCAGTAAAACGGGGCGAGTTTTTAGGTGAGCCGTGTATAAATAAAAACTAAAAACCATCATAATTCTTAATATTCATTTGGACGTGTCGTTCCGCCGTGTTTTTCCACCGGTATCGCGTTACGCTGCGGGTGCGGCGCGGGAGCGCGTCTACGTTCGCTATTGCCGTATTTACCGTTGACCGCAGGATGTATGATCAGCTTATTACACTGAGAAAATTAAGCAGTCCGACAAGACTCGGACTAGCTTTCCCACAAGCTCGTGGCGAAACTGAGAAACAAAGGCGATATGATATCTGGGAACGACTATATCTGAAGAATTTTAGTTTTGTGAGTTTTTTGAAAAATATAAGCTTCAATTTAAAAAACATTTTAAGTGAATCCCTTGATAAGAAAAAAAAAGTAAATCTGGGCTCATAAAAGTTGCTTATTGTCTTGGACATTAAGGCTTTAAAATGACTTCAAAAACTATCAGCCGCGATTACTCCTACAATGTAAGCGGTCAGTGTATTTTATTATAATTTCATTATATTGCCGGTTAATTCTCTACGGTCGCAGTTAGCCACATTTTTTATTTAGGCCCTAAATTTATTACAATTAATTAAAATGGGAAATCGCGAGAGTTACGCTAGATATGATTTGTTATCAACACCCCTATATCACCACTGCGTACAGATAGTTATTCTCTGCTAGCGCTGCGATAGAACGTTTAGTATGCACCTGGTCGCCAGTGCGAGCGGACGTGGAATCGCGCTTGACGCTTCGTCAACGCTGGATTTTTATTGTTCGAATCCTACAAAATTGACCCCGTCTATTTTTTCGCGTGTCCGCCCATTTCGGATTTTTTTTGGAGGTCTCATGTCGCCTCAAAAAACATAAATTAAAAATTTCATCAGTAGACGAAAGAAAATTTTCGCTTAGTTGTGATGGCCATGCGGGTTCTGCAATAGTAGGTAAAATATGCGGATTAATATGAGATCCAGATTAGAGAGGTGGTGTTTTGAAAAGTCAAAGAAATAAATAATCATATAATTTGAAATCAATAAATGCGGTAAGTGCGAGTTTAACCCTTCGAAAGTCAAACTCGCATTCGACCTATCTAACGCGGTTTTTTTATATGAAAGTTTTCCCACTAATTGACTAGCAAAGTAGTTCTAGAAAGTAAGCTAATTCATTAGAAAGTAAGTATGTTAGTTTATACACTCTTTTATGACTGAAAAAACAAATGATAAATTGTTGAAATATAGAAATGTTTTTTTTCTCACAGTTTATATTTTAAGGATTACGGTTTTTTTCAAACAACTTTTTAGATGAATACATTTATTAAAATGCCTCTTAGTTATTTTTATTTTTCCCAAAACATACTTTCCCTTGACGTAAAATCAATGTTTATTTCAATATATAAAAAAATGAAAGTAGTAAGATAGTTACAGACTTTATTTTATTTTTCCTGGAATCTTTACATATCGTGATATTTATCGATGAAAAATAATCAGTCAAGAAACTTCTGAGATAAGGTAAGAGGGGAGTGCAATACTTTCTCGCTTAAATTTTTATCATTTCTCAGAAACAGAGGTATTTTATATGTTATAAAATGGACCGCTTTGACCGCTCCTAATACCTATACAAATCTCATATTTTTACTCATAGGATAAATGCGGGCAATCCAAATAATCAAACAAACATATAATCAACAGTGGTCCCGATTGCGTTTCTTTGTGAACTAAAACTGAAAATAGTTCAAGCGAACCAGATAGAACAATACGTTAGAGCCGAATATGAAACGAACGATCGTCGATAAAAACTACCTGTCGAACTTATACTCGTCCGAATAAGTTTAAACACATTTTTTCTGTGTTAGATCCAGATGCTTTACCTTTGGTGTGTAGTTTTAATGCGAACAAGTGACAACCGTTCATTTCACATTCCGCTCAAGCGTATTGCTCTATCTTGTTCACTCGAACTAATTTCCTATTTTAGTCCACGAAGAAACGAAATCGAGCCCAGTGTCTTACAGACAGACGGACAGACGGACAACGTAGTCTCACCAATAGAGTCTCACCAAACGTTTGTATGATTTGGCCCAACTTCTAACAACGGTGATTACTTCATTGTGCTTCGATCCATTATTTAATTTAAATTTCATTGTTTACTGCCAAGTAGATAGGTCTCTATATGACATGGATATTTAAGTATATATGTAGGTACAAAGGATGTTACATCATTGAGCAATGATCTTAGTAAGCCAGTGTTTTCCCAATTGACTTTCTAAAAAAATAGATTAGATTAAACCGTGCCACCCCAACTAGGAGTTCTCTAGACCAAGTTCACACTGGTCACTACGGGGGCTATTATGTGTGGCATAGGAGCACTTACCCGGTGGAATGGATTTTCTTTTCTTTTACATAAACATCTGTCTCTATTTGTTCACGTCCTCTTATTAATATACTAACCAAGATTTTTGTTTGTTCACGTTTCCATCGTTTCATGTTGCCTTATTTTGTTAATTTGTCCATTCGCCTATTATCTCGACCAAATACTATTTTATCCTTATCACATAATATCTAGTCGCTGCTGATAGTAAACGTGGTGACTTCTTTCTTGTATACGAGCTTCTTGTACATTTTCTACCAATGATATCCATTCTTTTATTCATTGTCATGTCACGTATTTCGTGTTTCTCTAGTAAATTGACCTATTGATAAGCAAATGTTTAGTGTTACAAAAAAATATGTTTTATTCGGTTTATTTTAAAAAGCCAATAATAATGATGATAATGGTAAAGTCAATAATAATGACTAACTAAATGGTGATTAAAATTAATGAAATAAAATCATTCAATTGGATTAATTGGTCGGCCGTCATACGACTCGACCGGATACGACTTATTTAAAATAAAGCGCTTCATTTAGAATCCGATCGGCTGACTGAGTAGATATAATTTTAACCTATGTTTGTGTTTGCATTTATAGCAGATAATTGTAGCTTTTTACATTTTGATTAAATTTCGGATAATAAATATAAAACATATTTTTGGCGTGAAACCCCGTTTATTCAAAATGTTGTTGAAATATCAGTTTTATAATTGTATTATTTGTTTTTTTTTAGATTGTCAATATGGACGCCTTCTAGAGATACATAAATACATAGACACTACGAGGACAAAGGTAAATTAATTATTTGCTTTCTTTATATAATGTTAAGATGAACTCTTTTTGGTGTTTTATGAAGGAATTTCGATTATTCACAATTTACAACTTCAGCTGTCAGTGTTTTGAGGAACTCAGAAAATCGGGTTACTTATCTTTACGTAACTTCCGGGTTACTTTCAAATATTAGAATGTGTTTTGAAGACAGCGTATGTATATGATAATATCATTAAGATGGCATAGCTGTTTAAATAACGTAACTACTTTGTTTTAGAGGTTTTGTAATCTATGTTTCCAAATTCGATTCCAAAAACGAAGAAAAACTTTTCTATTTCATTCCATTTCATATTTCAATTCCCCTTTCTATATTTTTGATAATTTTGACTTATGACTTGCCTTGTTCGTTTAACAACCTGATTCGTAAGCGTCGATGCACACTAAAATAATTTCTTTTCGGCATTTTGTAGCAAGTAAGATAAACTTCAAATGGATAAAAAACACACACAACACTAAAGCACGGGCTAGTCCACAACGAGCAGAGACGGTAAACTGGTGTCTTGCGAAATAAACAAAGATTTACGGGTTTGTATCGGTCGGGTGTTTTGCAGTTCAATAAAGTTTTGCCTGTTATCTAAATTATCTCTAAAATATACCGACAAACTGTTAAAAAAAGAAATGGTTCCAAGGGAACATTGCCGAAATTGTATAAAAATACAATGACGCCTAATACTGTTAGGCCAATGCTGGTATGTAGGTATACTATATGTTCAATGAATAGTAAAAAAGTTTTAATTTCGTTAACTGCGTTATTTGGATGTATAAACATACAAGAATAAATGTTTAAATCAAATAATTATATAGCACAAGTTTAATTTCAATTGGTTTATTTTCACCAATTAACAGCACAAACAGAAATAAATAATATAACTAAATAGGTGTGGCAAATACAAACAGGTAAAATTGATAAGGGATGCACCGTGGAGAAAACTGATTTTCTTTGCGCACGTTTCGTGTGTAGTTGGATTAATTAATGGATGATATACATGTATGTGTATATTATGTCAGGAATTGTTTTTTTTAAAGTAAAGAGCCTAAGCCTGCAATGGACTTGGATGTCACATTCAACGTCTGTAATACTAATAAAAATATGTTGAAGCTTTACATGCGAAAAAGTGTTAAAGCTTTACATTTAGGTTGTCTATCGTACATACCATCCTTTGACTATGTACCTATTCGTTAGAATTATTTATTAAAATTGTGATATGGTATAATGGTAGGCGAGAAGCAGCTGGCGACCGGCAAGGCGCAGGCGGGGGAGCGGGAGGGGGTTGGGGGGAAAGGCTGGCGTTCAGCGCTATTTTTCCAAGGCTCGCGCGTACTCGCCGGACGTAAGGGTAGAATTAAAATTTTAAATACACATCAAATATTCAAATAAAGACGTAAGAAAATTACGTCCATTAAATGGTAATAATTCATAAAGCAAACATCCACTCGTTGGGGTTTGGCGGTGGGACATAATGGGGAAGGGGGCTGGGTGGGGGGAAGGTGTGAGGTGAGGGAGGAGGGCACGACAAAATCGCCGAATGCTTTTGTAACACGGGCGGTTACACCTGGGGAAAAAGAGGCAAGAAAAAAATAGATTTTAGTGGGGCAGAATTCTTGTACATCCGAGACTGTCAGCATAAAGTCAAAGTACGAGGTGAGACAGGAAAATAATGAGACTGCTATTAAGGTAAATTAGGACCTATTGCAACTTTTAATTTAAGCCAAAATCCAAGGTAGAAGGCGTCAATGATGAAGATGCATTGCTTGCAAGAAGAGGCTTTCCACTTTTTTTAAAACTTTGTGAAAAGAGTAAATGATCCTTGTTCCGAGCAGCAGCCTGGAAGATACAAATAGCCAGAATAGTCGTCAACCTTCGCAGCGGAGAGGGCTCCCGAAGAAAATGAAGAAGATAGTAATTCCAGAAACAGAAAAGTAAAAACGTGATTAATTTGGTCCTAAATAAAAATAAAAAAGGAAAAATCTTTCACTGTCGAACGATTCACAACTCCACAAACAGATGGCGGACCGTTCGCCCTATTAGCTAGAATTTAGTAAATCTATCAACTATTCAGGCTGTCATGTTTCGTCACGAAAAATAACCTAAATGTAAGACAGCGCAACGACTATAGTATATTATAGTATGTTGGGTACAGCAAAAAAATACTTCACTTTTTGATTCAAATATGCCACTTTCTGTGGTAATAGTAAATACCAAATGGTAACTTTTCAGATAAGGTGGTACTTGAACATCCGTACAAGGAACAAAATGGCGGCTATTAACGATGGCCGCCATTAGCCGCTATATCTTTTTTTTGGATCTTAGCTCCTATAGTCCGATTTCTAGTCCATTTTTTTTAATTTGGAAAGTCTTGTGATAAGGATACTTTCTTGTCTTTATACATTTATCTCTAATACTTTAGAAATTTGCACAATAACCAAAAAACTGAAAATTTCACATTTAAGTAAGCTTTTAATTTTTCTCAATATTTTTTATTTTCTACAAAAAAGTCTGTCGAGTTTCGTATATATAATATACCATATGTCACACGAAAAGACTTTTTTTTTTTTAGTAAGCAACATTGATTGTTATTATTTTGAAAACTTTTTAAATTTAGGAAACCACTTTTAAATACAAAAAATCCACGAAATCCTAAGAAACACGCATGTACATAACTAGTTCTATACAACTACTGTGACTACTAGACCATCTTCTTTATCCTCCAATTCATTCCTGGAAGTTTAAGGCATTTACTCAATAAAGCAATATTATCTGAATATGTCACATTTGTCACATTAAAATTGTGTGTTTTTTTAATCAAGCTACCTTCTATAGTATTTATAGTATCCTATAACATTTATTTCTGCATTGTCGACCCTCTGTTTAATTTGTGCATGTAGTGCAAAGTAGCGTGCATGGAACTTTGGCTTTTGGACAGGAGCAACGTATCCGGCATCCGAAGCAACTACACTTAACCACTTCTCTGCAGGCTGCCATAATAGAAGGCAGCGAAGACCAAACCGGCGTCCATTCCCCAGCATCTATAGTTCGTCTCCATCCTTCTGGCTCTGAAATGTTCCATTACTAAGCACGCTCGACCCCAAACTTGTCCTGCCTGGTATTCTGAACGGAGACAATGTTGCCTTAATGCTTTTTTGTTGGGGGCAGACTATGCAGACTGCGACATTTTGAAGTAAAAAGAATGTTTCTAACAGGATAAAAGCCTTCTGCCTCTTTGCAGTAAAGAAAAACAGTAAACTTTTCTAGAATAATTTGAAAAGTTTCATCAGATATAGACTCTTGTGGCAGAGAGACAGATTTGAGGGTTGCAATAGCTTCAGTCACTAGCTTTTTTCTGCTGCTTTGATGAACACATGCAATGCTTGTGACAATTTTACGAGGCTCACCATTTTCTTCTTTGACGGAAATTTGAGAGATAGATATAGCAGTTTCATGAAAAGAGGTTTCTGAAGTTGTGCTGCTGTAGTTATGATCGATGCTGTCAAACGCCCCAAAAACAAAAAGTCCATGAAGCAAGTTTGAAGGCAAATGGCACCTTCGTCTTAAGCTCTGAGAATCTCTAAGAAAGCACGACTTGCTGTTATCTCTTTTATTCTGTTTGTTAATATTGAGAGGCCTCTTTGCCTTCAGTTATTGAAATATTTGTTATCCTCCCAAATACAGACAGGCCCAGGCACAATGGAACAGGTGGTTCGTGATTTTCTTGTAAAGACAATGTTGCCTTTCGGAACGCTTTCACTGTGGTTTAAAGCTATTGATTGACTGATAGCCCGGGCAGGCCAAGCTGCTCTGCTGGTGTCATTATGGAGCAAACATCACACTAAAGCCAAAAGTTCTGGAGGAACGCTTGCAGTTTGTCGATCATTCAGGTGCCCTTCTAAAGCAGCTTTTTCTGCTTTTAATATGCAGCAGCATGTTTTTGCATGCAACAGCATCATCAAAGTTTTCAGATTGAACATCCTGAAAAATATTAGCAGCATCTCGGTGCAGGAAGTAATCTCTCTGAACGTTGAACTTTGAGTTGTGGGAAGTGATCAAGATTATTTTCACGCGGACGGGTGTTATTTGTAATTGGAAAATCTTTACTTTCCACACCTAAAAATCTGCTAGACTGCTTGTATAAAAAGTTTTATAAGCAGACATTTTGAATACAATCTCAGTGGTTCTACATTCATAGGCCTGGATTTTTTCTATTATGAAGCAAGCAATGGAAGTAAAGGTCATGCTTTCGTAGATAGAGCGGACCTCTTCCTCCTTTACTCTGTTTGATATTCTCAGAAAATTTATCAGATTTGTATAGTACTTCGTATGGTATTTTGCTTCTTTGGCGACTAAATCGCCACTCTTGAGAAACGCTTGAAGTTCAACGTTTTAGTAATTTCGGCAAGTCTCTCATACAAAGATCGCAATCTTATTCAAAGATCTTGCCCTTCTTATTGCGTAAAAAACATATTTCATCTTTCATTTTAATAGACGTATTGCCCCACACCATGTTTTTTCCCGTTTTGTTCTGATGGAGACTGTAGACTGTCCTCTAATATCGTGTTGGTCAAGGAAGATGAACGCTTACGTTACTTGGCACTGTTAAGTTCTGGGGCAAATCGAGTCCTACACCACTAGATTTTTGACAGAAGCAACATATTTATGGTTTAATCTATGGCACTAGGCGGAGATTCAGGGTTAATATCTGCCAGCTGCAGACGCCTTAAATGAAGGTGCTGCGTTAGAAATGAATACTGTTTTATAGTTTTTTAGTAGACCAATCACCAAATTTAAAAAAAACTCCTGAATATATATTTTTTTTAAATGGTACAGAAATCCGAAGGTGTAGAGATAATATGAAGCGACAAAAAAATGTTCTTTTAACAAAAGATTTCAAACAAAAAAATAGACAATTGTAATCGGGGATGAGATAACAGAAATATTATGATTAAAGAATATTGTGTTTCCTGCAAGGATTTTTAAATTCCCTCCCTATTTAGAAAGTTAACTTTTGGTATGTACTATTACCACAAAAAGTGGCATATTCCAATAAAAACAGGTTTCTTATCCATTTTAGCCATGTTCCCAACGTACTATTTTTATAGCTAACATTTTTTATTTTTATATTCAAATTACTTAAACAAATGTTTAAAGAGTAAACGTATGTACGTATGCACTAACCTAGAACTGACCCCTTAATATCTTCTGGAAGTGGATGATGATGGTGTAGCCATCGATTGGTGACTCCGGAGATGTGGGATGCCCAAGGAGTCCTTCAGGGTCCTTTTTTACGCTGTGAAATCCAGTTTAGCGCCGTAACTTCATTGGGATTCTGATAAGGGTCTCCTAATAGTTGTAGCCCTAAAACAGCTAAATCGTGACGCTTGCACCATTTTCATCTCCTTATTTTCTGCAAAGATGATCAGTCCTCTTTATGATGCTTAAAAGGTGTTTATTGAGGGTAATATGGTCTATAATTTAATACTGACACTGATATTCTTTGGGGTTTGCCCAGTTTGAGCAGTTATTCTGGTTAAGGGCGGATTTGTGAGGGCTTTTGATCGTCTCATTCCAAGCTATTATACTAAGCCCTCGTCCTTGCAGTAGATTTTTGTTCTTTTTCCAGCCACTTTATTGTGGTGAGTTTAAAAGGAAATTTTGATGCTTTTTGACAATTGCGATGACCATTCCGTGGCTAGAGTATCTGCTTTCACATTTCGATGTATATTTATTATTCCCAGTAATCATGCTCTTGAAAGATAATTCAATGTGCATATTGAGGGCATTTCAGACTAGTTTCGGCGTGATCCTCCTCTCGTGTATTGTTTTCAGAGCTACTTGACTGTACTAGTTCTCTTCTTCGGGTTTTTCTAGACTGTCATGATAATACACGAGAGGTAATCAAGCTGCGCCACGTACTGCTTACAAACCATGTCCATTTGTTATTATAACGCCCTTCCTAAGATAATTTGTAATGCTTCTTATTGACTGATCATAAAAGAAGGGAGTCATTATGTATCATTGGTTTATTATTATTGTTTAGATAAATTCTTTATAGATTTTTGTTGACACTGACATTATGGAAATATTATTACCCTTTGAGAAGATTTTAAATTTACTTTACTTGATTTTCAAATTTTATTTTATTTACTTATTATTCATTATTAACTTGGTAGCTTTTAAATGAGCCACATATGGGAGTTTGCTGCAGTAGTTCGGTTCAAAATTTTATTATACGTATTTAGATGACATAATTTGTAGATTTAAAAATTACGCGGGCGGCGATACCTACGTAAGGCAGACATTTATTTTCGTACGGGCTTTCGCTTAGATAGACTTTAAGTTTTAAATTGTTATAGTAATTACCAATAAGACTTATTATTATTAGTAGCGTATCTTTCATATTTTTCCAAACACGTTAATATTTACATACATTAATTACTCTTCAATGTGATGTACTTCCTACTACATGCATGTAAGAATACCTCAACACAATAAGTCTATATTAAAACAGGCATCGGCCTAGTTAGGCTATTTGTATACGTCACTGCTTTTAATTTTATATTCATTTTTGTAAGTTGATATTTTATTTAAGTATAGTTGATACATTCATAATTTTATTATTGAAATCGCACTACTTGCATAGATAAAACATTAATGAAATTATGGCTTCGATTTGATATAGTTCACATTCATTGTAGTTGTATCCCCCCCCCCCTTCCCCTTTTTGTCATCGCGAAATTTTACGATCATATCCACTATCTAAATTTTGCTGTTTTAAAAAATAAAAATATATTTAGCTCAACTTCAACCTGAGGAGGCCTTTATCCAGCAGCAATATACCATAGTCAGGAAGAGAATCTTCATATTATTTTTTAAAGACCGCATTATTACATTTCATACAAAACTATTTTACATACAATGAATCCGAATCTGGAGAGAAAACACGTAAAATTAGTTAGTTCTACCAACTTCTTGATGAAAATTTTGACAAATAATATCTCGACGGCGATCGTAGAAATTCTTATTTAAATGTGCCCCCCCCCCCCATCCCCTTGCCGCGTCCGGAAATTACTTTTATTATTGTTTTCACTGGGATTTTCGCGAAGGGACTCAGCCCAAGCGGCGTTCGACCACTAGGGAGTTAGTCCACTCCATGAATATCGATGTTATGATGGCGCTATTATTATTCTCATTTTTTGTAATTACTAGAATAAAATTTGCTGTAAAATTACATGTAAAAGTAGTAATAGTAGTAATATTAATTTTATAATAATTCATCGTAGTAGTAGTAATAATATCAAAGTAGTAGTGAAAATAATTCACAATGAAACATGATATTATCGCTAAAAAATACAATTTAATATATTTAATAGTGCCTACATATATATTTTCTGGTATTTATTTATCGAATGGCAATATTGAACGACCTATTTTTTTAATTGATCGATGATACATAACGTTTATTTATTTACTTATAAGCACACATGTTTAGATAATTCTTTAATTTTCATATTTGAGACGCCTTACTTTCATTTTTTTTATGTCATCAATATTAAAAGGAATCATACATACGAACCACAGTCAATCATATATACGAACCCATTTCATATCAACAATAATAAGATATCGACAAAAAAAGTCGATAAAATATCGACAAATCCAAAATCGAAAAGCTACTGGGGCTTAGCACGGAGTAGACGCCTTGCTTCTCTCCGCCCTCCGTCGTCCGCGGCCACAGGTTAGGAAAAATATATGTTACTAATACACCAGATACTTCATGTCCGTAAATAGAAGTCCACAAAACACTGGATATCCACTAAACGATTAAGGTGATATGGGATAGGATAGGAAGAATAGTGTGGTGGTTTTCCTTTGCGTTTCATAAGTCCACTGCGGCGTTTTATGTACAGTTTAGAATCTAGAATCCCTCTCTTTATCCAGAATAATGCTTGTAATTTAATATTGAGAAGTAGACTCCGTGACCAGACCGGAGGACAGAGAAATTTGTCCAAATTTGGCAGTACAATGGGCGCGAGGTTGGCCCGCTGGTTGTACTTACTAGTGTTTCGCGGTAAAGCGTTGAACTGGATTTGTCGCAGGCCGTTGGCACCTTTTGTTTGGCATGCCATTCGGGATCGGGAGGCCAAACCGTTGCTTCTGGCATAATAAGTCAAATATGCAGTTAAAACTGGACATGTCACAATATTATCACTTTGCTATGGTTGTTTGTGTCTTTGCTACAAAGTTATCCAGCAGAACGGATGGTGAACCGACAACTATTGGTATCTGCATTTGATAGCGCCGATATTAGTTAATTATTAGGAATAATACTCGTATTTTGTGGAAATTACACGGTGCAGAAAAGGACCTTACACAGGAAAGTACTATTCAAAAAACAACGTGACATGTGGCTTAAGAATGTAGGTCATCTTATTAACCACTAAGGTTTTAACAGTCTTTTTTAAGTAGATTTTTTAAAATTGCTGTACTTATGTGTTTTTATTCATTTTTATTTCGATTTCATTCAACATTATATTTTCACTTGTAGCATGCATATTTCATGTATAATTATATCCCCTGACTATTTAAATTTGTTTATTTAACTATTTATTGCAACGTTTTGTTTTTTACTATTTAATCTTTTTAATTTATCTATTTATTTTGTTATGGTTTTTATGATGGATATTTTTAAATAGTATTCGTGGATTATAATGAATAGTCATAACTAAAATTGACGATTGTTGTATACTTTCTTATTGTATACGTTTATCATTATTATTATTAGATTTGTTGGAAAATGTTTTTATTGGTCATCAATGGTCAGTATCTGATGACCTATTTCCATTACTTTTAAACACCTAACTTATATTAAAATAATGCAATTTGACGTATGCACAAACCATTGTGTATTTGGTACAGGAATACGTATAGGTCTAGTTAGGCGACGTTGTTTTGAAGACTATACTTGGCTGCAGTGCCCTTTATTTTGCTGCTATGAAAGTTCTAATAGTTCTAAAGTAATAGTGTACTGCAGTTAATAATATTGTGGGTTTAAAAAATAAATAGAAAAAATATTTCATAAAAATCGTGGAAATGTAGTCTTTTTGCAATTAAGTGCAATTCAATAATTATGGACAATAATACTTTATAAAAAAAGATAAATGATATTGGAATTAGGCTAAATAAAAATAATCGTCATAAATAAAGTTACCTATTATTATTGACAAGAATTTGTCGAACATTTTGTTGTTTTTTACGTTAAATGCATAAACAACACATGCCCAGATATATGTGTTTGAGTAATTACAGTGAGACTAAACGGGACATATTATAGTATTTTTACAACTACCACATTTTTCTTTCGTCTACTGCTGTGTAACTATATTACGTATTTAATTATTGAATAATACAAATAGTGCGAAAATGTCAAAAGTAGAGGTATGAAAAATTAACATTGTTGTTTTAGGTATACCCCCAGAGAATACAGCTCATCTAAATGCAGAGATTCGAAGTTCCATTCAATCAGCCGAATTTCGATTCGTGTCGCATCTAAATACACCCATTTATGGGATTGATCTGTGCCGCGACGCCGCGCCTTGCCCGGCGACGGGCGCCGCGGCGCTGCTCGCTGCACGCGCGAAAATTATTTATATTTCGATTAACGAAATAACGTCTTGCCCGCCCGTCTTCGCCTTGCTTAACAATTAATACGGCGCTGAATATATATTTCATACGGGTTTGCCTAACACACGGAATATAAATGTAGACAACCTGCCGTCCTGCACTCGCTCTATGTTTTGCTCGAATAATATAGTATTATTACTACGCGGTGTTAATATTAAATGAATACGTTGTAATATGCATAACCACGTTGGCATGCCTTCCAAATTGGCAGAATGTTTAAGCTATACCATGTAGGTATAACGAAAATGCCTTGTCTATATAAGTGTCTATATAATGCCAGTTGAAATATTAGTCTCTACCGAGTGTTAGATAGAGATCTAGAACGAAAACGAGATCTCCTAATATTTATTGAACATTAATGTACTTTCCATTTTATCCTAGTCAATACTTTCGACGAATCTTATTCGTTTAACATGTTCTAATTAGTTGTTAAGAATTTATCGTTTAATTTAATAAAATATTTAACAAATACTATAATAGCTTTAAAAATTGAAAAAAGTTTTTTTTTATTTTTCACTTTTTTGATTTTTTTGACCACAATTCAATCAATGTTAAAATATTTTGACAAAGAGCAATTCCGAGCAGACTTTCATCTTTATATTCATAGTAGTTTTATATGTTTTTGTTGATGGATTTCAAAGTAAAGAATTTGATCATTTATTTGAAAAACTTACTGTACAACTGATGAACTAAGGGTAGAGCATACTGTAAACTACAACTGCTGAACTAATGGCTTCGTAACATAAATTTTTCCGACAGCAAAATTATTCACGGATAAATTAAAATTCAAAAACTGCATTAATTAGACATCATCTGGAAGCTGAACCCTCTACACTCGTCCGTACCGCATATCACTATTGACATTATTATTATTATCGTATAATGACGGCTTCAGAAATATGCCCTTTATTTAAACTTATCTATACATGATTAATTGGTATTTTTATTTTTATCAAAATCGGTTCTCTTTAAATAATTAAAGTTTTAACTTTTTTCTTCCTTAAAATGTTAATTTACCTATATTTAAAAGTTTCCTATTGTTAGATCATCCTTATGAATATGTATAATAATTATTTCACCATGAGGAATGTGTATGAGTACAAAAATATCCTCATTTTAGACATAAGATAGGAGTCGATTTTGTTTTTTTTCCCCGTTGAGATATTAAAATAAAATATTAAAAAAAATGCCAAGAAAATAAACAGCATTTTAAGAATTTGGAAATATCTAAACGAACAAATACTTCCGCCAATAATTAGTTATCGATAAGTAAAAACAAAACTTTTTTATTTACTTATTGAAAAAAAAAAAACAAAATATATTACTTATAATATTAGGGGGCATTTATTAGAATAGAGATTACAGTAAATAATTCGATTAAGAATTGTATCGCTGATTTGAAGCCTTATTTGGTACTATTGAAAATGCTCTACTCTGAAAATTTAGTATGCGAATCCGTAGCCATTGCAACATGGAATTAGCTGTTTCGAAGAGTTGAGTCGAGCGAATGATATATCTTGGCACCCTAAAGCCTATCCTGGGCAGTATATAGAGGCTTTATTATAGAAAGCTTATACTTTTACTAATCAGCGGGGGTGGTTGTTGACCTGATGTCAGCTACTCTTGAAACAACTCGTTGGCCACCGGATCCCGCGTGAAAGAGGGGCAGAGGAAGCCTCGGTTCGCAATAAATTCGAACTAAATTACTGCTTACATCAGGCAGAGGCCACGGAAGCGCCTTTGGACTGGTAACCAGACGGGAGGACGGAGAATTCCTGCCAAATCTGGTAGTGAAGTTGCAAGGCTGTACTCTGGGTCAACCTCCAAGTACCACTCGGTAAGGCATTAGACTCTCATGGGCAAGTTGGCGTAACTAGCCGGTGGACTGTTTCGTCCCCAAATCTTTACGTTCACCTTACGGTTAAAAGAACGATCAATATCGTTATACCTTCCTGGGGTGACGGATTCGCCAACTCACCAGTCTATATGGGCTGTCTATCAACAATCGTGCAGCCCGGTCATCAAGAGGCAGCATGCTAAAGTGTTATAGACTGTTCTATATGACTCGAGTCATATGAGACTGTTTCGTCCTCAAATCTTTACGTTCACCCTAAGGTTAAAAGATCGATCAATATCGTTATACTTTTCTGAGGTAGCCGGTTCACTCACTCACCAGTCTATGGGGGCTGTTTATCAGCAGTCATGCAGCCCCGTCATCAAGAGGAAGCATGCTAAAATGCTATAGACTGTTCTTATATGAGTCGAGCGCAATATATTCAAGTTTGGTGATGTACTGGACGCTTCTTTCCATGCCGGTATTATTATAATTATATTTTTGTAATATAGGTTGAGCTACCAAAGAGAGAGTCTGACTAGGCAAAATATAGCCGGGAGCTGTTAGGGCGTCTTATAGTTTGTGAAAAGTAAGAGCGAAGATCGATTGAGTAGCACGCGGCCTCGCGGCCCCTCCATTAGTTCCGTATTAAAAATTTACGATTAACTATATAACGACCGCCGCAGGACGTTCGGGGCGTCGGCAGTCTACCAACGGAAAATAGGTTTGTTCCTTCAAAGCCTGACAATAAACAAACTTCTACATAAATATCAAGGTTCATAAAAATGCTTCTGGTTCATTTCGAAATTTAGCGTAAGATTATAATTTTGTATTAAATGATATAATTGTTTGATCCAAAAAAATATAACAAACTATGCATTACAAGAAAATACTCACCAAGTACATTTTTTGGCAAAATTTAGGTAAATATTTTGGGAAACTTTGAAATAAAAAAAAGCACTAATATTCTGTCCTAACGGTTTACACAGTTCGAATAAACGCTACAGAAGATAGACAAAATCATCAATGGACATTTATTAATAATGTTATTAAAGGAACATTCTAATATATTATACATTTATGTTATACTATAAATATCTAATAATAATTATATATTTTAAGATACAGCTGCCCATGCTCACTCTCGTACCATAAAAATACCACTAGAATACTTTCTCGACATATATTTGGCCTAGTGAGGCATTAAAATGCATATGGACCTGTACCTTTTACTCATCCTGGGAGGCCAAAAACGCCAAGCGGTGGTTAACAGATCCGTGCGTAGCCATTTTTTCTGTCCTCCATATATATTATATAAATATATGTAACAATAGATACCTAATTATTAAAAAAAAATTCTATTGTTAGTATTTATCTATACAAAATCGACCAAAAATGTGCGGCGTCGTTTTTGCGCGCGAAGGCTGGCTTCCGAAAGTAAAGCGTCATATTAAGAATACTCTGATACCTTGCAGATATTAATCATATTTAGAATACTCTAATTCCTATCAGATATTACTATGTCATACTTAGCAGTTTTTAATTAATAAAATATCATATTTAGAATATTCTATTACCTAGCAGATATGATGAAGTTACTTATAATTGGTAATAACTTTTAAATCCCCTACAAAACGTATCTTATTTCTTTTCCCATGAAATCATAATAGGCATAGTTTAAGACCAGAAATGTAATCAATCGTTAAAAGACACATTTAGAACTTTACACCCGAAATGTGACAGTGTTTTGTTATGCGCGTGTATTTCGAGGGCTAATCGCGCAGTCCGTTACATTGTTTATATTAGCAGGGTTAACGCGAGCGGGACCAGTGTTAAACGGCGATTGAAGGCGAGATCGCAAAACGCGGCGCTGCGCGAGTGAGACGGGCACGGAGCGGCGAGCGAGACGGAATTACTTACATGTAAAATTTAGGTTATATTGCATGCCCACGGAGGCATTAAAGTTTAAGCACGGCGGGCGGCAGGCAGTGCCCCCCTCCCCCTGACTAGTTTATAAGACTCTGAAAACAGTCTGACTATAGCACTCCCCCGCCCCGCCGCGCCACCTCTCACCCACCGCCCAGCGGCCGCCCAGCGCCTGAAGGGTGTGTGACGTCAACATCGGCGACGACTATACAATGGCCGATGATCATTTACTTTAAGACATTTATGAGACGCGGCTTAGGTTAAAGAAATCGGTAACGTTGAAATATTCATTGAATTCGACCCGTGAATTACTTTTCTATTCAAATAAAATTATTCTTTCAATGATGGCCTTAATATACACATAAGCAGCAGGTTTCACTGGGATTAAAGAAACGTACTTCGACAATAATAGGAACCAATTATGTACATAGCTATATGTACCTTAATTTTTATGACGATCCGGTATTTTTTCATTATTAAGTTTGGATGTTAGGTATCTACCTGTCAGTAAATCTGTTTACAGTGGTATGACAATTTCTAATATATAGTAGCATAAAATGATGACTACCTAGGTAAGTATTTGGTGTTTTAGTAGGCACCAAAGTAGTAAGGTACTTTCTTTTACTAACCAACTCCTTTATTTTTAGGTGACAAACAAAATCAAGATGTCAGCTCCGTTGCGATCTATGAAAATAATAGAAACGACTCCAGTTAATCCTACATTTAAATGGGAAAAATGCGTAATTTGTCAAAAGGACGACAACCAGCCCTTAATTATTCCAACGGATCGCGGGTATCAGTCACTAAGAGATAATTTAATTGAATATGCGAAGTATGATTCCTAGGTTCTAATAGAATCATACGCGAAGTGGCCTCTAGGTTCTAATAGTGCTCCGTAGGCTTTTCATAGAGACATCAGAATCTGCGGTACACTTACTTAAAATTCTACATAAAGCTAATTCGTGACTATCAAGCTCGCCACAGACAGCGGCGCACGACGATACACGCTTAAGACGCGGCCTGACCGCAATAAATAATCAGAAACATCACAAAATAGTACAATTTTTGTCCGTTTGGAATGCTACTGCGCGCAACGGGCAATCGCTTCGGCCGGCCTGGGAGCTCAGGAAACATCATCATTTATAAAACGCATAGATAGGACCTTATGCACATACATATATTATGCTGTAGTGCTGTATATAATGCTTTGGATATTAGAAGACTTTTTGTACAGGAGATTATTCAACATGGAAACCGAGTTGAAACTTATCTGAAACTTTTTTTTATTTAGCCCTTTGTTACTGAGAAAAAAAATATTGAAGACCTGAAAGTTAAAAATAAAACCCGCTTTTTGTCGATAACCTTGGCCTCAACGAAAAAAAGTCGTATATAACTTTAAACTCAATTTCGCATATTGAACAATATTAAGTACACTAAATCATCAAAATAAAATAAAAACTTAAATTTTTAAAAAGTAGATACGATATTTCACTCCGACCTTTCGTTTCAAGCTTTGAATATTAGAAGACTTTTTGTACAGGAGATTATTCGACATGGAAACTGAGTTAAAACTTATCTGCAACTTTTTTTGATATAGGCCTTTGTTACTGAGAAAAAAATATTTGAAGATTTGAAAGTTGAAAGTAAAACTCAATGAAAAAAAGTCATTAATAACTTTCAACTCAATTTCTCATATTGAAGAATATTCAGTACACGAAATCATTAAAATAAAAAATAAAAACTGTTTAATTTTTAAAAAGTAGATATAGGTATTTCACTCCGACAATCGTTTCAAGCTTTGGATATATTATGCTGTAGTGTATATAATGCTTTGGATATTAGAAGACTTTTTGAACAGGAGAATATTCATCATGGAAACTGAGTTGAAACTTATCTGAAACTTTTTTTTTGTTTTAGGTCTTTGTTACTGAGAAAAAAATGTTTGAAGATCTGAAAGTTGAAAATAAAACCCGCTTTTTGACGGTAACCTTGGCCTCAACGAAAAAAAGTAATATGCAACTTTCAACTCAATTTCTCATATTGAACAATATTCAGTACACAAAATCTTATACCAAAATACCACGACAACACCATATTGCTAAATCTACTTCTTATTGAAGTGATTTTTCTTTTTAAGTATATAAAAAAATACTGCCACCGTGGCATTAACACATTATTAGTAGATATATGGGTTTTGTAACACCCATTTCCTAGAGCAGGTATAATTATGTAGACCGTGCCTCTTTTTTGTTTGTTTAACGATCATCGAAAGGGACAGTCACTCCATTAGTATCGCACTTGAATTACAGCGGTTTTTAAGGGTCACCTTCCTATTAGTATGGATATTTTATGAGTTAAAAATATCACATAAGGTGACTATTAGTGCCAAAAGATTATCTTCTAGCCCGGGCATCAAAAAATACTTGAAAAAGACTGTAAAACAATGTACAAGACAGTAGAAGGATCAGTAAAATAACAGCAAAAGAGTCAGTTTTTCTTTATTGTGTACGTTAATATGACTCATTGAGGAGGAAATAACATTATCCATTGCCTGAAACGCTTTATTTAAAAGCAACAATATATAAAATTCGTAAACTAAGAATTTTAAGCAATATGAAGTCACACGAAATCACTGATCAATGAGAGCGTTTAAGTCCGGATAGGAAACCTCCAAAAAACGACCGGAGATACCGTAATTATAATATTATCTTTAATAATATCCTAATTTACATAAGTATGTCATAAGCATATACATAAAAAAATATGATGACTCAGATGAAAAATACCGTCCAGAAATCAGCTTGGCCATGCACCCCGCCCGAGTGGTATGTCGGTAGGTATATGGAAAAAATGTGAAAAAAGAATGTTAAAAACAGAAAATATCGAAAAAACATATTGCGGCGCCGGTTAAGATATTCGTAAGAATTTATAATGTGGTATCTCTCTGGGGCATGAAACGCGATTTTCTTTAACCGACTATTTCGGGTAAAGGCATGTTTGATAGAAATCCACAAGCCGTTGCTTCATCTTAGTTTCCCAAAAACTATTGCTACCTATTCGCGGAAATTGTATTTGATAAGTAAGCAGTAATTCTATTTTAAATATCGCTGATAGTGGCGTCTTTAACTGACGATCGGGTGGCCATGGTATCGTTTCAAGAGAGGCTGAAATTAGATCAACAACCACCCCCGCCTCATTGAAAGCTGTATGTCGTTTCGAGACTCTCCCGATTATTTGCCCGAGTGCGCAGTCGATTGGCTGATGTCGCACTATACACAAACCGCCCAGCTGCACCCGAAGAACATCACCGAAAACTGACCTGTATACTCAGTTGCAGAGGGGCAAAAGTCCTTATCAGGCTGGAACTTCTAGCTACCGAATGTGAGCTGAACCGTGAGTTGGGCCGAACCAAAAATCGAAGCGAGATATAGTGGCCCAACTGCACGAGAACCATTAGCAGTCCAACATGCACATAATCAGTCAAAGATGTTGTTTTGAGTACCAATCGGACGATTCAAAGAGTCTCTGTGAGTCAATCAATCAATCAAACTATACTTTATTCAGAAACCAGTAAGGTATGGAAAATATACAGAGTTACCTATATTGTATCGCCTAATACAATTTTAAAATGAGTAAATATATTAAAAAGAATAAAAAGTATATTACATATATTGTATAAAAATGTATATTTCCGGAAAGTACTCAATCAGACCTTACATTTGCCACTAACACGATTTATTTAAGTTAATTTATTGACATTCGTACATTTAGGCAACTACTTATTTGATATTTGGACAGTAAATTTGTAGAGAGTAATAATTAAACAATTTGTATAATTTATTTTGCTAAAATAATATTCCAAATACTTAGCTTCGTTACTTGGCCTAGCTGAACTTACCGCCCCTACATATTCAATTAAAACAGGTGGAGAAAAGAACAGGGTGATTCCAAGATGGGTTCCCGTTCATGCAGGAATCGAGGAAAATGAAAAAGCCGACGAACTTGCTAAGACGGGAGCAAAGGGAACCTTATACGGCCCTGAACTTTGCTGTGGCGTACCAAAAAGCCTCGTAAACCTAATGCTCAAAAAATATGTTTAAAACAATCCGTCAACCACTGGAACAACACGTCAGGTTTGAATCATTCAAAAGCGCTAATTAAGGCTTACGTTAACCGTTGCTGTTGACTTTTGAGGAGTTCCCTCGTCGGGAGCCAACCCAGGGTACATCGTCCATGTCATGGTGAAACTTAGAAGTTGCTATTTTAATTGAATGCGTATACAAAATTTTGGATCTCTGCTGTTGACCGTTGAGGAGTTTTCTCATCGGGAGCCAACCCAGGGTACATCGGCCATGTCATGGTGAAACTTAGAAGTTGCTATCATAAATGAATGCGTATACAAAATTTTGGGTCTCTGCTGTTGACCGTTGAGGAGTTCCCTCGTCAGGAGCCAACTCTGGGTGGACGGATTTCAACCACAATCTTTTCAGCTCATGCCATGACCAAAGGATGCCTGCATGCCAAATTTCAGCTCAATCGGAAGAAGCGTTTCGGCGCTATCGTCGGAGAATACACACAAACACACCACAGACACACATAAGTGCGTCAACAATACTTTTCCTAAACAGGAAAGTAAAAAGGAATAAAATGCTTGATTTCAAAAAACTGTAATTTTTTTGACCAAAGATCTGATGGAGCAGCAGTCAAGACGCACGATCAGTAACGTAAGTACTCTGGAATTTAAAGACAATGTCATCAAAAGAGTAGAAGAACTAAAGGATTCTTTAGGAGAATTAGTCAAAGATCGTGTACTTAATGGGTATGACTTGATCCCAGCTGAATCAAAGAACCATACCGTTTTCTATACTAAGTTCTTGATTAGAATACTATCTAATAAAAATAAGTCAAAAATGGTTAGAGCATGATTTAGAACCCCAAAATGTATCCTGGAGCCAAAGATAACAATATTACCACCAGCTCCATACTTTATACTCTATTCTGTTATTGTAAGAATGGGTGTGGTCCACACTGCGGGTGCAGAAAATAGGGATTGCAATGCACTTTAGCTGGTGGCCGGTGTATTGGGAAAGCTTGTCTCAATGCTGTTTCATTGCAAAGCGACTCCGAGGAAGAGAGTACATTTCACCAGTAATTTTTCGAAGGCCTGAAACAACGATTCAGGACAACGAAGATGACGACAATGAAACAGGAATTTTCAAACCTCAGAAGATGACGACGATGATGAAGAAAAATAAGAAGAAAATACTTTTTTTTACATATTCATGGTGTACTTTTTAATTATAAGAGATATAGATGTAGGAAATGATATCTTATGGGACAGCCTTGGTAAAAAGTTACTAAAAAGAATTCTACCAATAGATAACCAACAAATAGATCAGCAATGGTCGCAATGGTACAAGGCTCATAAAGACCTTATAGTTCCTTCTCTTAACATCGAAAAGTGACAAAATAGTTCACTTTGTGATACTAGCACCAACTTTTAGTATGTTATTATACATGTTGTTTTCTCTACAAAACCGTCGGGACCCCAGCTGTATAGTACCTGGATCCGCAGATATGACGTCATCAAAATGGCGGCCACCGCATTTTGAAAACCCCGAATTATATCGAAACTCTTAGCTCTAAGTGCATGTGCGAGGTGTCAAATGAAAGGTAATTAAGTGTTCTACAATAACTTTTTAACATAAAATCACCTGACTAGCCCAGTTAAGACAATAATAAAAAAATGTGAAAATTTTTTTTTTAAATACTCCATATTTTGATTATAGTCTGTAAATTATTCATTTTAGACAAAAACTATGTATGACTAAAATATCAAAAGGTTTATCAGCTTTTCACAAAAAAAGCAGTAAACTAATCGGTTGGAAAATGCCTTAGTTAAGCCGCTTTTAGCAAGGCGCTCTCTCTCTCGCGCGTCGCGACGTCGCCGCGTCGTTTTGCATTGTTGCCGTCTTTATAACGGCCGCCCGCGCTGCATCGCACGTGTTACTTGCACGTAGTTGCCAATTTTACTTCACCTCTGATATTCTAATCAGTTATTCGAATCCCCTTATTTGTGGATTAATTACATTACTAAGGAATTGTTATTGTTGTCAACTGTTAATAGTTTTTTAATGGTGTTATTGTTTTTAGTTTTTTCTATTAATATTAAATATACCGTGATTTATTGAATCTGCACGAGCTGGTAGGTAGGTGACCATGAATCTGTCATTTTGCATGAGCTTTAGATACAATGTAGGTACAAAATCTAATGTTATCGTGGTTTTTTGACATTATAAATAAATAAGATCCGCACCCGACGTTTCGTCGATGTTGCAACCGCCGCTGTCCGGGGTAGGCTAGACACTGTCAGTCTACCCTAGACAACGGTGGTTGCAAAATCGCCGAAACGTCGGGTGCCCCAAAAAACTTCACGCGGTAAATCCATTTTTATCCTATTTATTTATAATGTAAGTACGTTTTGTAATTCCTGTAAAAAAATATGTTGTTTATTATTTACCGATTTCTTTTTATTATTTGACTTTTTTAATTAGTTAATAGTTAAGGATTATGTCTGTTATTTTTAATAAACATTTTGTTTCTTGTTTCACTGGGATTAAAGAAACGTACTTCGACAATAATAGGAACCAATTATGTACATAGCTATACCTTAATTTTTATGACGATCCGGTATTTTTTCATTATTAAGTTTGGATGTTAGGTATCTACCTGTGAGTAAATCTGTTTACAGTGGTATGACAATTTCTAATATATAGTAGCATAAAATGATGACTACCTAGGTAAGTATTTGGTGTTTTAGTAGGCACCAAAGTAGTAAGGTACTTTCTTTTACTAACCAACTCCTTTATTTTTAGGTGACAAACAAAATCAAGATGTCAGCTCCGTTGCGATCTATGAAAATAATAGAAACGACTCCAGTTAATCCTACATTTAAATGGGAAAAATGCGTAATTTGTCAAAAGGACGACAACCAGCCCTTAATTATTCCAACGGATCGCGGGTATCAGTCACTAAGAGATAATTTAATTGAATATGCGAAGTATGATTCTATTCCATTTCATATGCATATTGAGAATATTTACAAAACGCTTCAAGGTAACACAGCTAAATACCATAAAACATGTCGGTTAAAATACGATGCCCTAAAAATTTCCAGGCTGAAAGCAAAGTCGAGCAAACTGCCGAATATAGAAATAATACAACCACCAGACACTGAAACGAGTATGAATACGAGGTCTGAAAAACCACAATGTTCGGACATCTATCAACAGTGTTTATTCAGCGATAAACCTGAAACAGTTAAGAAGAACCTTGTTTCAGTCTCAACCTTTAGAATTGAACCCGATATTCATCGCTATGCGGTACTGTTACAAGATGAAGTACTTCTGAAAAAAATACATTCTACCGATTTAGTTTCCATGGAGGCAAAGTAACATAAAGTATGCTACGTTAAGCTTCTGAATTAAGTGCGAAAGATGACAAACAGGCAATCATCTGAATCAGAAAGCTCAACCAATCAAACAGCATATGGCTCCATATTCTTCGAACTCGTCTCTCATATACAGGAAACCTACCTATATAGCGCTGAAGCTCCGGTTTTTCGTCATGCTGACCTGGTCACGAAATTCCAGCATAGGAATCAACAGTTAGGTTTAGAAAAAATCGACCTCAACCGCACCCGACTGAAAGAACAGCTACTGCAATTTATCCCAGGCCTTCGCGAAGACAAAGTAGGCAGAGATATTTTGCTGTTTTTTGAAGGTGATGTGCGATATGCAATTGAAAGTGCTTGTCAGTATAATGCGATGAGCGATGGCATGTGTCTAGCTCGTGCTGCAAATATTATTCGCAAACAAATGTTTGAAGAGTATCCCAAATTCAACGGTTCTTTTAAAGACAAATTTTCTGGCGAAAATTGCGTTCCTAAGCAATGCATTTTGTTTTGTCGAATGGTACTTGAGGGTGCACTTACTGAATGTTTAAAGAAGTTTACTACCGAAGAATCCCAAATAGATAGACACTTGGTTGCAACGAACATTGCTCAGTTGATGAGGTTTAATTGTAAAAAGACAGTTACGCAAAGCGACAATAAACGGCACTTTTCCGATCGAGAAACGCCGCTACCATTATATGTTGGTATGAAACTATATAACGCTCATGCACGAAAAGACGTAATCGACAAGATATTTGAGTTAGGTTTAAGCGTTTCCTACCGAAGAATAACCCAGGTTACAGAAATGGTAGCAATTAGTGCCTGTGACCCAATACAAGCAGCAAGGATTTGTTTGCCCTCAAAACATGGTGAAAAATGTATTTACATGTGCAGCGATAGACAACATTAACCACAACACGTCTTCAAACACCTCTCTTGACTCTTTTCATGGTACATCCATATCTCTAATTGTACATCCTGAAGAAGAAACCAGTCAAGTGAAAATTACTCCATTGTACCTGAGTAAAATAGATAAATACGAAGTATCACTTCCCGATTCATATACTAATATACCTCCAACGCAAAAACAACACTCGGACCTTCCTATGCAAACAATAAACTACGTAACTCATGACCAAAATACATTAAACCCTGTTGCGAATACCAAGGATTGGTTAAACCACGTTACGATGGCTCTTAAAAATAATGAAGAATTTCTGCCTTGGGCAGCTTACAATTCCCGCAAAGAAAATCCGAAATGTATTTTTCACTTTTTTGTTATTATTTTCTTAACTGGGCTAGTTGGGTGGTTCTATGTTAAAGTGTTACTATAGAACAATTAATTACCTTTCGTTTGTCACCTTGCATAATATGTACATAGGGCTAAGAGTTTCGAAATAAATCGGGGTTTCAAAATGCGGCGGCAGCCATTTTGATGACGTCATATCTGCGGATCCAGGTACTATACAGCTTGGGTCCCGACGATTTTGTAGATAGAATAATATGTTTAATAACATACTAAAAGTTGGTGCTGGTATCATAAAGTTAACTATTTTTATGCTAAGAGAAGGGACCAGCGCGAGCGGCCGCGATTACGACGGCAACAACGCGAGACGACGAGCGGAGAGAGATCGACTTGCTAAAAGCGGCTTAACTAAGGGATTCTCCATCCGATTAATTTACTGTTTTTTTAATGGAAAGCTGATAAACCCTATTGATATTTTTGTCATACATAGTTATTGTCTAAAATCAGTAATTTACAGCGTATAATCAAAATATGGATTATTTCAAAATTCAATTTTCACATTTTTAAAATTATTTTCTTAACTGGGCTAGTCAGGTGGGCATATGCAAGGCTTTATTCTAGAACTTTTAATTACCTTTCATTTGACATCTTGCACATCTACATAGGGCTAAGAGTTTCAAAATAATTCGGGGTTTTCAAAATGCGGCGGCCGCCATTTGATGACGTCATATCTGCGGATCCAGGCACTATAGAGCTGGGGTCCCGACGGTTTTTTAGGGGGAACAATATGTTTAATAACCTATTAAAAGTTGGTGCTGGTATCACAAAGTGAACTATTTTTATGTTAAGGGAAGGGACTATTAGAAATGCCCCAAACAACAAATAAGAAAATTAAAAAAATACTTGGCCTACCGGGTTTATTCTTGACGTCCGCGAAGAAGTAGAACGAGAAAAAACTAAACTGCCAAATGATGACTATCAAAACGCAAATTTAACACGGCGATTTATATTGAAGACGCTACTTTCTCCTTATATGGGAGCAAGTGGTTGTCGCAAGGCTGCGCGCCCTGCTGCAATGCCCTCGGAGCTCAAGTAATTCAAGTAAACGGTTTTTTATAAAATATTTGTTGTTTTTGTAGTTATCAAAATAGCTAAATATATATTTCCGGAATGGTCTTAATGAGACTTTTCATTTGATACTAAACACGATATATTTATGTTAATTTATTGATATTTGGACATTTAGAGAATTACTTATATGACATTTGAACAGTTTATGTACCCTATGACACTCGGGATGACATAACGATTCTAACATTAAAACACACTCCTAAATCAGTTCAATCGTTTAGAAGTTAGGGTGGAATAAAGAAACGGAAAACATACATAGATGAACACATCACACTCTTTTTTTCGTTGGGCAGTCGTGTTAAAATGGCAGGGCTCAGTCGTATTCGAGACGTTGCGATCTGTAGCGAGCCGTAGAGATTCCTTTACTATATATTTTAACCGACGAAATGAATTGTATAGAAACAAATGTCTTTTGTTTCTATACAATGTATTTTCTTTAATAATCGATCCAACAAACCGAAATGGTCCCGCTGGTAGGGGTTAAGGGCCCGTTAGTCAAATTCGCCTACGCCTGTAATCTTATTCGGCGCTCCCGTAACTCTCTCTATCACTCGGTAATGGACTTTTAGGCTAATTGCATCCTTTACGATGCGATCTGTCCTCTCACTGGCGTTTTTTAAATAATTCCGAGCATTTTTACGAGTCATATGAAGCGACATATCTAATTACTTTATAGTTTTTAACTTAATATAAAGAATCCCCTATATTCTAGCGACTTTTTTGTTGTCTCACTTGGTCTAGTAGTGCTCTGTGAGCTCTTTATAGAGACACCAGAATCAAGGCGTTTTTTGCGGTACACTTACTTAACATTCTACACAAAGCTAACTGGAGAATATCAAGCCCGCCACAGACAGCGGATGCAAGAGTATTATCTCTTTGAAGGAAAATATATTATCAGGACTGAAAACCAAACAAATAATCTTGATATCTGGAAAATCCATATGTGAAATGCGCAGAAAAGGGATTTTTGTTACAAGATGGCCAGCAGCTCTTCAGTTTATCAGACAAATTGTCTAAACATCGCACGCACGGCTGGCGCATCCACTTAACACTTAACATGTGACTATTCAGCCGCGATTTAGATATATTGATGGTATTAAACAAAAACCTTTCTCGAGAGACGCTCTAACGAACTGAAAATTAACGTTTAAAATATTTTTAAAGAGACATTTACTCAACTCATGAATACCCCCCCCCCCCCCTCCCCTCCCGTCTCCTTGCTTGTCCTTATATTCCACTCCTTAATTTAATATCGAGTTGGCATACGTTACTAATTACTGTTTTTTATTTTATACTATGATGACTATTAATTATCTAAGTGTATTCATGTATTACTTGTCAATCAATTTGCCCACATAATAAGTCACAATAACTGCCACTTGGCAATAGGCCCACCACATTGTATCCTTTTGTGTGTGCAAGAAAGCTTTTCAAACAAACAAACAAACAATCGTTTTTTAATTTATTACGATTAAACAAGACAGTCAGACAAACATACAAACGGATAGACGCCAAGAAGCGTCTTTATACAACAATTAAAATACAAAGCCCCCACTTTGTGTTAAAAGCGTTAAGATATGTGGGTCATGCTACTCCCCACCTGGGTGAACAGAGAAATGTGGTTAGTTGGAAAATAATAATTTAATGACTCCTAGCGTCATTACTTATTTAATATTCGCACCATTTTCTATTTCGAGATTTTATTATACTTTATTATACACGATAAATTCAAAATTCCGAGTTTCACCAGCAATGTAATCGCGATATTATTGATTTAGTAATGAGTTGTTTCTTTGTTCAAACTGCTAGAGCATCATTATCGCATTTAAACAGTTTCTTACGTGGAATTATTAATAACTAGCCGTTGGCATGCGCCTTAGGCTCGGCCTAAGTTCTGGCTAGCGCACTGGCCGGCGGCCCTCTCGCGCAGTGAAATATTGATATCTTTTTAAGTAATTTAATTGTAAAAATTTATGTAGAGAGTCCATCGGAAAAGTTCGCTCTTTAAAAGCGTGTAATTTATGCAAGGCATGGACAAAGCATCTCATTTGATGCACACGGTAGGCGGGTTTGTTAGTCGCAATTAGCTGGAGCGGTACGCACCCTCACTTTTTAATGTCGAAGCGTACTTTACAAAGGATGTGGTTCATTACGTTTTTTCATTCCTCATGAGATTATATATACCATTTATTGACAATAAATATGTACGAAAAATGTAGGTTTCCGCAAAACTAATCTCTCACCTCTCATTATGTTTCCAAAGGCGTCCCTCGGGAATCGATACTTAGTTTTTTCTCTACCTCTTTTATATCAACGACATTACTGGTTGCATGTGATCCGTGGATCATGAAATAATTTCTTTCGCGGATGCCACATCCTATATTTTTTGGTTGCAAAAATAAAGATGAACTTACAGGAAGAAATAATAAAACCTTTGATAGGATTGTTATGTGGAACCAAGTTAGCATGTTAAGCAATCAAAGTTCGTGATACTTTTATTTAGCAAAGCATGTGCTTTTATAACAAAATTCCAGCACAAGTCAGAAGCCTTGGAGAGAACCCATTTAAAGAAAGATTGTCGATAATCTGGTAAATAATCCGATTTACAGCATAAGTGAATTTGAAAATACTGAATCCACGTTGCATGCCTATGATTAATTTATTATTACATTTTTATTTATACTTGACATAAAATGTTTAACTTAACTAAGGTATAATGCTGAATTTGACATTTTATTGTTATTTTCATGATCTTTATCGGTTTTCTATAATTCATCATTTTGATATCATTATCTCTATTTAATTTAATAAATTCACAATTTTCAATAATACAACTATAATTATAGCTACGCTTTTTATAGTTTAATTGGCATTATTTTAGGCATATATTTTCGCATCCAACCAAGAGTAGGAATGGCTTACCAACCGGAGTAGCATATTGTATTGTTCATTCGTCTCTCCAGTTGCCTGTCCCGTTGTAGTCCACGGCCCCAAAATTCTCAGTCGGGGTCCTGTCTTTTCTCTATAACCGTTTATATTTATATCGAATCGAATGTCAAATATGTTAAAGTCAGAAAATATTTTGTCGGAAGGAAAGCGGCATGGTCTTGATGTGATCACGCGTAATTAGTGCTTTCTAAGCCTTTATTAACGGTTCAAGGATAGTTTTTGACGCTCCGCCCTATCCGATATATCCATAAGGAATTCATGATTGTCCAAGTGCGTACTAGGTTTATTTAAGCATAGATGAACTCTCTTTGCTGTCTGGTCTATTTAAAACCTATTAATTTGTATGCCAAGCGTTCGCTCCAGTGACTAGCGCAAACAGTGTCTCATCACAGATTTTCCTTGTCCATTCCTGGTTGTTTTCGCGTATCTATGCTGAATGAACAGTATTTAGTTTGCTTATTAAGGGTTAGTATTTTTTTCTTTTGACCAATTATACATACGTTTAAGCCTAATTCCAAGAGGTTTGATCCAAATAACAATGCAGTGTCGCCGGAAAATAATACAATATCACCCGATATATTCTGATATCGATATATAGTATCGATATTGGGCTGTAGTTAGTGATGCCAGTTTTTGTCTTCCAAATTAAACGGTGATAATACGTTGGCTTCTTTAAAAAGGGATTTTTCTTGGTCGATGCTGCAGGTGAAAATACTGCACCGTTTATTTATAAAAGTTTTGTCACAAATAATTTCTAAATTATAATAGAAAATTATACAAGGTGATTTTGTAAGATGTACCGCATATCATACCTGATGCAGAGTCACCATCTCCCCTACGTTGCCAAAGTCACCGTGCACAAATTTCTATTATTATTTCGACATGATTGTGCCCAACTCGACTGTGATGGTGCCGGCGTCTTCCTTGCAAGCGGCTACTCGTATTGTTTAAATAAGACAGACACTATTGCTCCTGTATATATCAACTCAAATAGTGATTTAAATCGTATATGGGTATAAACAAAATAGTGTCAAAATAAGGAATAATGGCATGAGGATAATGGAATTCTACAACAAAGGCCACTTAGAATTACAAAAATATAATCATGTTATATTACATTACATTTTCATCGTGTCCAATTGACGGCTAAAGACCGCTCTTGAACGGGTCAAAATAATTCGGTTAGGTAGTAAGTCTCGTTACTACTCTCTACTGAACATAGAAAGGTAGTCAAGAATTAACTACTAGATTGTCAAACTATAAATATAAATAATCAAAATAGAAGCCCAATATTTGAAGTAGTTAGTAATTCGAAAAGATACGTAGTAAAATAATTCATTGTAATATTCAAATTGTCAGTAAAATAGTCATGTATATGGATAGAGATCGATGAATTTATGCATTAAATCTCTAATTCATTTGATTGCTAATCCGTTAAAAATCTGCACAGCACATCGTGGACAAAAAAAAAACCATTACTTTATTGAAAATGATGCTGTCGACCTTACAATATATAGAGAAGTACCCACCGCCCCCCAACGTACCAGCCGACAAAGTATTTGCAGTACGTACCGCCGTCTATTTCAGATAAGAAACCAGTTTAACAATATTGTATGTTTCAGTTCGCGAGTGAATTAATATAATAATGTGTAGCATGCATATAGACTAAAAGACTTTAAAGCTAAAGAGTCCATAAAAAACACACAAAGGATTCGCAGGTGAATAGCATAAAACAAAAATATAAAATTTGTTGTGAAATAATTTAAGAAATATTAAATTTTAAAAAATGATTTTCGTATACTGATGTAAGAGGTACACTGTTGTATAATTACTAATAATACATTCATGTCCGGGATAAAATAATTATTTTTAATTGTGCCATGAATAAGCCATGAAGTGCACGTATATCGGACATCGAATCAAATTTGAAATCACAAACATTATTGATAACTAAATTCTGAAAGCAAATACATACTTCGTAGAACTCAGAAGGTAGTATTGCAATATTCATACACCTTCATTTACATTATGTATAAGTAAATTGCATAAGGTGCAGTCAATTTACCTTTATACTGTAGACAATATCCGGTCGACCCGCTAGACACCATTACAAATACATGCACAGCTCGGGCTAAAATATTAATTCGACAAGTATGAGACCATTATTAATCGGAGTGCACCGTTTGTCTGTCGTGCTATGGACATTTATAATATATCCGTTTGGATGTCATTATTGCATACATAGCATAAGACAGAGCCTATGTTTATTATACCTAAAATATATAATAATATACGTAAGCTATTGCATAGCATTTTTAACAACATATGCAATTATAATTATTTATTTATTTTATTTATTTTATTTTTTTCTTATATCAGATAACTGCGCTTTATCGAAAAACGTTGAAATTATTCCGAATCATTTGCGGCTGCGGAAGCAAATGATTCGGAATAATTTAAAGGTCTTCCGATAGAGCTCCGCGCACGAATTTTTTATTCGATAAAGCAAAAAAAACGGATTACTCGAAAAAATCGTAGATAAAAAGATAGATTATTAAATTATCTTTAAAATGGTGCAGGTTTCGTAATAATACGCCAGATAGTATTTGCGTAGTAGTCGTTTTTGTGTTCGGTTAGACCTAATTTCACAAATTAATTACACTATGTAATATAAATAAAATATAAAATATTCAAAGCTAAGAATATTAGGAAAATGTTCTTGTTTAACATATATTTTTTCCGAATCGTAAGCAGTACTCGTTTAGACGTACTTATCAGTTTAAAATCATTAATTTTCGTTAAGAAATTTCTTCATTCGGTCGCCGCGCTGGCCTAGGCCCGCGATAAAAGCTATGCAATAACTTAAAAACAATAATTAATTTCATCAATAATAGATAATATTGACGGAGGACGCAATCAGTTAAAATACTGATTTTCAGTGCGCTCTATTGGCCTTGGTAATATAACGTAAGTATAGGATAATATTAGGTATGTATAGGAGATTGTCTATTTCATAGTCCATTTTGATAGTCCCGATAGACCTGCTTAGTCAATTTTACAGCGCTGTAGTTGTGTACACGTAACTGCCGTTGTACGCAGTTGGTTTATGCCTGTGTATGAAAGCATTGTGCTAATAGCCAATAGACAATAGTGTTTTATTCATCCAAAATTATAAATTGGATATGTCATAATACTCAAATTGTAATAATATGTCACAAATAATCAAAATATAAATGTTTTAAGTAATTAAAAAAAGGTATCTGTAAAAAAAGTTAAGAAAATTAAGAGCCTAAACCAAAGCAACGAATAATCAGGGAAAATTATACTAAAATATAAAAGATAAATGCTCAATAATCACATAGGTAAAACTACAATATTTATAATGAATAATCAAACATTATCCAACTATTCTTATATCTTCCTCGGATGTTTGAATGTAAGAATTATATAGGTATCTATTACTTTTGGTAATACGTATTTATCTATAATAAATACATGGTCATATTTTTTCGCCAGTGTTTAACTCTATAGTGGAACGTTTTTGGTTCTACGGTGGGTCATGTTTAGGACGGCAGATTTATTAAGAATGGAGGAACGTGGCTTCTAGGTGGAATGTGTATGCAAAACCTGACGCAGTCATTTTGAGTCCTCTGAATCCTATTTTGGTCCGATTTGTGCCAGCATGGTCCACATACGCCGTAATCAAGGATGAGTAAAATAAAAGTGTTTATTAGGAGAACCCTAATATCAGTAAGAATTTTAAACATATATTTCAGACGAGAGATGCATTATGGGAATTTGGAATTTACGTCGGTCTCGAAAGGAAGATGTTCATCAATGTTCAGTTCAGAATTACGGGTATTTTCTACTCGAGGGATTGCTACCTGAGCAATAGTAATTCCTGGGCTAATTAAGGAATTGAATTTTGACAGGTTAAGCGGAGATCCTATTACCAGGTATGAGGGAGGAGTTAAGATTGAGCCCATTCATCTTTAATCAATATGATAAGTTAGAAAGGTCTTCATTCATTTTGCTAACTGCAGAGTTAGCGACGTTTATATGGAAATATAGGACATTTGTAAATGTCGACTAAGACGGGTGAACCCGTCACCTCAGGAAGTTTTAACGATAATGACCGCGCTGTCTCCCGTGAGGTGACCGTAGAAGACTTTGAGACGATACAAATCTACCGTCCAGTAAAGCCACGGACCCGCCAGAGGCCAACGCCTTATGGCGAGACACCAGAAAGTTATCCCAGTGGGGCCACCTCACCCCCTGGCTACCAGTTTTGGCAAGAATAAAACTTCAGGCTACCTTCGTCTTTACGACTGGTTACTGTAACGATGTCACTGTCTTATTGCAGCGGTAATTCAATATGAATTTATCGCGCACCTGGGTGTCTTTTGCCC
The DNA here is from genome assembly GCA_944548615.1 of Micropterix aruncella. NCBI lineage: Eukaryota > Metazoa > Arthropoda > Insecta > Lepidoptera > Micropterigidae > Micropterix > Micropterix aruncella. The sequence continues at coordinate 22,507,316 of OX155980.1, forward strand.
GTAATGCCACTCGGGATCGGGTGGCCCATAGTTTACATGCCATAAGAGTGGCATGACAACAGGTCAACATCCACCCCAGCTAATTAGGAGACAGTATATTTCTATAGTCTACACACTCCTTCAGTAATTAGTCAGAGTGCACAATCGATTGGCTGACGCGCACGATGTGCAAACCGTCCAGTAGAGCCGGAAGGCAATCCCCAGGATAAACCGAACCAGCAGCCGTGAGGCCTGAGATGCGAGAGTCCTTTCCGGGATAGTCCCTCAACTCGGGGAGGCAACTGAATAGGGTCTGTATCGTGAGTTGGACCGACCCGAGAACACATTGGATCTTATGGCCCGAGTTGCATGAAACCATTCGCTACCGAAAAGAGTGAACAGTTAGATGTCATCTGCATACATGTGATTGAGTCATGGAAGTTATCGCATATATCAAAGGCATATAAAGAGTAGAGCGTTGGAGCATGCTGTATTTAGAGATGTCGTCAATCTTGATAGTATGTCTATAAATAGAGGTCTCTCCTTGATATCTATGCGTTTAAGTGCACTCCTATATGCGTCTGCTAGTAAAAATTAATACAAGTAACAATATAATCGTTAATTCCACTAGTAGCAGCCAGGGTTGCACAAATACCACGTGACGCGCTACATTGCCCGTGCTGAAAATCACATAAATCCAAGTCTTTCTTAAATTTAGCACTTACTGCTACTCGATTTATCGCGAAAAGCGCTGGGCTGCGCGAACGCTCTGTCTTCAACGATAATACTCATTTGGGTATAACGTTTAATGCCTAGTTAGGTGACACTATCCAACTGACTTTCTCTCTAGGGAGCTAATTGGCCCTTGCTGAGTTGGCCATGAAGACCCATTTGTTTAGGGTCGGTCACACTTACGGGTCAACACCCATCCGGCGACCTCCACGCATGAGCCCGGGTAGGACTGTGGCCTTAGGGCTAGTTTTCCCTAGGAGTCAAACTTCTGGCGCTCCTAGACGGTCTGCGCACCGTGTGGCGTCAACCAATCGATTGTGCATTCTGACTAACAGTCGGGGGAGTCTGGAAGCAGTACTGTTTCCTATAGAGCGGGGTGGTTGCGGACCTTACGGCGACTGCTCTTAAAACGACCATCGGCTACCCGATTACGGGTGAAGAGCCGGGCAAAGGATGCCGTGGTCCGCGATAGATTCGGTTGACACCATTTCACCGCTACGTAAGGGATAGGACCGCGCAAGCGACCTCGGACTCGTAACCAGCCAAGAGACCGGAGTAATTTGGTCGCAACTGGAAGTAAGGGCGTGAGTGTAGGCCCGCTGGGTAAAATTGCTGGCTATCTCGAGGATAAGGCGTTGGCCTCTTACGGGTATGTGACGGAGCTTGACGGTGGATTATTTTGTCGGTGGGATATAAGTCTTCTGCGCTCACTTTACGGGAGATAGAACGTTTATTTCGTTAAAACTTCCTGAGGTGACTGGTTCGCCCGTTGTAGTTGACAACTCTACATGACTTTCTCTCTCGTATTCGAATCGAGCACCGTGTGATACTATTAAATATGAAATAGTGACGAAAACATTTTCATGCATGCACTGCTTAAAACCAATAACTAAATAAATAAATAAAAAATAACTGCTCGGCAACTGTGTCGGAATTCAGATTTTGACAGTAACATATAATATCAGCGTACTAGCCGGAATAACACACGAGAGGCTGAAAGGAGGATACGACGCCTTCCCGTGCAGAGAATGGTCATGACATGGATACAGATTGATCAGTTGGGTTTTGCATATAACAGATACGACATGTTCGGATATTCGCCCTATTACTTGTCAACGCTAAAAGCGTGGAAAATTATTAGATATATTTCAAAGGAAGTCGATTCTGAAAGAAGAAAAAATACGTGTGGCACTCGGGGACTGCCGCGGTAAAGCTATTGCATAGCATTTTTTAACAACTTATGCAATTATAATTATTTATTTATTTTATTTATGTAGTATTTTTTTTCTTTGATATTAATTCAAGTTTTTTCTTTGATATTAATTCAAGTTACACTTTTTGAGCGTTGTGACCGATAAGAAAACATTTTTTTTCTATTATTGAATAAATGAGAAGTTAATATTGTTTAAAATATTTTGATTATCTTACAATACATGTAGGTTATTGAGGAATTGTTATCATTGAAACTATAGGTTTATGGTAACTGAAATAAGAAATACAGAAACATACTGTATTAATTCAATTTATTTCTGATATCAGATAACTGCGCTCTATCGGAATACTCGTTTAGACGTAATTATCAGTTTAAAATCATTAATTTTCGTTAAGAAATTTCTTCATTCGGTCGCCGCGCTGGCCTAGGCCCGCGATAAAAGCTATGCAATAGCTTAAAAATGTGTAAGTACATATTCTTCAATACGCTTGAACTTGCCTTACATATTGAACCTGTCATTTTATCGTTAAAAGATATCTGCGCTGTGAAAGCGTTACTTAGTACTGCAGTTTAGCAATTACATTTTATTAAGCTTTGGACGATCGATAGACTCTCGGGCTGTTATAGGACTTTCGGCTGAAGCCCGATAAAGTTTTAAGTCATCATTTTTATGATTTACTTTTATTACCTTTAAAAAAAGAACTTTCTGTATCACGATAGTATATTTTTATTATATCTTGTTATTAAAGAGTTTTTTTATTTTAATCTCTGACAATTTTTTTTTACCAGGAAATTAAGAGAAAGTTCTGGTATAATCCATCAAACATATCTTTATAAGAAACTAATTATATGACGTTAAAATATTGTCGATGTTGCCTCCCAAAAATGCAATTTATAAAATAATGTTGTTTTGGTGTTCAAAATCAGCGTTTAAGCATGGTCGTCAGTTTGTAGCACCATTGCGGTAACTCAATATTACCGAGCAATATCATTAGATACATGTACACAGTACAATTTATTCAAGTATATAGTAGCAGTACTGTAATTTCGTGCCACTATGCATACCGTGAGGCGGGGAATGACCCATTAATTTCCTTCCCATTAACCTTGATTAAACTAAGCCAACAACTAAGGTGACTTATGAAATACTTTTAATTACTTTCAACCAACGATACTAAAATTACTACATTGTTCACACTCGATCTATCGACATTACGCTTTAAATCAACGACAGCGCCATCTATTAACGCGCGACAAATCTACACTCATACATAGAAGAAATAATATTTTTGTTATTATGGGTGGTATAAGTAGGCTGACTGCCAGCCTTCGGTTTGCTACTATTATCAGCTTTGTTGTTATGAGTAAGCTGACTGTCAGCAGTGAGTTTGCAACTGTAGGAATGTAGATAGGCCCATTGACCCATTGCTTGAGAAAGCTAACTGCCAGCAGTCAGTTTGTTACTATTGAAAGCAGCCGTGTACATTGTACTTAAGACCGATTGTATGAAGAGCTATACACGATTAGTGTACCGTATTTTGGCGCAAGAACCTATCAAATGCATTTTGACTTATTAAAATATAATTATACTTTTTTCTTCCTACACCACGTCTTATTACGTTTCGCCATGAAATAATGTTTTGAGATCCAGTGCAGTGAGATCATATCGTAGAATTGTATAATGTCATCGAAAAATTTACTGTAAGTTTCATTCCGATGTAATCAAGGCGCAGTATACAGGTTTAAGTGTTTAATACAATTAAATTGGTATTTTCCATTTCATAATTGCGACTGTAGCATCCGTAGCCGCGTTGAAACATTGGTACCCGACGTTTGTCTGTGTATTTGTAAGGCAGTTACGATCGGTTTCTTATTTTTTTTAAAACATGGCACGCATGTTCCTTTGAGTCATTAAAACGACATGTGTCAGGTGGTTTGTTTATATCTACTGTTGAGAGAACACAAGTTCTTATTTTTAATAACATTTCTACATTCCAGACCTGTTCTTCATCTTTCATGTTACATACAACATAAGCGAAGTCCGATATTGTGGTTCGTGGATTTTTATAGTGCCCGATATTTCTATGTTTTTTCTCAATCAACCCTGATAACCCAGTATATACGTAGTATTTTCCGACTTACCCGCATTTCGAAGGCTTCAAGCTTTATTTAAAACTCATGTATGTATGTGAGTGTTCCATATAATAATATTAAAATGTATTATAGTAATGAACTTATTTCAGGCGTCTACGCATTCTTTGGCCACTCTCAAACTATGAGTATGATTGTTATATTCATTCCTTGCGGCTGTGTCGCGGAAATGTTTGGTAGATTCAGTAATGTGGCTCCGCACTTTTATATTGCGGATGCAGCGCTAAATTTGTCAAACAAGGAATTAAATAAGCACCTCTCATTTTTCGCATTGACCAATTTACGTCCCGAGGTGGGCCGTTGTGAGGGTCTCCTGCTTGGGAGATGTTTGCCGCTAGCGGCGCACTCACCCGTGAATATTTTATTTTTTCATTTTATTACATCGCGCCAGACATAAAATTACTGAATTATTCGGCAGTTTAGTTTCCGCGAGCCGCCACACCCGAGCAGAGGAGAGGCTCACTCCCTCGCCAATGCCACAGATTACGAAATAATTGTATAATAACAACAGATGCGTCATGCGTTTGAAAGTGCGCTAATATCTGAATTTTCAGGATAATGCGTTATCTAAATCTTTTAGCCTCATGCTGCAGATCATTGAGTACTTCATGATTAGTGTCTAGCATCGTAAAATCAACAATTAAACCACGCAATAAAAAAAATACCACAACCGAATATTCCGTTATAATTTGAGGAAGCCGATTGCTGAGTCGGTATTGATTTCAACTTCTTTCATAAGATGCCATGATTTCCGACGAACCTCAACTTTATCGCAGTGGTGAACCTCATTGAGCCCTTGCGCTTTCGTCGGCCGTAAGTTCTCATTTGTTGTTTATCGAGTAACGTCGCTGACATGGCGTTTCACATTTGCCTTTTACGGCCCCCTTTACTTCTAAATAATGAGCGCTGTGTAGTCGAGCTGTCACGACCAATATATTTCATTCAGGAAATTGTGTCCGTGAACGTTCCAAAAGTGCATCTGCACCTAAACTCTGTCGTTTTATGTGAAACCGCCTCCACTTTCCATGCCTTCCATGCCGAATTGACTCTAATTCTAATTTAACGTTTTCAATAAAGTTGATATTTTAAAACAAACGAATCTATTTCAAAATCTTTAAAAATAGACATTTAAAACTGCTATAAAATTCGCGCTAATAGACGGCGGTCAAATGCATACGCGTGGTTATTTTCATCTATTTTATTTTATGTTCCCGGCCCAACAATCGACCAGCCAGGAAAGTATTTTGAACGCGCGAAAAAAATCGAGATATAATATCCATTTTAAGCCCTACTGAGACGATTAAAACCATTACTAGATGGATGTTTGTCTGTGTATCAGTTTAAATGTGTTTCTGTCTTCACGATAGCGCCCAAACGCTTAATATTGACTGGCTGCAATTTGGTTAGCAGCCATAATGTGGTCATGGCATGAGTTCAAAATATTTTGATTGAAATCGGGGGGCGCACTAGTCATATATCATCCTCGAAATATTGGAGAGATTTGAAAATTGGTACACAGATGCCTTGTTGGGCCGAAACCACAATGTATAATTTTGGTTAGAATATCTCATATACAAGCTACACTAATAATATTCAAATTTCGCCATACATAGGTGATTAGCCGAAAAATCTACTGCGCCGGGCGACCCAGGCGGCGGTCGCCTACCGCGCGCTCCGCAACTGCCAGGTGCCACCCAACCGGGTTCATTCTGGCCAAGAGAGGGCCCTTATTGATTTTGCTTAAGAAATTAATATTTAGATGAACTCCGTTGTTGGCTACTTGCCGGGAAAGTCTTGGAGTGACACAGCTGGTTTTTTAGATATTTTAAACGGTAATCAAATACACTGTATGCTTCTAGGTTTTTTTTAAATACATCGAAATTAGATTCAATGTCAACAACATCACTCCTGGCATTATTTATGTTAAGCTTTAAATAATTTATAGTTTAATTTAGAGAATTACATTTATTTTTTTTTATTTTTTTTTATTAAGTTAGTGTTTAAATATAAATTAACAGTTATATAACTATTTTTGCATTTCAAGTTAGCAAATAATATAAAGCACCTACATACTTAAAAAATAATATTTTGTAATATTTTTTTTAAAAGTTAAAAGGAAAAATAAGCATTTCTAAGTACCATAAGGGAATGGAAAGGGAAGGAAGGGAGGGACTGTTATAATACTATATGTAATATACGAATATAAATGCACACACACACACACACACACACACACACATATATATATATACATATATATATATATATATATATATATATATATATATATATATATATATATATATATATATATATATATATATATATATATATATATATATATATATATATATATATATATATATATATATATATATATATATATATATATATATATATATATATATATATATATATATATATATATATATATATATATATATATATATATATATATATATATATATATATATATATATATATATATATATATATATATATATATATATATATATATATATATATATATATATATATATATATATATATATATATATATATATATATATATATATATATATATATATATATATATATATATATATATATATATATATATATATATATATATATATATATATATATATATATATATATATATATATATATATATATATATATATATATATATATATATATATATATATATATATATATATATATATATATATATATATATATATATATATATATATATATATATATATATATATATATATATATAT
>OX155980.1:22514376-22586242 GCA_944548615.1 Micropterix aruncella
TAATTATATATATATATATATAATATATATATAATATATATATATATATATATATACATATATATATATATATATATATATATATATATATATCTATATATATATATATATATATAGCTATATATATATATATATATATATATATATATATATATATATATATATATATATATATATATATATATATATATATATATATATATATATATATATATATATATATATATATATATATATATATATATATATATATATATATATATATATATATATATATATATATATATATATATATAATTCAACCGCTTTAATCATCGATTTCATAGTAAGACGATTGTCCAGCGCATACAGTCTTATAATATACATCCTCAAGACATCCTCTATTACAGTAAATACGATTATTATACCCGTTATAAACTGGGTTGTCGGGAGCGTGTCGTAAATTTTGTCGCCGTCCGCAGTCTTTCCGCACGAAATGGGAGAATTAAGTAATGAACAATTATTCAATTACAGCGTGTAGGATATTCTGTTTTAAGTATGAGCATGACGCTATAACGAATACATGCTAGACTTCCGTTTCCGGTATTAATAAACTACGTAAGAACAGCGATTGAAATTTTCATATCTTATATTGGCAAGTAATTTAATGAGGACTGGGACAACGTGTCGAAGATCAGATGTCGGAGGAGTCGTGACCTCATCAACGCGAGTCTCGCGTAGGGATGCTGCGATGCTACGTGATATGCGTTCATAAGCTCGATAAAGTAACAGTATCTAAAATTATTTTCTACTGCAATATTTTACGAAAATTTGAGAATCATTGAGACGACACGACCTTAATCTTAGTAAGAATCATTGTATTAGGGGGACCGAAAAGTAATCAAAATTTCTTCGACAGGCTCATTCACAGGTAGTTTGTGTAAAGAGGCGATACTGCAAACATGTACTTTTTGTTATTATATTAAAGCTATGATTGTAAGTTTATTTTTCAGTTCAAAAAGTTGTGATATACTTCTTCTTTTTTAATTTTGATTTTTTTTATCAAAAAAAAAAGTATATTTGTTCGATCAAGGAATGAAAGCAAACGAAGGAAAGAAAAGAATAACCGATACTTACCGGACATTGTGAAACTAAACAAGTGTCATCGGTGGTGTGAAAAGTTTTAGAATGGATATAGGAATCTTAAAGATGTCGCACGATTAGGAATCTTAAAGATGTCGACGACCCCAAAAATTAGATGATGATATCCTGATGGCAAGGTTGGATGTTGAATTATTAATAAAGATTGGCTGTCCATGGTCTATATTTCAGGGTCATCTTCGTCGCATAGGAAAATTGTATAGGCAAGGAATTTGGGTTGGGTTGCGGAAACGGCGCTCGATCAACGGCGCACCGTATGCGAATTTCTATTTTCACGGTATGATACCGTTCTATTTATGCGTCGAATTGTAACTGAAAATGGGAAGTGGGTGCTATACAATCATCCTGACTGAAAAAACAATGACTTTCTTCCGGAGAAGTACCTCTTCCGACTCCTCGAACATCACTAAAAATTACTAACAGTAAAGGAAGCCCTTACTTGTTTGTAATGGGAATTTTATGGAATTATCGTTATATAGTTTAAAATGAAGTTGAAATTTATTAATGTCTGTTTATCCGTTTTTTTCCTTTAAACCACTCAACGGAGTTTGATGCGGTTTTTCAAGTTCGATCAATAGTATTATCGATAGATCTATCAAGTATTAGAAAGATCGATAAACTAGGAAGGTTTCTGTACATAAATTGTAAATATTTTGAACAAAATGACTGAACCATGACGGTGTATTTCAAAAATAATGTTTTCGTACAGGCAAAATTAAAATGGACGCTATCTGTAGAGCGGAATTTGAAACATTTATAATAATAACATATTGCTATGTAATAATTTAACAAATGTATTATATTTAAGTAGCTTATGTTTAGGTAAGAAATAAGAACAAAAAAATTAAAATTAAGGGAAAATTTAAAAAGATTAAAACGAGGGAAAATAAAAGATTAAAATAACGATAAATTACGTGGTTTGAAAGCTTGAACTCTGATAGCCACATAATATGTTAAACGCCTATTATATTTAGGTAAGAAAAAAGTACTTAAAGAATAAAAATTAACACGCTAATGAGGGAAAATAAAAGATTAGTTCAATCAAAAAATAAGAGATGGCGACAACATCTGTAATCTATTCGGTTGTTTTTGTAAATGTTTGTTACCTCAGAACTCCGTCATTTATCCGATTTGGAAAATTATTTTTATGTTAAAAAATTATTATTTTATGAAAATACATACCTGGTTCATACATTGGTTCCATTTTTTTCAAAATACTGTTCTGGTGATGGGATCCATGAGGAATTAAGGGAACTCCTCATATATTATCAAATGAACTTGAAATTTTACATGTTGGTTCAGTTTCGATGACAACGCATTGTTTATGGTAAGTATGACCTGATTTATACCCAGGGTTGGCTCACGACGAGAGGAACGCTACACGAAATTTTGTATACGCATTCAGTTATGATAGCCCGTTTTAAGTGTCACCATGACATGGCTGCTGCACCCAGGGTTCGCTCCCGACGAGGGGACTGTTCAACGGTCAACAGCACAGACACGAAGTTTTGTATATGCATTCAATTACGACAGCCCGTTCTAAGTTTCACCAAGACTGGACTGCGGCTCCCAGGGTTGGCTTCCAACGAGGGAACACCTCAACGGTTAACAGGACAGACACGAAATTTTGTATACGCATTCAGTTATGATAGCCCGCTCTAAGTTTCACCATGACATGTATACAAAACGATGCCTGGGAATAATACACATGTAGAATTCCGTCGACGAAAAGCTGCAATCCACTGTTTAAAAAAGGAGTCCGTGCCCGTGTCCCAGAAGTCATATCCATATACTCGTTTATCTTGAGAAAACTGCAAATGCGGGAGGAGCCACGAGCAGTATTTCAATATAAACAATTTAGAACACAGCTACAATACGAGAAATCAACATGACCTTCAGACACCCAAGCCAATTTTAACTTTATTTAAAAAAGGATATTTATACAACTTAATAGAAATTAATAGCAACCAACATGCAAATATTAAAGAGTTAAAGGAAGAAGGGTATGCCACAGCACTGAAGAAATGGCTTATCGGAAACATCTTTTACACATTACATGTTTTTAAAAAAAATATAATATTGAGGGCGTGAATAGGAATATATAAACATTTTAAATTTAAAATTTTAATACGGTTTACGAATTTTAAATTATATACATTTTGTATTCTATATGCAGATTTATATAAATTATTATTTGATACGATTTAGATATAATAATCAAGTGAAATAATGTCATTAAATAATGAGAAGCTAGTGAAATAATTAATGATAAATTATAAATTTAGCGAATAAATAAATTTGTCAATCTGTTGCAATAGCAGGGAATTGTGAAAGACGTAATGTTACGCATTGTCACTATAAATGTACTACTACAATTCTGACAAATAAATATATTTCTATTTCTATATAAAGACATTTTGTTATAACTGGCAGTAAAAATAAAATTGTCACGCTGACAGTTAAAATTACCTTTGATCTGTCAACTGTCAAAATTACGAACTTTGACAGTTGATAGCGGCCATTTTGTTAAAGCTACATCTGTCAAATTAGTTGTTATTTATTCAGTCTGTTTTGCCAAATCACCATGGACGGATATAGCATTCTACAAAACGTGCAAATAATGAAATTGTTTCATCAAAATTGGTGTTCTGTTCGGGCAACGTACCGCGCTCTTCGCCCATTTTACGGTCGCCGTAGTCGTCCTACTAAGAGGACTAATCGCAATATGGTAGATAAATTTGAGTCCACTGGCTCAGTAAACGATCGACCAGCACCCGTACGTCGACGATACGAAAGATCTGCCGAAAACATTAGCGCTGTCTGTGAGAGTGTGCAGGAGAATCCGAGGCAGTCGATTTCGCGTCGCTCACAAGAACTCGGCCTTTCGCAGACCACAACTTTTCGCAGACCGCAACAGACGAATTTTGCATCGTGAGTTGGGCCTGCACCCGTAAAAAATTCAACTGACCAAGGAACTGAAGGTAAACGACCATATACAACGACGTGTATTCGCTGAATGGGCTCTGAAGCAGTTGGCAATTGACCCTAATTTTCATCGAAAAATCATCTTCAGGGATGAGGCCCATTTCTGGATGAATGGGTACGTGAACAAACAAAATTGTCGAATTTGGGACAATACCAATCCACATGAGATCCAAGAGCGTCCAATTCATCCCGAAAAAGATTTTGGGCTGGCGGCGTCATCGGTCCATATTTCTTTAATTAAGAACGACGTTGGCCAGGCCATCACTGTCAACGGCGAGCGCTATAGGTCGATGATTATCAACTTATTTTGGCCTGAATTGAATGATCTGGACACCAACGATATGTGGTTTCAACAGGACGGCGCTACGTGCCACACAGCTCATGCCACATTGGATATTCTGCACGAGCGATTTGAGGACATGCCGGAAAGTGGCCGTACGTCGTCTCTGACACAATTTTTTTTGAACAGAAGAAGTTTTCCCGCACATGCAGCTATAGCTTTTTTGTTTTAATTACATTCACATCATCACTTTAATTTAAATCGCTTGCAGTGCAAATTTAGTTCAATAAATGTTTCACATATGTCTGTCCAACAGACAATGTCATTTTTGTTCTCACAGTAGATAGTATGTGTACTAAATATATTATTATCTACAATCTACTTTATGTCGTAGCATCCAGGGGCTGGGAGGAGAGGGCATGGGGGTAGGTTGGTTGGGGGCAGGTGGTTGGTGGGAAGGGGTTGGGGGTTAGGGTGAGGTGGAAGAGGGGGTTGGGAATGGGTTGGCGGGAAGGAGGGGTTGGAAGGGATTTGGAGTGGGGTTGGTAGTTTAGCACTGGAGGGGGGGGGGGGGTTGTCTGCTTGACGGGAAAGTCTTAGGATGATCAATGCTGAAAGAGTTTTATTATATTTGTAAGAGCTGACAGAGTAGGCTTTGAGTTTAATGCTAGAATTATGAGTTTATGGACTACGATTTGTAATTCGAACTTTGCAAAACTCATTTCGTAAGTGGTTGGGGTTTGCATGGAGCTTACTGGTACATTGCAGCTTGGACCTTAAGGCCAGTTTGTTTTTGCGGTCGTCGCAACACATGGTTCAGCGTCCATCAGGGAGCATCCTCGAAGAGATGATTTCAATGAAATAATTGACTAGGGCAAGTTCTGGGTAGTGACTATGCAAAAGTAGTAGTCTGTCTGGTAGTTCACCGGCGAAATCTGGAAACTTATTTTTACAAGACAATGTGTTAGATACTGAGCTCCAGTCATCTACGAGTATATTTATAATTTCCTTTTGGCCGGTTCCTAATGGTCCGTGCCGTTCCTAATGGTGGTGTTGGCCAAAAATCTATGTTATCTGGCCTGCCCAACTCACGATTGAACTCCTATTTGGTAGCCTCCTCGAAGAAGGTTTACCCTGTCAGGGCCGCTGTGAGCTTCTGCCACGGCTGTAATTCTGCAGTCGGGGCGGGGCGGTTGGGATCAAAAGATCGCGGATTCGGGGAATACCTCGGGCGGAACTGGGCAGTTGGTGCACCATCCAGTTTACTAGGTGCCGCTAAGTGGCGAATAACCAACAAGAGCTGTCAACTACAAGGGCGAACCCGTCACCTCAGGAAGTTTTAACGAAATTTATCGTTCTGTCTCCCGTGAGGAGAGCGCAGAGGACCCAACAGTCCACCGTCAAGCCACCTGGCCGTCAGGGGCCAACGCCTTACGGCGAGACACCGGGAAAGGTAAACGGCGGGCAGCCTCGCCCCCTGACTACTAGTTTGGAAGGATATCTCCGTCTGCAATTAACCTTCAGGATACCCCCGTCCTCCCGACTGGTTACGGGTCCGAAGTCACTTACGCGACCTATACCTGTTGTATTACAGCGGTAATTCAGTTCGAATTTATCGCCGACCTGGGCGTTTTTTGCCCTTAGTGCCACACGGGATCGAGTGGCCCAAGGTCATTTCGAGTGCCATATCAATAGGTCAACATCCACCCCCGCTGCTCAGGAGACAGTGTATTTCCATAGTCTCCAGACCCCTTCAGCTTCAAACCCCACAACCGATTGGCTTCGCTGACCGGTGCGCAAACCAGCCAGTGGCGCCGGGATGCAATCCGGCCGGGAGAAATCAGTCCACCAGCTTGTGAGGCCTGAGACTGAGAGTCTTACCCGGAATAGCCTTCCACACGAGGAGGCTTCTGAATAGGAGCTGAATCGTGAGTTGAGCCGATCCGAGAACAAAGTAGATGTTGTGGCCCAATCTGCACGAAATCGTTTACCACCAAATAACCAGAGGGGATTGGAGACGTATTTTTCCTATGACAACAGAGGGTAGTTGTCGACCTGACGTCTTCAACCCTTGAATCGATCCATTCGCCACCCGATCTCGAGTGACCATGGCGGGTAAAGGACGTCGCGATCCGCAAAATATCCAAACTGAATAACCTCTTACGTCAGGTAGAGGCCGCGCAAGCGACCTCGAAACTGTGAACAGACCGGAGGACGGTTAAATCCAGCCAAATCGGGCGTGAGGTTAGCCACTGGGTCCACATTCCAGTGCATCCCGAGAAGGCGTCGGTTTATTACGTGGATTACATGTTGGCGGAGCTAGACTGTGGACTGTTTTGTCTCTGAATCTCTGTGTAATCACCTCACAGTTGAAAGAACGATCTATATCATTATAAAAACCTGAGGTGTCAGGTTCGCCCGTTGCAGAAGATAGCTCCAAGGTGACCCTTTGGCCAACCGATCTCCGTGACTACCTATTGCAGGCAAAGTGTGCCACGGGCTGTACTTGCTTACAGCAGGTAAAAGTTCGCGCAAATGACCCCGAGCAGTTACTAATCTAGTGAAAGATAGTGGAGCGAGCCTCAACTGGCTTTCCGGTGCCCTCACTGTTTAAATTGGTCTCTACTGGACCATGGCGTAACTGGACATGTAGATTGTTCACTTCTCGAAGTCGTTGCGACTCACCTCAGGGTGAGGAAACCACAACGACCGTTATAACATCCTGAGATGAGGGGTAATCCGCAGTATTCGCAATCTATATCGGGGTTTCCATAAACTATTCAAAATGTTTTACAATGTTTTACTCCTAAATAGATAAATAATGTGCAATTAAACATACCTATGTAGTTACATGTTTATAATCCTATGATGTGCTACTTTCTACAGCATAATAAAATGGCGCACGAAGTCAAAGACAAAATATGATGATATATTTTTTAATCTCATTGTTAATTGTTAAACTGTTGTTGCATAACAGGCGAACGTTGTTGGTAAACGTTTTTGTGTTGCTTTTGTTGTTGTTTTTGGACGCTGTTGTTGTTGCAATCAATCAGTATTTTTCTTTTAAATGCAGCAAGGAGTTTATCATCCATTCATCATTTATAAGTCTTTTGTCTATTGAGGGAGATTGTTTAGCAACCGTTGTCATTAAAAGTTTAGCAAGCAATACTGCAGCGAATGATTAATAAGGTATGCTAGGCGTTGTGTGTGCGAGCGGCGATCGGCGCGGCCCACTCAGCTGACAAAGCGAACAAGATCTGATTTAGTATTAAACCGTAAATATACTACTGTTCAACAAGCTGCTAACGGTCAATATTTAATTCCAAATGTACCTACATATTTACGGGGACCGAGCGGCTACATAATTAAACTTCGCAACGGGCGACTCTTCAGCGCCGACCTAGTCGAATGGTGCTCTGCAGCCGTTCCCCGGAGCAGACGTGACGCGAGGGGATGGTCTATGGTCAACTATTGACTTCGGCGATATAATGCTTGACTACATTCTTTGACTTTGCTATATTAAGCAACGTGAAAGATAAGGTCCGCAAACCTCAGTTTGTCGCTCATCCCTATAAGGCATTTCTTAATGATTTTCGTAAGCGTTTTGAAAAACTTAAATGTGACAGAGAACGAAATCTTGGTGAGCTTTGACGTTGAGTTTTTTTTACGATTTTATACATTTCGTAGTGTTTTACAGTAGTGAAAGACAAACTGAGGTTTGAGGACCTCTCGATCAGCTACGCCGACATGTTTTAACATCGCCTGACATGAGCGCCGATTAATATTACCAAATCGACAAAGTAGCCATTGGATGCCCCGTGCTACCGATGTCCACTACTTATATAAAATACCGACAACTGTTCATTTTAAAAGGCCACTTACAAGCTATGCATAAATACAGTCCGCGCGCGAGCTCTGAAGAATCGGGATCTGGCGAAAAGGGCGGGATTACGCCGCCCCGACCGTCGCTCCACACCCCGCGCTCTTTTAGTACTCGTACTGGGAGAGTACGGCGTATGAGGCGATGGTCAGGGGCGGCGTAATACGGCCGCTTTCCCAGTCCCCGATTATTCGGAGCTTGCGCGCGGACTGTGAAATTGTTGTTAGTTCGGAACAATATATTTAATTGTCTAGTAGAATTTTGGCGCAATATGTCAATCCGTGTATATCTGTTATTTCGGTAAATCGACCTCAAGTGAGCCCTGCGATTTTAAGCTATTGCATAGCTTTTATCGCGGGCCTAGGCCAGCGCGGCGACCGAATGAAGAAATTTCTTAACGAAAATTATTGATTTTAAACTGATAATTCCGTCTAAACGAGTACTGCTTACGATTCGAAAAAAATATATGTTAAACAAGAACATTTTCCTAATATTCTTAGCTTTGAATATTTTAGATTTTGTTTATATTACATAGTGTAATTAATTTGTGAAATTAGGTCTAACCGAACACAAAAACGACTACTACGCAAATACTATCTGGCGTATTATTATGAACCCTCACCATTTTAAAGATAATTTAATTATCTATATTATTATCTACGATTTTTTTGAATAATCCGTTTTTTTTTGATTTATGGAATAAAAAATTCGTGCGCGGCGCTCTATCGGAATACGTTTAAATTATTCCGAATCATTTGCTTCCGCAGCCGCAAATGATTCGGAATAATTTCAACGTTTTCCGATAGAGCGTAGTTATGGGCCCATGATGAGGCATTAGGGAGCTAATGGGCCCATGATGAGGTGGCCACGATGACCCATGTGTTCAGGGTCGGTCACACTGACGGGTCAACACCCATCCGATGGCCTCCACGCATGGGGTGCGAGCCTGGGTAGGACACTGGGTCAACCAGTCTCCCCTGGGAATCAATCCTCTGGCGCTCCTGGACGGTCTGCGCACCGAGCGGCGCAAGCCAATCGACTGTGCTCTCCGACTAACAATCGGGGGAGTCTGGGAACTGTATTGTTTCCTATAGAGCGGGGGTAGTTGTCTACCTTACGGCGACTGCTCTTGAAATGACCATTGGCCATCCGATCCCGGTTCAGAGTCGGGCAAAGGACGCCTTGGTCCGCGATAGATTCGGTGACCGGAGAAATCTGGTCACAATTGGAAGCAAGGGCGCGAGGGTCGGCCCGCCAGGTAACACTGGCTATCTCGCGGTAAGGCGTTGGCTTCTTGCGGGTTGTGACCTAGCTGGACGTTGGATTTGTTTCTGTCCAAAGTCTTCTACGTTCACTGCAGGGCGATAGAACGAGAAAATCGTTAAAACGTCCTGTGGTGACGGGCTCGCCCGTTGTAGTTGACACCGCAAGTAGAGCGTAGTTATCTGATATCAGAAAAAATAAAATAAATAAATAATTATAATTCCATAAGTTGTTAAAAATGCTATGCAATAGCTTTACCGCGGCAGTCCCCGAGTGCCACACGTATTTTTTTTTTTGAAAAGATCACAAGAAACAGGTTACTAAAGACGGTCTTGAACGAGGCGATTTAGACCCTACTTCCCTGAAAAATATCATAATGGGTAAACAAACAAGGGTTTATGGGTTTGAATGCAAATCAGCTACAATTGGCGATTAGACGGCGAACCGAATTGGATATAACCCCGTCAAAGTCTCTTGAAAATCAAAGGATGTTAACTATTCTTTGACTGTGGGGATGTTGTCCACTGCAAATTCCGTCTTGAGCGGCAAATAGTCAACAAACAATATTTTTAGACGTTATGAAGCAACTGCGGAAATCGTTTACAGGAAAGCGGCAAATTTGTGCAACAACTATTCATGGATATTGCATCTAAACTATATTACCATTACGTGAAAAATGTTTGAGTGTACTGTAGTCATAACATCGCAGAGGGAGCTGAAATTCATATTAGAAAATGTCTATACAAAGTGTTTTGACGAATGTATTATTTGTTTTCGTGAATATATCGCATCTAATAGGGTGTATTTTAAAAGTGGCGAAATAATTTTGTTTAATGTTTTATTAGATGATTCCCGGTATTTACTTGTAGAAACAGTACATGAAACATGTTTAGATCTTATCCATCATAATCAAACCCATTATCTGGCTTCGCCATGTCGACACTATGCATCCTGCAGGGTAATTGTCCAACGGTGTAGTATTTATATAGTAGAAAAAGACAACTCTTTGACTTTCTTGGATACCAAGTCACGAGGAGAAGTAACAATTTTTTGGGTGTATTGGAGAGGTGTAGGATTCCAGGGGCGAACCCGTCGCCCCAGGCTGGGATAACGATATATAATCGTTTTATCAGACGTCGGATGAGCTGGCCCGCCATAATCCAACCCCAATCCGCGCCGCGCCTGTTATATACTCGTAACACAGCGGGCATCCACGCGCCCTGGCCATAAGTTTCTCCGGCCACCCAACTGGTCACGGGTTCACGGGTAACGGGTTTGGGAACCAATGGGCCCTTGTTGAATTGGCCACGAAGACCCATTTGTTCGGGGTCGGTCACACTCACTGGTTAACAACCATCCGGCGGCTTCCACGCATGAAGCGCGAGCCCGGGTAGGACTCTGACCTTAGAGCTCGTTTCCCCCAGGAGTCAACCTCCTGGCACTCCTGGACGGGCTGCGCACCGTGCGGCGTAAGCCAATCGATTGTGCATTCTGACTAACAGTCGGGGGATTCTGGAAACAGTACTGCCTCCTATAGAGCGGGGATAGTAGTTGACCTTACGGCGACTGCTCCTGATACGACCATCGGCTACCCGATTCCGGGTAAAGAGCCGGGCAAAGGATACCGTAGTCCGCGAAAGATTCGGTTGAAACCGTTTCACCGCTACGTAAGGGATAGGGCCGCGCAATCTACCTTGAACTCGTCGGGAGACCGGAGTAATCTGGTTGCAACTGAAAGTAAGGGCGCGAGTGTCGGCCCGCTGGGTAACATAACTGGCTATTTGGCGGATAAGGCGTTGGCCTCTTACGGGAATGTGGCGGAGCTTCACGGTTTACTGTTTTGTCTTAAGTATTCTGCGCTTACCTCACGGGAGGCACAACTATCAAATTTCGTTAAAACTTCCTGAGGTGACGGGTTCGCCCGTTGTAGTTTGACAGCTCTAGTTGGTCACCGGTTTGAGGTCACTTGCGTGGTCCTCTACCCAATGTAAGCGAAAATTCAGTTCTAATCAGCGCGGACCACCGCGTCCCTTGCCCATCTTTCACTCAGGATAGGTTTTGTCACCAATTCGTCGTTTTCAGAGCAGCTGTCATAAAGCTAACATCCGCCCCCGCTCTATAGGAAGAAAATCAGTTTCCAGACTCTCCCCGGTTATCTACCTGAATGCACAATCGATTGGCTGACGCCGCACGGTGAGGATATCGTCCAGGAGCGCCCGAAGAACGATTCCCAGGGGAAACTGTCCCACAAGGGGCATAGGAGTCCTACTCGGGCTCGAAATTTTACCTAGAGGGTGCTGAATAGCGGATGGGTGCAGAATAATTTAAATGCACAGGGACCGTTAGCTCTCGGTATATAGTGTATGGAATATCGCAAACCCCTCTCAAAAGGATATTTTTTGTACCATCTATGCCCATTGCAGTCGAGCACGAGACCTATGCGACGCTGACATTTTCCCACAGGTGATAGTGTCAGGGATGAAAAAAAATGTAAATGGTCACGTTTAAAAATAATGAAAAACGAGCCTTACAAAAAACACGAATAAATACAAGAATAGGAAGAAGATATGTTTAATTATTTTTAGTATTGTGTAATTATTTGTGATTATGTATTTTGATTTTTGTAGTCATTACTTATTTGGTGATTATTATTATTTTAATACTATAACGTCTAACCTAATAATAATAATGCACGATGATATTTGTATTATCGAGCATTTAAATAAAATACAACTGCATACGGAATGACACGAAAAACCCAATGAAATCACTTTTCCTGGACGCGTTCAGTTGACTTCGATATCGAAGTCGCGGGGCTTGAAGGGTTATTATAATATTCAAGTAATTCCAAGACTGTGATTCCTAATGATACACTAAGTCGGAAGCGCAACTGAATGAAGAGGAAGATTAAATAGGGTATTATCATTCATCAAACGTCGAATTATTTAGCATGCTACGTCACACTGTACCATTGTTTAATATGCAACTTAAAGAAGAAGATGTATTGTGTATATAAATACTAGAGTTTTAATAATTCAAGATATTATGCGACGTTATGTAACGGTGGCTTCATTTTTGACAAACAACGCTGGCCATTGCTACGCTAAACGTACGTTACTGTTGGACGTTTCGGCTTGAAGACTCTTCAAACAACACAAAGTACTGAAAAAAGAAATGAAAAACCTGTATACCTAACATGAATTCCTCAGCGATTGGTCTTACCGTAAAAGTCGTTGCTTTGTCTGGGTTAAAAATACTTAGAAACATAGGCCGACAATATTTAAGCAATAACCTCCTCGACCATTTACCGCTCGCCCAAAGGCGGAAGGCGAGCAGTCGGAAGTGTACTTGCTGATTTTCGTATTTTCTCGATTTTGAAAATAAAATACAGTGCTATATTTTTGTTTATAATTGACCGAGTGAAGCGAGGTCACTGTTTCGAAACGCTTGACGTCGACCATTTGGCATGTCATCTTTTTGTTTGATAAGTAAATCCGCATTGGTTGACTTTCATTAAATTTAGCATGAATGTTCATTGAAGTTATTAAATCCGCGGGTTGTGATAGTATTTTTGTTTTTAATTCTTTTTCGAGAAGGTGGTCTGTCTATCTAACGGTATTGGGATAAAATATTTTGATTACCAAAAAAAAATATTTTCTATTATAAATAAGCATGGCATATCGAAATGAATGATAAGTCGAGTAAGCGAATACTATATTTTTTATAAAAATATGTACGCAATAGGAAAGGGGTTGGATAAAGAAAAATATGTTCCACTGTAATCATGTAACATATCAAAATGATGAGTAGGCTAAGTGTAGTAGACAAATTATATAATGGAGTAGACAATAATAATACATAGTAATGTTATTAAATTATATAGGTACCCAGTATGGGTGGGCGAATAAAATAATATTGTTATATGTTACGCGTATCGAATAATATACCTAAAATGATAAAGACAAATAGAGTAATGGTAATTTACATTTAAAGAAATGCAGGACTTTTTAAAGGGAGTTGGAGTGGGGGTGACAGTGGGTTAGGGAAAATTAAAAGAATGGTTTTAGTAGCATAGTATATGATACAGTTTTATTTTGCTTATATCTTCAAACAATTTTAGATTTTCCACAAAGCCTTTGATTCACACCAAGTCTTTGATTATCCACAAAGATACTAGAAAGTAGCGATTAAATACGCATCTTCTCACTTACTATAAAACATAAAGCAACATTTGCAAAAGACTAATTAATTTGTGAATTAGGAAAGCTAAATTATGCACTTTCTAACATGGTATTTTAATATAACTACTAGTTCTGTGAACAGCAGACGTTACGTGTACTATGTATAGTACGTGTCTATCTTAAACGAAATCAAAAATTAAAATCCTAATACATTAGGAATAAGATATAACATATAAAAAAAATACAATTTTTGATTTTTTGATATTTTTTGAATATTTTTTGACCAAATGATGCCTGCATACCAAATTTCAACTCAATCGGATTAAGCGTTTGGGCGCTATCGTGGAGGAATACATACATACAGACGGAGAGACACACAATCAGACTTCAATTTGGAAATGATCTTAATCATCTCAGGGGCGCTCAAAATAAATATTTCCGTCTTCACCAAAAAAAAAATATTGCGCTCTTACAATACTTTCCTTCCTGATCGGTAAATTAGCCGAGATAGTAAAATAAAACTAAATTTGTATTAAAAAAAAATAAGACTACCAGGACTTCCAACGTAATCGTATCGCAGACAAAGAGACAAAAGCAAAACGGTCGACTTAAAATAGGACCCCACTGCCGGGTCAATAAATGTAACATTATAAACGCTTTGAAAACGCTCGAGCTTTCGCGGGCACTTTTATTCCACTCGCATCATCGATTTTATATATCAATGACTTGCGTATGCAACACTCGTCGTTCGTTCGTTTGTTCTTGGATCGGCTTAACTCACGATTCAGCTCCTATTCAGAAGCCTCCACGTGCGGAAGGCTACCCCGGGTAAGACTATCGCGTTTCAGGCCTCACGGCTGGTGGACCGGTTTCCCCTGGTGGGATTGCATCCCGACGTTACTCGACGGTTTTCGCACCGTTCGGCGACGCCAATCGGTTGTGCACTCTGACTAATTGCTGAAGGAGTCTAGAGACTATGGAACTATACTGTCTCCTAAGCAGCGGGGGTGGATGTTGACATGCTGTCATGCCACTTTTGAACGGATATATGGACCACCCGACCTCGTGTTGCACTACGGGCAAAAGACTCCCAGGTCCGCGATAAATTCAAATTGAATTACCGCTGTAATACAACAAGTAGAGGCCGCGTAAGCGACTTCGGACGCGTAATCAGTCGGAACGACGGAGTTTATCCTGAAGGTTAATTCCAGATGGAGATATCCTTCCAAAACTGCTAGTTAGGGTGCGAGGCTACCCGCTGGTTACCTTTTCTAGTATCTCGTCGTAAGGTTTTGGCCTCTAACGGGCTTGTTGGTGGAGCTAGACAGTAGATTGTCTTGTCTCTAAATCTTCTACGCTCATCCCACGGCTGAAAGAATGATCACATATCGTTATACCAGTCTGGGGTGACGGGTTTGCCTGTTGTAGTTTACACCGCCCTACTACTCTTCAAAATAAAGAAATTAAAACTGCTGAAATTATCGATTTCAGCTAATATCCATAGCCAATGTGCGTGATAACACCAAAAGGAGTGAAGTTGTAGTAGCTCCGGGGGTGTGTTAAATCCACATCCGAAGCAGCATCATAAAACTATGTCGATACGTATAAACGTTTACGATTCCAGAAAGAGGCCATTGACTCGAACCACCCCTTAACTGCTCAAGAGCGGCGCCAGCAGGATATAGAGATGGATATATTCCATGTTTATCCCTCGCCAGCGAGCGGTGCCAGGGCTGCCACAAACGAAAGGGTGAAGCTCAAGGACCGTAATGAATCGATGAGTAATAAGGCAAACATAATATTCCAATATGGGTCATTGGCCGGACAAGGGGCAGGCGTTATTGCCTCCACCCGGTTTCTGTGTCACCCTCGCCACTGTGTCGCTGTTAAGGATGGCGTCGTTTTTTTTAACCAGATATCGTCAAATAGTAAACGGCCTTCTCGAACAAGAAGTGGGGCTTATTCATAGAAGAAGAGATTGTAACTAGTTTTATGAGTAAACCAAACATAAATATACATAAAATGCGACGTATTTCTGACCTCATTTCAATATGCGTGTTTGAGATTCAGCCGAAAACTACTAATGCTGGTTTTTTAAAATTCTCATGATTTAAACTGACAATACCTTTTGCCAGAGGCAACACTATTAAAATACTCTACAACGCATTTGTTCGTAGTGTCTTAGAATTCGGAAGTGTAGTTTGGAGTCCCCAGTATGCTGTTCACGTAGATAGGATTGAGAGGGTACAAAAGAAATGTTTAAAATCGTTGGACTTTCGGACAGGTAGCCTCTGCACCGATTACGCAGAGAGAGTTACAACACACAAAATGCATTTTCTGTATTCAAGATGAAAATTTTTAGACAGCATTTTTTTATATAAAATTATTCATAACCATATCAACTCTGCACCCCTTTTGGAAAAAAATCTTTTTAAAATCCCGCGGTCTTCCTCCTCACGTTCAAAAGATACTTTCTATATTCCCTCTTTTCATTCAAACTACGCAAAAAATACCTTCTTCAGACGCTCTTGCATGTGTTATAATGAAGTTTTGAACGACATAGATATATTCTCAGTGTCATTAATTACTTTTAGGAAACAATTGAGTGATTTGTTGTTGCATTAGTTTTAGTTTACAGCCAATAATTTAGGTACTCGTACTAAATGAAAACAGTTCGATCCGACTAGACATTTACATTGTTGTGGCTACATTTACAAGTTTTGTTAAAATTAATGGTAATGTAGGTCTATTTGTTTAAGTATATTTGTAAAAACATTTGTTTATGACTGTTTTTTACCTAAATAAAAAATAAAAAATAAAAAATAAAGGATCTGCGCCATAAGACCAAAATTAATGATCTAAAATAAAAAAAAACTTATAAAACATAACCTTCTCATTTCATAAATCATAATTTTGTCATAAATTTATTTAAATTTTATTTACCCATAATGTTGTCATTTTACAATATTTTCGAAAATAAGTTTCGCAGTTTAAAGCGCCTATAATTGATTTATGGGCTCGGTTTGTAAACTTCCAATACAAAGTCATTATGTAAACGGTTTCAAATTGACTACAGTCTGATTTTAATCAAGTCAGGTCATCGCTATTACGAGTATAAGAATCTATTTCTGCTCTGATACCATATCCCAGGTACTAGAAGTCAAACAAAATGGAATAGTACTTTACTTTTTAAAAATGTGTACTTTTAAAAATAGAATACTTCTTTTTAAAATGAAATATTACCTCGATAGATTATTTTTCTCTGGAATTCTTTATTATCAACCATTTTCATGTCCCTATTTATATAGAAATGAGCCTTCCACCATGAAAGTAAAGAACAGGACAAAAAGAAAATCAGCGAAATCGGGCGTTGATGTCTTAAGCAGGCGACTGAATAACTGCCACATGGCGGTGGATTACTTAGGCCTACAGGTACATCTCCTTCTTTTTTAACTACTACAGATTGAGAGATTTGTGACGATATAATGAACTATATTATTATAATTCTGAATATTAATTGCATTAGCTTATGAAATTTATTGATTTAGAATATGATTATTAACAATATTATTTAAATAAATTGTTAACTAATAACTGCAACATCTTAAGAATTATGATAATATCTATTAAGGAGGTAACATATAAGGAGGTGTTAACCCCTCAAGCCCCAATTGGCCGATATCGGCCACAACATGATTCAGAGTGACGGCCCCGTTTTCATTTTATTCTAATTTAATTTGTTTTATTATATTATGTTAATATGTTTTATTTTAATTATGGGTACAGTGGTTTGGCAGTAATTAATGTTTTGGTGAGACAGTGTCTTAATTCAATTTTTTTACTAATTTTTACTAACATTTTTTGGGACATCAACTTGTCAATCGGCTGAGGGGCCGAGGCCTGAAGGGTTAAGGTCAATCAATGGCTATTAATTAAAAATACGAACAACGAAAAACCGATAAAGATTCTAACATTTCCAACAACCATATATTTTTTTTCCTACAACTCAAGCTCTAAAACTTTTGTTTTCTAAGAACTTTCTATGTTTTTTTGAAACAATGCCACATCGCCCGGTGATTGTCTATAAAAGTACAAAAGTTGGAACATTATCAGTTATGACGATCTTGCAGAAAATATAGTTAGCTTTGACTTTAGTAGCTTTTACCGCGTGCAATTTTAGCTACTGCTAAAAAAAAAAAACCAAAAAATTTAAAATGGGGCATTTTAAACCACCTTGTACTTAGCGTGGCATTTTCGTGTAGGTTCATAGCCAAATCGGTAGTGGACCATCTCCCTTGCACCTATACCAAAGCGGTGTTCCTTCATTGAAAAATGCAGATTTAGTTACGTTAAAAACACTTAGTATATGCAATATAACACCTATACCCATATGCAATGTAATACCCATATCGGTTTGTTACATACAATGTAAACAATCTCAACCTGCACGGCATGTTTTCACAGAATACTTCACTGATCAAATGCATCTGAAAGTAATAATACTTACATCATAATCGCTTTATACCTTTTCCCTTAGATCTATTACCTTATAACTCCCCCTTCACAGGTGATACAAGTGAAATGCATTCACACGTTCTTCCTATAGTACACTGTTTGCACGTGAACCCCTCTTTCTCTGCTTGTATCGCGGTTAAATGAGTTTTAACCCTAGTTGCTGCGGACAGATACGAATTCAAAGCGTAAAATTGATTAAGTGGCCCCGGAAGCTAAATTTTTGGAATATTCTCTATCAGCATTTCCCAAACTGTGGGTCGGAAGTCACGTGGGTCGCGAGCCGATTTTAGGTGGGTCGCAAATTTCTTTCTAATATCTGTGCAATCTGAGTTTTTTTAATAATTACTTACACGAATAAATGAAAAGAAAGCTATGAAAAACTTGTATTTTGAACCCGTTTCAAAGGCTCATAGTCAAGACTGAAGGCTCATTGATCTATCAGGAGAAATTCTGACGAAGTTTTGTATTTCAATTCAAAATACAACAAGACGCTTTCTAATAAAGCTTAGAAGTGACTGCTAACTTTCACTATCTCATCTGTAAAGTCGTATTTTTGCAACAAAGGCAGAAAAAAAATAAGTTTCGGAAAAGATTTCAATTGAATCACAAATCCTTTACGATTAAAATTGACCAGAATTGAGGTGAAGTCGATGACGTCATAAGTAAAAATCTGAAACAAGCGCATTCTTCGCACACACAATAAAGAAATGTGTAAATATAAAAAGGGTTGTAAAGTAGAATAAAAATGAATGGCTATTTGACACCCTCAAGCGATCATTTTAGAATATATAATATCTTCTCAAAGTGTACATTATGGAGACATCAAAGGGCAGTAAGGGCCAAAACTGATGTAAATTTGTCTTTGTTTGAAATCCGTTTGTCGCTTGTAGGGAAAGAATCATCACAACACAGTTAATATATCAACAAAAAGAGCGCATGCGGCTTTAAAATGCCCCCCCCCCCCCCCCCCCGGCTCCCCTCGGAGATAAAATATTTAAGGAAAATTGCGATACGTAGGACTTTGGAAACCTTTGCTCGATGTCAAATTTACTGAAGATGCAATATTCAATAACTCAGGGAATATTGGGTTTAACAAAAAGAGTCTGGGTCAGTGAGGGTAAACTGGTACCTTGAGAAAGACATTTCCACCCATCAGGGTGTGTCTATTATGGATATGGTAAATAAAATCTCCTTCAAAAACTATTAATAAAACTAAAACGCGTTTAGACCAGAAGTGGGTTTGAAAATAAACACCAATTGTACCAAAGTTATGTTCATCTTGTTCATTTGAATTTCCATCTAATAATAAAATATATTTTAATGGATAGTATCCACTGAAAGATATTATTTTATTTTTAATGTAGTTCAAGTCCGTCTCTTGTCACATAAGCTAATGTAATTGATGCACTCGGAATAAATATGCAGTCATTGACCACTGAAAGCTGTAGCCACATCGTCGGAAGAGGCGAACGTAAGATTATGCGGGGGAATGTAAGTTTTAGTTAGTGTAAGCTCATTGAATCAAAATGGTCTTATACGCGTCATTAGGCTATTCAAGCTGGTTCCACATGTTGGTTTTACTAAGTCGATAGAGTCATTGTTACTTGTATATAAGTAGTAGTTAACACGATATCTGGCATAGTGTTGTTTAAACCATCGCCGAGACCATCGAAAATACCTCGGCCAAAAATAGCTCATAACAAGTAAGACATCCGATAATTAGCCGACAAACTACATATTTACCAACCGAGATGTAATTTTAAAAAGGGTCGCAGAATTTTATTGGGAAATGTACCAATGCTAGTCGCAAAATGGAGCGCAGAATCTAGCTCAGAATCTCGAAATCTCGGAATACCGGAATCTCAGAATCTCGATGAAAGACAACACCGAGGATCTGCCGAAAATTAGTACATATATAAATTTTAAATATATTACGGTTTTAAATTTGGCGCTATCCGCGATACGATGTGAAGTTAAGAGGCTAGGATTAAGCCTTATTCTGTCATCTCAGAGAATACTTATCTAGGCAATAATACGCGTTACTTTTGTACGGAGAAATATCTGATAAGTATTTATATCGACTATCTTTTTTTTGATCGTGAAGAAGGAAGAAGAAATAGGAGATATCGGTATTGCGCCACTGTGTTTTTAAAATCGGCCACTAAAGGTATGTGTTTTTATATCAGGTACGAGTGTATATTTATAATTAAGTTTAGGGGTAGTCTCTACGACAGACCTTACTTGTTTCACGAATACCAAATAACCGATTAAAATCCTTCTCTCTCCCTCTATTTCGTAAAGCCCGCTTTTAAATAACTAATTTTATATTTTATTTTCCACTATCTATTCGTTATCCGTCTGTGGTGCAAAAAATATATAGACGACTCACGGAGCAATAAAAGTCCAATAAAAGATATAAAGCCCAATGAGGTATAAACTGATCAAATTTTGTCAATGCGTAACTCACAGAGCAAAGAGAATTGCCCTATCTAGTTTGGTGCAATCAATGCTATTACTCGTATTTAATATTCAAGTTAGAAGGTTTTTTTATTGATTGATAATTTTGGCTTTATTTGAATTAACTCGAACATTTCTCATTCGGTCGAATCATAACATCTTAAGAATCTCTCTGTATAACCACATTAAAAATATTTTTACTCTTGTGCTTTGTAAGAGTTTATGATACGGAACCTAAAGAATGTGGGAGAAGACGTAGAAGTGTATATTGCATAAACGGATTTTTAAGTTAAGGTTCCTGGAACATAGGTACATTTGTTTATTTTATGGAAAGCTTTTATTATATACAATCCTATATACTTACCAATCCAAGAAGATAGCGAAAATGTTCACTTACACTTTCTCGAGAATTAATAATTATCGTTCTCGTCTCTTCATGTGTGTATATTTTCTCGATATTTCGCCGATATTCAATTTGCATTAGTGTTACAAGGATCAGGATATATTGCGAGGACTGTGGTGAAGGTGTAGGCATATATGTATGTGTTTCTTTGTAATGATTGCAGGGGATGCGGCCGGTGTTACTGATTTATTATTACATAGGTGTGTGGAGCTCTAGGCGCGTCTCCTATGAAGATGTTTCGTGGACAACATGGGATCGCAATTAGCTGGCAGGCGCTGGGGATTTCACCTCAGACTTAAGCGTGTGGCGATGTTTGTTGGGAGACGTTTGAATTAGAAATCGGCATCGGCGTGGGACCAGCTACAACATTAAGCACCTACCTATATCCAGAGCAGTGATTTATTCATCTATCTATCTATATCTTGACTGGCTGGGTGCCAAAATAAAACGGACGTTTAATTATTGTTATCAAAGAGAATACCGCCTACTTAAAATTAGAGAGATCGATTTTAACTAGAGTTTGAGTTCTATGTGTAGAATAATCGCCTGGAATTTAGCCGTGCATTATATGATTGGTCGGAGGTAATGGATTTTATTCCTGTTGTCAGCCGATATATTTCCTCTTGAGTTATTGCTGAGCTCTCATTTCAATAGAATTTGCAAAGACCTTCTTGAGCAAAAATTGCATATACGGCTATATCCCTACTTTCGGAAGTGTAATACTATGCTAAACCTGTAAGCATGCTGAGCGACACACTTTGTGGACTATTGCCAATAACCCGCTCAGAAAGTTATCTGGGATCAGTATTTTAAAATTAAAATGTAAAATTACTATTTATTTGTTTGCGCATATCCATACAGATAGAGTCGGTCCTTACCTATGTAATTGCGATTCATGCTGATCAGTTTGTACTTTGACGTTGACCAGTTTGTACTTCAGTTTGATTTGGAATTCGTTATACGTTCGTTAAACGTTATAGTATCAATGATGTGTATAGACCAAACAAATGAAACAATAAATAAGCATTATAGCGATGACAACAGCGATATAGTGACAACAACAGCGATATAGCGATTTAATAGAGCGAGATAGACGGTGACGCTATTCCACATGAGTAATTGAGACGGATAATGACGCCGATGCTTAGTGATTTTTAGTTGTTACTCTTACCACAGTATACCAGCCAGTATCTTTACTCTCGAGCTACAGGGCGATTCGGGAAGAGGGTGCGAGGAATGTGGGCAGAGGGGTACGTCCCGACGAACGCGAACGGTTAACATTACGAGCAAAAGACCGACGACCTTTTAGGGCGTTCGGATATCTGCGTAGGCTGAGTATCGGAACATCTTTTGATCATATCCTAGCCCTTACGACTCGTGTTGTATTCGCTTTGATTTCAATTTTGTTCTAAGAGAATCTACTGTCTGGGGTTTACTGTGCTCTTACGCAGCGCAACTTAGATTAAATGGTGCAATCGGTCAGTACGCTACGTGTCTTCTTTTACTGTACATTTTCTCCGTAATCGCGTAACTTTCGTTCTGTCGACTTTGGATTGTGTTATCCTGGACTTGATAGTGCTTGTGCTGACGGCTGTGGCTTTGTTTCTCTGGATTTAATTTACCTTTTGCGCTCTGTGTTAGTTCGCCTTAGAAATGCCGTATTTGTATTCAGCGGAAAAGGTTGCAAATATACATTTTATTTACGGTGAATGCCACGGAAATGTCTCTGCTGCGGCCAGATTGTATAGCGAGAGGTACACAAATGCTGAACGTCATCCAGATTACCTCGTGTTTATCACGGTTCACATGGCATACTCGCAAAGACGATTGCCTAGTGTTTGTACGTCCAGTGGAAGATCTCGAAGATACGACGATGACATAATTCTGAATGAAATCGAAAACGATCCCGGCGATTCAGTACGTGCGATTGCAATAACCACGGGAATACCAAAAAGTATTGACGAATAGCATCACCATCTATCTCGCTCTATTGCTGTTTTTTTCCTGTTGGCTACTACACTTTAATTCATTGATACATTTTATAGAATCCCTAAGCGAACACAAATATTGTTATAAAATTAGGATTTCTAAAATAAGGATGTTTTGCAAAAAATAAATCCAATTATTATTATGGACAGAAAAGTAGCAAGTACTGCACTGTTTTAAAATCCTAATTAAATGGGCCATCTTTTGAAATTACTTTCCGGGGGTAGTTTAATATATTTTTTTTTATTTATGAAAAGTCAAAATTAAGGGACATATTTTTTTTAAACCGCGATTCATAAAAACTAAGTTTATTTTAAATAAATCAGCAAACTTTTTTGTTTGATTTGTCATTGCGATTAATAGCACGGTTATTTAACATAACTTTAGTAAAGAAAAATACTGTAAAAAAGTGAAATTTGTGGTCAAAGTGCCTAAGACTGTTATCGAGGGAGTCAATTTTCCACATTTTCAAAAATTGCTAATTATAAAAAGGTAGGTGCGTTTGAAAATACTGTAAACTAATGCAATACAGAAGGTATATTCTGATTTATAGTATGTCCGGTTACCGAAATAACCACTTACTAATTTATTTTCGCCAGATCTTGGTCGGAGTATTTTTTTATGAGGGCAGAGTTCTCTTTTCCCTT
Organism: Micropterix aruncella; assembly: GCA_944548615.1. Lineage (NCBI taxonomy): Eukaryota > Metazoa > Arthropoda > Insecta > Lepidoptera > Micropterigidae > Micropterix > Micropterix aruncella. The sequence continues at coordinate 22,538,114 of OX155980.1, forward strand.
ACTTAATACGACAGTTTTTTAACCACACAAATCTGTTTTTTTGTAGCTCGCTATGCCTCTAACTTTTTCGTACAATATTTTATTTGCCATAGTAAGGTGGTCGTTGAAGTAATTTTTTTTAACTGGGAAATCTAGGCCAATGTCTTTAGTAGTGATGGGTCTTCTCTTAGCTCCACGGATCTCACGTAATCCTGCGAGCAGTTGATCCTTTTTTTGGCGTGTTGTGAAGCTCACAATGACTGCGGGCGGCCTAGGTGGCTGTTGACGGTTACTAGTCCCGGCGCGGGCGGCGGCAACAGTTGTCGATGCCGCTCGATATACGTAATCGATATCGCATTCCTCAATGTTTACTTTTGTAGCCTTCCCGCACTTTTCTAGAAGTTGCTTGAGGTCTTCCTGAGCCGTTGGAATGCATTACATTTCCAAATTATTTTGACGCATTTCTTGTTCCCAGTTTCTTTTTTGCGGATTCCATAGAAGTAATCTTCAAATCACATTAAATCGCATTTATTGTCTTCAAAAACTTTTACATAGTTGTTTAGACACTTTATATAGCCGCATAATGTAAAATAACTGTAAATTTATTTATTTATTTATTTATTTATTTATTTAAGAATTAATTACTATGAAACATTGATTAGCTTATAAAAATAACAGGAACCGAATGGCAAACCCTTAACCTTTTGCTTATTTGTTTCTGTCACCCAACTGGGACTAGCCCGTTCTAGGGTGGACAGGACTCCAATATTACAATCAAGATTGCTTGATTGCTTGGTTGCTTACAAATATACAAGTTTTAGTAAAAAGCTAATGACACTAAATTGCCCTAAAATGTGGTCTTCAGAATAAAATAAAAAAATAATAATAATAAAAAAATATTAAAAGATAATATAATAAATAAAATGCAATTCCATTATTTAATCTGCAATAAATATCATATAAAATTCGATTAAATAAAATAAATAAAGTTATATGTGAGAAAAGGAAGAAACGGTCATTAATATTTATTAATATAAAATTACCTAGTCTAAAAAGTATACTTCATTGTCAAAGTCAAATAATTTTTGGTAGTTAGTTCAATGTTAAAATTTACTTAACATATATGTTTAAAAATATGTTAATAATTTGTGCACCTAAGTTTTATTATACATAAATGGTTACTAAATATTTCATTAGAGATTCACCACACAATTGTCAGTTATATTAGATATTTATAACTACAATTAGTCATGAAATTATAATATTAAGATTAAATGGTCTTACAAATAAGAAATATAATTGATTATCGAAGGCAATTAGAAATAAAAGTAGGTATTAATATAATAATCAATAAAATGGTACAAATGTCAAGTTAAATAAATAAAATCGAGATGGGAATTGTCAGCTATCTAATTATAATTCGTTCATATTATATAATTCTCTTGCAATAAGGTAGCCTTTTAATATCGATTTAAATTGGGGTATTTTTCCGTTTCTACTTATAATTTTGATATTCTCAGGCAGTTTATAACACACCATTCCAAAGTAATTTGGATCCCTTTTGAACAATTCCAGAGATGGACGGGGTAATGCTAAATTGTGCCTACATCTGGTGAAATGCGAGTGAATTTCTTTTTGGGTCTTCAACTTTCCTATGTTTTTTTAATATTTACTTTATGCATTCAAATATTATATAGTGATGGTAGCGTTAGAATACTGAGATTTTTGAAGTGACCACGATATTATTCATTATGGTTAAGGTTTAACAATATTCTTATAGCTCGTTTTTGGAGAGAGAAAATATGTTGACTTAAAACTGCGGTACACTGTGACCAGAAGGGAATCCCGTAGCGAAGAATTGACTCGAAATAAGCAAAGTATTATTTTTGTGTATTTAACGCTGATCAGTTTCCGTATTTGCCTCAGTAAGAAACAGGCGCTAAAAAGTCTGTTGCTTAATTCCTCTCCGCGAGCATTCCACCTTAGGTTTCCATCTAAAACTAAACCCAGAAATTTATGGCTTTTAATATTGGCTACTGTGTTTGCACCGATAATTAAATTTTGACTGTTCATAGCCTTATTTTTTCTACAAGGTAGAACGTTAGGTACTATCTTAGATGTGTTAAGAGATAGATATTTTTTCTGGAACCAGGTATTCAACAGAGCCAATTCATAGTTTAACGTTTTTACTACATTCTCTATTTTGGCATCTGCAAAGCTTATGTTGGTGTCATCTGCATACGAAGTTATATTTGAGTGAGATACTATAGATGGAAGGTCATTAACATATAGAATGGAAAGGGTCGGTCCCAGGATGCTTCCCTGAGGAACACCACTCTTCATTTTAGACTCATCGGAAATGGTTCTCTTCAATATGCCACCCGTGCAGTCGTCTGATTGTACAACTTGTTTTCTTTTTAAAATATAGCTGCTGTACCATTTTAGGCTATTTCCTCGGATTCCATATCTGTCGAGTTTAGTTAGCAGTGTTTGATGGTCTACCATATCGAATGCTTTTGATAAATCGCGAAAAACGGTACTTGAATAAAGTTTCTTGTGCATGTCATTATATATTTTTCTCAGAACGTTGTTCAGTGCATCGATTGTACCTTTATTTCTTCTGAAACCGAACTGAGATTTTGTTAGGATATTTTCATTTTCTAGATAATTTAACAACCTTGAATTTACTAGTTTTTTAAGCACTTTGGAAAAAACAGGTAGCAACGCTATTAATCTGTAGTTGTTTATTTCAGTTTGTGAACCTTTTATATGTATAGGAATAATTTTAGCAATTTTGAATTGATCTGAAAAAATTCCATCTCGAAGGGATATATTGAATAGATAGGTTAATTTGTCAACTATGAACGGAAGTGTCGGTTTTACCATGTCTTTGGATATCGCATATCGTCAGTTCCTGAGGATTTTTTATTTTTCATGAAATTCACTATTTTTGTTATTTCAACAACATCAGTTGGCCGCATGAAGAAAATATGTCTGCTGTAAGGTATATTATGCCCACCTGTTATATTGTTCTGTGAGGTGTTTGATTGAGATATTTGACCGATTTGAGACATGAAAGTGTTGAACATATTCGCTACTCTATTTGATCTTCGACCGTATGGCCCTTTTAGTTAAGAGTAATGTTTAGAGTAGCACTTTTTTCCTTTGCCCATAAATTCCAATGGGCTCACAACCCTAAAAATACCAACTGGGAAAGATTCGATAGGGACCTGGCTATCAAGCTCACCATGGTTCCGAATTAATTCCACGCCAAATAACAACTACAAACGGCAGCACAATCACTGTCAAACGCTGGTATAGACGCCTACGAGAATTGCCCTTTGAAACAAAAAACCTCTCAAAAAAGTCCCATGGTGGAATACAGAGCTGACCAAGCTCAGGCTAGGGCTGAGAAGGTGTTTTAACAGGGCAAGAAAACATAACACCTTTGAGAGGAATACAAAAACGCCCGAAACGAATACAACAAGGCTATTGTTAAAGCCAAACGAAGAAGCTGGAGCTTCTGAAGCTTCTAGGCCTAACAAGATCTTTAGCTTTAACAACCGCCCTCAGCTGGGATGCCTTAAATGACCAGAGGGGGGCCTCACAAACACACTTTCGGGGCTTCTAATAATCCTCACATCCAATTGCCACAGAGGAGAACTCCAGATGCTCCACAAGCCCAGGGAGTGGGCCCTTGCAGCTAAGATAGCTAATCCCAAAGCAGTAGAATGGGCCGTGAACAATTTGGCCCCCTTGGATTCTATCTAGAACCAAAGCCTAATTGGAAGCACCACCTCGAGCGCAAGAGAACAAGCTTTTATGCCTCTTTATGGACGTACAAAAGAGTCATGGGAAAAACCTGAGGGTTCAAACCCAGGGTCGCCTTATGGCTCTACAGGGCAGTACTGCTGCCTAGACTGCTACTGCTATGCTGCAGTAGTCCGGTGGTCCAGGGTGAAAAATCTCGAGGCAAAAAACATGCTAAAAGGCCTTCACCTGAGGGCTGAGGTTGCAACCCTGAGGGCTGTAACTGGCGGCATGAAAACCATTCTAATAGAGGGATTAGAGGTCGCACTCTGCTGCCCTCCTCTAAATAAGCTCGTAATTTACTCCGTCAGACTTAGAGCATACAGACTGAAGTATTTGGGTGAGTGAAAACGAGGAGAGCACAATCATCCTGAGCTTAACCTACTCCACAAAAGCCTATTCACCCTGACCTAGGATCGACTACTAAAAAAAATTTTGGTAGAGAAGTCCTATAAAATCCTAATCCCCACCAGGGAAATTGGAAGAATCCGCAGTGGTTCCCAAGCCAGAAAGCGGATGCCTGGTTCGCCGACAGATCAGGAACAAATGGACGTTTTGGGGCAGGCGTGTATGGACCCAAAACCAACCACAGAATCAGCATCCCCCTTGGAGAATATGCCACGGTATTCCAAGCCGAGGTGTTTGCTATATTGAAATGCATAAAACTCCAAAGTCGACTTGAGGTAAAAAAAAAATCTCATCTGCTCTGACAGCGGAGCAAAACTGGATGCTCTGGCTTACGCCTCCACATAATCCCCTGTGGTCTGGGACTGCATGCAAGAGCTCAACAAATTGGAAAAAGCCAACAAAATCACCTTAATATGGATACCGGGCCATCAAGGCAAACCCGGCAACGAAGAGGCCGACAAACTGGCAAAACTGGGCACACTGGAATTCCCGGTGGAGCCAGTTATTGGAGTCCCCTTTGCTACAGGTAAGAAAATCATCAGGGACTGCTTGGAGCAGGAACATCGGGCATCCTGTAAACAGAGCCAAGGATGTCGCCAGGCAAAAGCCATGATGGAGCAACCATTTCAAAAGAAAACCAAGGCCCTAGTTGACATGAGCAAGAAGAACCTTAGAACCACTATCGATCTGCTCACCGGACATACGACATTTAGAGCACATCCGAGGCTCCAACCTCGGCTTCCGAGCACTAGAGCACCCTCGGCTTGACCGAGAGCAAGGACTGCCGAATATGTGGCGAAGAATCTGAAGACAGCATACACATCGTTGGCCGCCGCCCAGGCCTCGCCGCAAAAAGGCACAGTTTACTGGGACGAGCCTTTCTCGAACCCAGCCATCTGCCCAATTTGAAGGTCAGTGATCTGCTTGGATTAGAAAGCAGTACCGGGCTACTAGCTGACCCCTGACCCAACCACAAAGTGGTTAGTTACAAAAGTTCTTATAGATCCAGGTGACATCAGGGGCTAGAAACAAGCCCCCCCCCCTCCGTTTACTACTACTACTACATATTAATGTATTAACACCGGTTTACAGTTCAGTGCCATGTGGCATCAAGTAATAGAACTGTGAGTGACAAAGTACGTAAAACCCATGGCTATTTGCGCATCGCGCTCCTAGCTGAATCTTTAGATACGTATCTATTATAAAAAAATAAATTATTTATTCGTATAGTTTAACCGCTTTTGATGTAGTACCCCCAATAAACGGAAATTAAAATAAATTACTTCACAGTGATCACTTCCTTCGATTAGTTTAAATTATAATAGCTATTTCCGATCCAGTGACTGTTCTTTGTTCTTCCGATAGAGGTTCTAATTTATTAAAAGCTTCTATTTGGATTCGCTACGTCGCGATCTAATCCCAGCGTTACATAGGTTTCACCGAAACATTTTGTCCAATGCTTTTTTTAAACTACTCCCAATCTCAGGGGCACTCTATAAATTTGTCAGTTTTTAGAGTACCCATCGCTCGGTAAGTCGAAACTGTACTTTAAGGGATTTAGGAACTAACTTTGTATTTTCACTGTTTTGTTTTTGACTATGCATAGACCTTATTACCCTTACAATAGTTGACATTTGTGTTTTTTTCCTAAGCTTTATACTTTGGGCAGGAAAAAATGTTTTCAGATTTTGTATGAGACGGATAAAAAAGAAATGAATGCCGGCTTTGTCCTGATATATCTCACTTCGAAACGTCTTCCTTCTTAATCCTTGTCTCCTCTACTATCGTTCTGATATTAAACGTGTCCACAAAAATGCCACCTTGTCGGATGAATGGATCGGAAAAATAATTAAAAATACATTTTTTAAGCATATTATTTTATCTTAGGTTATTGAAAGCCAATTTTACACGGAATAGTAAGTAAAACTATATAATAACACAAATGATTACTTTAAAACTAACAAAAGTAATTTTGGATGTAGATACCTAATTAATAAATTATCTTAATATACTAATGTTCTCTGGATTAAATATTTTCTACGATGTGATTCGTTAATAATGTATATATTCCAATCTTTATCTATCCCGCTTTAAACCATTGTATTCTTAATTATTCCTTGTCTTACTTTTATCGTTCTGCACATGGAACAAGTGCATGAAGTTGCAACTCTACCAGATATGAATAGGAAATATTATAAAAAATAAATATTTCGAAGGTTATTGAAAGCCAACTTTAACATGAAATAGTAAGTAAATCGATGCCGAGAGCACATGGTCGTTATATCTGAATATGAAGCCACTAACTTTCAATGAAATTTCTCCTAAGATTCGGCAATTGTTTGTAATCGGTCGGGTGCGACAATGCGGTCGAAGTTATTGTCTAATGTTTCGTCTTAACTTCGGGAAACATTGTTAAAAGATGTGGAAGAAATATAATATTATTAGATACATTTTTGGCATGGCATTTTTTTTTTCATTTATATTTTATTTTAGTACTAAGTCTAATGAATTTCTTAAAAGTGCCTGAAAACCTGGCTTACACCCGCCCATATCCCGATTTGCAGCGTTTTTATTATTTAGAAGAATAAGAATAAATTTATTTTCGTAAGTAATGTTCCAAAACGTAATTCATATAGTCTGCCTAACTAGGCCGAAGCCCGTACCAAGGTAGACTCGACTAGATCACTTGTAAGTTTTATGTTGTGCGCACACAATTTATTTATGTGTAGTACTTGCAAAAAAATATATATTATAAATGTAGTATTTCGAAATTTTAGGATTATTATAATTGCTGCAAATACACAATAAATAAAAATTTAGCTGACCCTATTTTTATTTCTTTGTTTTGTTTCAGGGACATCATTCAAGATTTGCGGCCGGGAGTTGATCAGCGCGAACTTCGTGGGAATTTCTAGAAACAAATATTTTTTTAATTTCAGTAAGTATTTAGAAAGCTTCACCCTAAAGCTCCGAATGAATGTCATTTTTTATCGGTAACAGAAGCCTTAAAAAATCTTCTATAAAGACAACCCCTCACTTCGAATAAAATAAAAGTGTTTAGTAAGCTCCACCCTATGATATTATAAAAATTTGTATGGCAAGCAGAATGTAACCAACTCACAAAAGCTCAAACTAAAATAACTCGATTTAAACGTTTTGGGGGCGAAGCTTTATGGCATATACTCGTAAGTATGTAATTGTGGTATTTGTCATACGATATGTTTACTGTAGTTCTATTTTTACATTAAAAACTAAAAAAACTGGATAATTGTAGGTTTTATAGAAAACTTTTAAAAACTATGAACTTTTAAAAACTTACTCTCAGCTATATACAGTTTTTTGATAAATAATGATACAATTAAACCAGTTTACTGATTCCTTTCTGTTGTTTGAGATTTAAATATGAGGGAGAAAACATTTGTATTGAAAGTTGAATTGTAAAGGTACATAAAACACAATATTTTAACAAAAAAATAAACCGACTCCAAAATTTTTAATAAGTGCAGCAGCCATATCACGGTGATACTTAGAACGGGCTATAATAATTAAATGAGTATACAAAATTTCGTGTCTGTGCTGTTGACCGTTGAGGAGTCCCCTCGTCGGAAGCCAACCCAGGGTGTAGGTTGCGCAGGTCATGCTTACCATAAAAAAATATATTATCATCGGAATTGAATCAATTTGTACAATTTCAACTTCATATGATAATATTTGAGGATTTCCCTCAATTCCTTATAGATCCCATCATCAGAACAGGATTTTGATAAATGGGACCAATCTGTAAGTATAACCTGCCAAATAAAGAAATAATTTTTCAAATCGGTTCATGAATAGCAGAGTTCCGAGGTAACAAACTTTAAAATAAAGATACAACCGAATTGATAACTTCCTCCTTTTTTGAAGTCTGTTAAAAAAGGCAACGATCTCTCCAGCAGTATAAAAATTGACTGAAAAAGTGAGTTTTACTTTCCTGTTTAAGGAAAGTATTGTGGACGCACTTCTGTGTGTCTGTCTGCGTGTATTCTCCATATGTATGTATTTGGCATGCAGGCATCATGGCATAAGCTAAAAAGATTGTGGTTGTAATCTGTCCACCCTTGGTTGGCTCCCGACGAGGGAACTCCTCAATGGTCAACAGCAGAGACCCAAACTTTTGTATATGCATTAAATTATGATAGCGTCTTCCATGTTCCATCATGACATGGCTGATGAACCCCGAGTTGGCTCCCGATGAGGGAACTCCTCAACGGTCAACAGCAGAGACCCAAAATTTTGTATACGCATTCAATTATGATAGCCCCTTCCAAGTTCCACTATGACATGGTTGATGTACCCTGGGTTGGCTCTCAATGAGGGAATTCCTCAACGGTCAATAGCAGAGGCCCAAAATTTTGTATACGAGTTTTAATTTTGTTTTCGATAGTTTTCGATTTCGATTTCGTTTTCGGTTTTGGTGTCGTTTTCGGTTTCGGTTTAGATTTCGATTTTTATTACGATTTCAATTTCGTTTTCGATTTCGATTTTGGGGGGGGGGAGAGGGTTAAAGTTCATATGAATTATGTTCCTTGCTACTTGACAGGAAAGTCTTGGGTTGACACAACCAATTTTTTTAAAAGTTTTTTCTAGTATAGAGGCCTCAATATAACGTAGTCCCATAACTTTTTTTCTTTATGCTTGGTTGCAATGGTTATTTTAGGTTCTTGCTATAATTGTTAAATTCTGCAACGAATCTCAAAATTTTCGAAACTCCTATTTTTCGATGACGTCTAATAATTTCGTATTATTCGTAAATAACCCTTAGATTCCACGGTTTTTATATTCTTCACCTTTGTATACCTACCTTCACTGGAAAGATATGTAGATAGATTGATTTTATTGAGGCTTAAATAGTAATATTCACCAAATCTTTGAACGTTACGGCAAAGAAGATTTTGTTTTTTATTGGTGTAACGAAGTTTCTTGCTATATCAACGATTAATAATGTTATTTTTTTCATTTTAGGGTCAAAATCGGGATTCTGGCGCTGAGGGTCAGTTCTTGCGAGAACAACGTGGGAATGTTTATTTATTGATATTCACAATTTGTCGCCACGATCCGTAAGTACATATACATATTTTCCGATATATTACAAGATATTATGTTTAATATCAATAATAATACTTGATTTGTGTATATGTAATTACACAATTATATGTATGTTAAAAATATGGTAACCTAATCATCGATATCATATTGGCTAATGACATCCTTTACGTTAATGTCACCTATAATGTAGAGTAAAGATTTTCGATTACACTTTGATCCACACTTTGATCTTGAAGGTCATCGATATTTCAGTCGCAATATTGACTTTAAATTAGGTAAAAGTAGCCGGATTGATGTCTTAAACCTATTTTTGGATTTACCTTCAAGTAATGAATTAATTTGATTAAATCCGGGCCCTTGGGGTGCACTTATTTTTTACTTTACCTTAACAACCGACGAGGAGGTAAATAAAGTATTGTGAATGCGGACGGATATGTACAATTTAACATGCACGTGATTAAATGATTCCTACACGCCAAATTTCAGTTCAATCAGATGAAGCGTTTGGGTGCTATCGTGGAGGAATACACACATAGTTCATAGTTCATAGTTCACTTTATTTTCAAAAAATTGTAGAAACCTATAAACCCACACACACACATACACACACACACACACACCCACACAGAGAGAGAGACTCACATACTTCAATCTGGAAATGGTGTTAATCGTATCGAGAGGGGGAGAGGTTGGACCAAATGTATACTTCCATCTTCATCTCGTTTTTTAGCGCGTTCACAACAATTTCCAATGGTCTAAGAAAGTAACAAAGTAGCGCTACCTATTTTGTATACCCTGTATAATATCGTGTTATCAGTAAAGTTATAAACAGCTAATAAGCATAAAAGTTATCGGTCATAATATACTTATAGTCATTAATTATTTCTTGTCAATCGTGTCTTGATAAGTTGAAAATTGTTATCAATATTCTGAATATTGATTGCAAATCAATATTAAGAATAGTATACCTACCTATAATACACATTTTTATCAAATAAAAACGAAACACTCTATTTAACATATTATTACCGCTAAGTCTGCGCTTTCAGTATGAAACAAATATTCATTTCTCCATTCCTAATATATCTTTTGAAGACTAATTTTACTTAGTTTTGCTTTGTAATGTTTGAGATGATCCTCTACTAGGTGTTCTGGTCCTAAAATCTTGTTTCCAATTGGTGATTCTGTGCCGGTCCGGCCGGTCTAATATATGACCATTGCATATACAACAATTATATAAATAATATTAATAAGACTATCATTTTTTATTCAGACTTTCAATTGCATTTTTTTATTTGCTTTAGGTATTTTAATAATAAGAATAATGGATTATTCATGAAATTTGATTATACAATATTCATACATTCAAACACTATTCTGAGTTACCTCTTGTACGATAAAACCAGCACATCTGTCGCTGCCTTGGATCACTTGAGTTATAATATTCATCTTAGTCATTCCGTATTATACGACCGCAATGGATAATAATATAATAAATGTTTTTGACGCAAATTCACATGAGGCTCATGTGACATCAAATGTCAATACTTGTAGGGTAGTCCTAGCAGAAGGAACAGGCCTGAGAATGATTTGTCTTAACATCAGAAGTCTATAAAAAAAATTCGATCAACTTCTCGTAATGCTACAAGATCTACAAATTGATTTCGATATTATAATTCTAACGGAAGCTTGGATTGGGAAGCACTTTGTTCCAATTGGGATATCAGGCTATAGTTCATACTATACGAAATTGAATAAATTACAAAATGATGGAGTTGTCATCTATGCGAGTGAACAAGTAACAGAAATAACCGTAAATGAGGTGAGTATATTCGGGGCAAACTGCTTACAGGTTTTATTAGACAAGACAATCTGTATTGTAGCTATCTATAGAAGTCCTTCTGTTCACAATATTAGCAAATTTTTAACGAGTCTGAACGATTTGCTAAAAACAATCTCCAACATAAATAACTTAATATTAACAAGAGATATGAACATATCTATAAATGGAAAAATGCACCCCCAGGCAAATTAATATTTAGAGCTTCTTACACTTTATGGATTGGTTTGTCTAGTTGAGACCCCTACGCGTGAAGTTAAAAACTCTAAATCATGCTTAGACCATATAATGTGCCGATCCCGTTATCCAACCTTATCAATAGTTTATGAAACATCAATTACAGATCATAATGTTATTTTATTTAAAATGAAGTATAATTTTAACCACATGAAAAAGACAAAAAAACAAATAATAAAACAGACATTTAACTATGATAAAATTCGAGAAGAAGTCACTGCTATTGATTGGAAAAATGAATTACAGAAAGCAAATGGTGATCCAAAAAATACATGGAAAGTTATAAACGATATTTCAAACAGAACAAAAGCTAAACAATCCATATATCAGTTAAACATCGGTAAGGAAATCATAAATACAGATACTTCTCCGCGGATACTCGCCGATTATGTTAACAAACATTTTGCCGGTGTAGGGCAGAATTTAGCCAAACACATACAAAGTAGAAGTGATTCAATAGGGTTTGTTTTTTCTCAGACTACCCATACGGTGTCGTTCTATTTAACTCCCACAACATCGGAAGAAATTTCCCAAATGATAGACTCGTTAAAAAAGGTCTCCTCTCCAGGTATTGACAATCTCAATTCAAAAGTTTTTAAAAACTCAAAAAATGAACTAAGTGGTCCCATAGCACACATAGTCAATTATAATTTCAAGCAGGGCATATTTCCTGAAGCACTTAAATGCGCTAAAGTAGTTCCTATATTTAAAAGTGGTGACAGAATGGATATAAATAATATAGGCCAATTTCTCTTTTAAGCACCTTATCCAAAATTATAGAGAAAGCCGCAAAAAAACGTGTTCTGAAATATTTAAAAGAAAACAATCTTTTATCTAATAACCAGTTTGGGTTTAGAGAAGGAATTGGCACAACTGACGCGATCGCAGAAGTGCCACGTATTATTAATTGCAATGTTGATGAGGATAAAAAGTGCATAGCTGTTTTCTTGGATCTCGCAAAGGCATTCGATACGGTCTCGCATGATAAGCTCGTTCGGAGGTTGGGGGAAGTTGGAATCCAGCATGTCACACTCAACTGGTTTAAGACCTATTTGCAAAATAGAAAGCAAATTATCACCATTAATAATGTAACCAGCAAACCGGAAGACCTGCCATTTGGCGTTCCTCAGGGTAGTGTTCTCGGGCCTATTTTATTTCTCATTTACATAAATAAATTATGCGATCTGGTGGGGAAGACCATTTCTTTTGCTGATGACACAGTCATTATCTTTGATGATCATACCTGGAGGGACACTTTCTGTGCAGCCAATGCTGGTATTAATCAAGTATGTGAATGGATAGATGAATCTCTTCTTAGCCTAAATATAAAGAAAACGAAATATATAACTTTTAGTAATAATAATAAAGGACAACCATCACCATATCATACCGTAACTATTCACTCATGTAAAAATACACAGCAATGTAACTGCCCTTTCCTGGAAAGGACAGAACACGTAAAATATCTCGGAATAATAATTGATAATATGCTGCGTTGGCAAAAGCACATTGAGATGTTGACAAGCAAGGTTCGAAAACTTTCCTACGTATTCCGCGAAGTGAGAAATATTTTAGACCCGGGAACACTAAAAAATACGTATTATGCATTATGCCAAAGCATTCTTTGTTATGGCATAATCGGGTGGGGTGGTTGTGCATCAACTATCCTCCAGCCTCTTGAAGTAGCGCAAAAGTGTATACTAAAAATTATCGAGCGTAAACCGTATCGATATCCTACGAACCAGTTATATAAAGATAGTAATATTTTGCACCCAAGACTGTTGTACATTAAAATAGCCTTGATACACGCAAAATTCAAAATTCCACTTATTAACGCACGAGTGAGACTCACCAGAGCTGAAAAGAATGACGATATGATAGTGCCAAGAACTCGTACGACTTTCGGACAAAGACATTTCAACTTCATAGCACCGAGAATGTACAACTACCTGCCTGATGTCGTGAAACGCATTGAAACCAGAAACAAATCTAAAAAATCGGTTTCTAGGTGGCTTATTACAGAAGGCAGGGAAAACATCAATGGAATGTTGAATATTGTATATTAATTTTTCGCATTATTCTTCAATTGTAGACATATAGTTTTACTTTCAAACATATATTTTTACTTTTACTCTACACGTTAATAATTATTGTCAAAGTAATAGAATTTCTACAAATTTCAATTGTTTTAATTTTAATTTTAATTTAAAAAAAAAATAACTATTTAGTAATTTGGTTAGATACATATAAACAATATTTTATAAAGTCTGCCTTAGAACAGGCCCTGGCCTAATTAGGCGACTTTTATTCATTACTCTATCTCCTCAAGAATCAGTTTTTTGCTATCGTCTCATATATATATACAACATGATATGGTAAACTGTACAAACGAACTTGTGTAATACTATAAATAAATAAATAAATCAAATTAAACCAAAAAATATGTTTTTTTTCAACAACACCGAATGAATGTCCTTTTTATCGGTAACAAAAGCCTAACTAAAAATCTGCCGTGAAGAACATGAAGAACTCCTAACTTGAAATGTAATAGATTTTTTTTTTTAAAAACCTAATTGTTATGTTTTGTTACAAGATTTTATTAGCTTGACTTGTAACATTGCAAGCCAATCTTACAACTCAAATGTCACCTACTTTTCATTTTAATATCTATTTGAAATTTTGTAAACTTATGCAATTCTGTTGACAATACAATTATATGGTACCAACAGCATGTATAATAATGGAGGTTAGATAGGGCCTCCCAATGGTTAACAATAAGCTCATCAAGTTTGGGCTAGTTTGACTTATCTCAATGAGTGTTCCATGAGAGTTCCTAAAGGTTCCGTGCAGCTTGGGCCTGATGGCCTGTTCGTGTTGACTTAGAATATCTTAACTCACGGTTCGGCTCCTATCCGGTAGCCTCTTTGAAGAGGGACCTGTAAGTACCGCTGTGAATATTTGCGGCCGTAGCCTGCAGTCAAATACAGTTGGAATTGGACGTGCGGATCCGGAGAACACCTCGGTGGACTGGTCGGTTTGCACATCAGGTTGCGTCAGGCAATCGGTTGCGTAATCCGGCGAATAACCGGGGGGGGGGGGGGTCTGGAGACGTACATTTCCAAAGAAGCGGGGGGTAGTAGTTGACATGTCGTCACCTATTCGTGAAAACGTTCAGATGGCCACCCGATCGCGAGTAAGCTCGACAGGCAAAGGGCGCCACGGACCCGCGACAAAACTACGAATTGTCGCTACGTCAGGTAGAGGCTTCGCAAGCATCGGCGAATCTGTGACCATACAGGAAGTAAGAGAAATGAAAAAGTATGAAAATGAAAGGGCACGAGGATGCCCACTGGGTGGCACTTTCCAGTGCCTCAAGGTAAGGCTGTTGGAGTAGTTTACCTGTGAATTGTGATCCAAAGAATTTGAGTTCATATAATTTCACATATTGCCCCTCCTCCCCCCCTCCTACAATGAGTACTTTGATTGTAACTATAAACAGGAGGGTCTGATGATAAAGGGAGGAGGTGGTGATGGCGTTACTCATGTAAGCTGTTTTATAGTTTTTATAATTATACTTTAATTATTTTATTCGTGTTGATGAGCCCTTGAAAAATAGGATTTTGGGTTCCGTAAACGTTCTAATTGTCAAATCAATAAAAAATTTCAGTGGGAATTTTTAGCAAAGAACCTCACCTCAGTAATCTGCTGCGGATCCTGCTGAGGAAAACAATGGATTCCCAAGCGATTCAAACGTTTGTACTTGTAACTTAATACGAGTCCACCAGCAATGGTCCACATAGAACAAAAAAACATTCTCCATATATTTATTTTATTATCAATACTAGTTAAACTACGCCTACTATACAGAGGAAATTGCAATATATAGGTCTCTTTATGTATCATAAATTCTTGAGACGTGTCGCTTGCATTCTGATGTTAATTTTAGTTACGTCGGTCGCTTCAGGTGATTGGGTTTCATTAAAGCGAATAGACATTGACCGCGCCTTAAGCGGGGAGATGACGATTTAGGAATGGCAAACTGAATTGTTTATTGAAATGGTTCGCCAATGGGCTGACTTATAACCACTGAAATGGTTAGGCTATTAAAGTGGAATGGTTTGGCCGTTTTGTCCGGTGTTGAGGATCAGGATGAGTGACATGATATTACCAGTACTTGCATTTGTCATTGAGCGCTCACCGGGGATGTATTTATTTATTTAGGAATTAATTACTATAAAACATTGATTTTACTTACAAAACTAACAGGAACCGAATGGCACAACCGTAACCTTCTGCTTATTTGATTCTGTCACCCAACTGGGACTAGCCCCTTCTAGGGTGGACAGGACTCTAATAATACAAAAAATAAGTAAAACTTTTAGTAAAATGTTAATTAAACTAAATCGCCCTAAAATGTGGTTCTCAAAAAAAACTATTCTATTGGACGAGTATAAGCGGCATTAAATGCAATATAACATTCGATTAAATAGAGAATGACAAACACAGTTGTCTTAAAACTAAAATAAAGTGACAAATTAAATTATATGTAACAAAAGAAAGAAAAAGTCATTAATATTTAATATATGTTAAGTAATATATTTTTTTTTAATAAAAATACTTAGTCAAAAAAGTACAATTCATTGTCAAAACATTATATAACAACAAAGTTAAATTATTTTTGGTAGTTAGTTCAATGTTAAAATATAGACAACATGTATATTTCAAAATATATTAATAATTTGAGCACCTAAGTGCACTATAATTTCTAACATTTGATATACGGTTAGTCTGTAATGACTCGATTCTTTATTTTATTTTTCAATTCCCTAAATGTCAAATTCCTTTTTATTTCATATTGATCAGATTGTAAAATCTCGGCGTATTGAAAGAGTAATGTCTTTGTCCAAATGATGTTTTCATCCTGGGTATTATTAGGCTATTTTATAAAACTTGTCTCCTTGATCTTCGGTTCTGAATTATTCCTAAATTTGAATTATTGTCCAAAAATAGCTTTAAGAGGGAAGTTCTTAGGAAAAAATGCCTACAATCAAGGACTTAAGCTTGCTTATAAAGTTCATTGGTGGGATGGCAGAGTGACTTGGTATCTTCATAGACACTTTCTTCCAGTTTATATAATTTTATTGTTTTCTTGCATAGCTTTTTCTCTTCTTTAATTGTAAGTAGTGCCCTTTTATTAGGTTTGTATTTTTTAAATCTCATTCCTTTCATTGCTCTGTGAGATATTCTTCTCGTAACTAAGTGCGGTATCTCTGAAAATCAAAACTAATAATTAATTAATTAGTAAAAAATAATTGAACTCTGAAAATCCGACGGCAAGCACGCGTCCGCGATACCTTAGATTCTCGCCTCTGGTTGAAGCGCCGTTGTCACTGCGTTAAGGCACAACTCGCGGAGGGCAAAACAATCAGCCTAAAATAAATGAAGTACTTCGACCGACAATGGTTAGAATAGGCCAAGATAATTTCAAGAAATCATTCTAAGTGAATAAGACACCACCCCCAAATCATGGATTCGATCTAAGAAAAATTAATGAGCAAGGAATATTCGATCGTCCGCGACATTTGAAGAGCGACCACTTTCCGATTCAAAAGTGACTATACTTTAATAACAATTATGTTTGAAATCTATGAAGTATTTGAAATTAAAAATCCGTGTCAACATTATATAAAATACTTGTTCTTGTCTATCACCTCGATTGATTTGCAGTTGTAAGACGGTGACGTACTATTGCTATAGCATTGTGAAGATAACCGAGGGTATAACTAATTAGCAAACTATCAATACAGGACCAGTACTGAAAACGGACATGTATTCGTTTCGTTTTTGCAGGATTTACAATAAGCGCCTTTGCATGTGCCACAATAGTTAGATTTAAACATAAATCTTCAGACATCTTATTGTCAATCGAAGGGCGGCAGGAGGAGGATGCATGTGATGACAAACAGGACAGTAAGGGCTACGCCCGCGTCACCCCAACCTGCCCCTTCATTCGACATCGCAGTCGGCGAGCCGTCGTAACGTAACGTGTAACATTAATCAAACGGTGAATGCAATCAGTTCGTAATCTAATCATATGAAATGCCCCGATCAAATTTTGTGCATCCCACCCCAATGGCCAATCCCCCCCACTAACCCCTCTAGTGGGTAGGCCGTCCGTCCAGCAGCCACCCAGTACCCCTTTAGCCCTGGCTATATCGCCCCATCCCAACTACCCATTCCGTCGACCATTAACTAGTCGCCTGTTTCGGTCTGTATTCTTGAATATTTCCGAAGCAATGCTACTGTTCTATGTAGCCTATCATATGTCATAAAGGATGGGTGTGTCAACCAATCTCTCATTGCATATAATTATTGTGTTTTAAAGTAGTAAGTGAATAGGTATTACATCCTGGACGAAACCATAAAGAAGCATGTATTAATCCGAGATAATAATTATAAGTCGATTATTGAAAATTGGATTATAAATCAAACGCGAGTCTATTAGACACTAATTTCATGTACCTATTATATAATAAACTAAATATGGTTTGAATCATATCTACAATGTCTTTATCATACTTACGAACTTACAATGGTTTAATAATATTTGTAGAATGCAAATCATGGAAATTACACATTAGCATAATCGAGACCTTAGGAAATACTGTTAAATCCCTTTAATTGGAGTTGTAGAGAATCCCAAGGTTAAAGTAAACTTCATAAACTTGTAGTTCCACAGGGTTTAATTTTAGGCCCTATTCTATATTTAGGAGTTATAAATGATGTAATAATGTTCACCGATGATACTAGTTTAATTATTGCCGGTGAAGATATGGAAGAATTATTATTTAACGCAAATAGTAATCAATGCAAATTTTATATTTGGTTTGAGAGCAACCACCTTACTTTAAATGCAATAACAACCTTACACTAATTATAACAAACTTCATACATTTTACAAATCACCAAAATCGAAGTGGGGATTCACCAATTAACTTTTCAATAGACAACATTGCTGTTCCTAAAACACTTTGTTTTAGATTTTTAAGCATCCATGTCGACGAACGTAGATTCTTTCGAAAGTAGATTAAGTCGGGGGTGGTATGATTTGAGTATTGTAGTAAGATCCCTGGGTGAAATAGAAACAAGAAATATTTATTCAGCTATATTGAAGCTAAGCTTAGTTATGCCTTACTTTTTGGGGAATCGTTATACATGCTCTAGGGAACCCATACTTATACTTCAAAAGAAAGCAGTTCGAATAATTGCAAAATTCAAAAATGAAGAGTCGTGTCGACTCATTTTTAAAAGGCTAAAAGTCTTACACTATCTTTTTAAGTTTTCGGATTGAGTTTCATAAGAATAAAAACATTTAATTTAAAAAGTTTTCGGACAGACACACATAAAATACCAGAAATAAATTCAATTCTGTTTTACCATGTGCAAAACTAAAATCAGCCAGGCAAGATATAAAATATTTTGGGTCACATTAATTCGACAGGCTACCGGAAAAAAATAAATATAAAAACAGGTAAAAAGTTTATTCGAAAAGTTGCTAAAGGTGTTCCTATTAGAAAATGCTTTTTATTTGCTCGAATACTTCGTATATTAAGAATTACTAGTTGAAAGGAACTATCTACTGTGTAACTGTTGTTAAACTTGGCATTACATTTTAGATATTATTAAACTGACTTTTATGTAAATAGCAGTTATATTTAAATTAGGCTATTTAAACAGTTTTTAGTGTAATTCGGACAAACGCTATTATTAAAAATACACTTTTATGTAGTATATAAATTTATTATGACTCATTTTGGTTTTGTATTTTGTCATTGTTTAAATGAATTTGTTGTTACGTGAGATATTTTTAAAACAATATTTTTTTATTATATTGATAGCCATGGAATAGTCTGTTTATTAGGATTAGAGCACTTTATTTATCATATTCTTTTATGGTTTCGGAACAAATAAAATATAAAAATATTCACACTAATCAAAAATGTTACATTTGTGTTTTATTGAATTTATTAGTTTTATACAAACCTATATATTATTACATATATTTGCTTTCTATACCTATTCATTATTATCGTTATTATATAATGAATACATTTGATATTTCAATGTTGGATTATCCTTTGGGTCGAATTGAGTCGTTTGAGTGATTTGAAGTCGATTAAAAACAATTCTATTTCCGACTTAAGCCACAAATTTTACATGCTACCATTCATATACGATAAAAAACACCGATTTCGTTTTGGAAGAGCGAAATTAACCTATTTTCTTTCTTAGGGTATAGGCGCATAAAAGTATATTTCCGTTTCCCTGCCTATTGTTTTCGTTTCCCGGCCCATCAATTTTAAGTTGCACATATAACATCTCCTGTATGAAGGGTCAACCATTTTCACTTATTTCACATGCTAAAAAGCTTAAAAACTTATAAGAACAAGACTGGATATAACTAGACCTATATTATATCTATAAATGCGGTGGACTAAGGTCTAATAAGATGATGAAGTTTGGCTTCTTCCGATAATTACTTGTTTTGGCACACCCAATATAAAGAAATTTTATCTTTCAATCGGCAATAGAGAAATATATTTCCAAAATGCAATAGCTCAAATTTTCGATCGAAGTTTATGCTGTGGCACTCAGCAAAATAGCTATATCTCAAGTTTCCTAAACCAGGGTCCTTTGCGGTATTCCAATAATATAAACTGCAGAATACTTTCGGTAGGTCAGTTTTTAAAAAAATCTTTTGAATGGGTGATGAACATGACTCAGTTTATGCATGGATTGGAGCTTATAGCTAAGATAATGTGTGAAAAATACAGCAGGTCTACGATAATGTGACTATGATTTCGACGTATTACGGTGAGCACCTTTTCTCGCTTGTAAATGCACTAATAATATAATAATCATCTAATTGATGTAAAAGAACTGCTAAATTGATACAAATAAAAAAATAATGTTCCTGTTTCCGTTTCCTTTCCTCTAATAGTAGTAGCTTCTAAAAGTATTATCTGACAGCAAAATTATTTTAATATGGTGGCATAGTGGTCAGGTCACCTGATCTTACATTTAAAGGTTCCGAGTTCGATTCCCGGTTAGGTAGCCATTTTCGGTCGGGTTAAATATTATTGGAAATATGTACATTTATACTACATTTTGTCAATAAAATGCAATAAAAATACATACACGTACATGTACACACGCATGCATCCACACACATCGTAGTAGGGATTCTCGGCGCAAGGGTTCTTTTTAGCATCCTTATTCCAGTTTCGGAAACGCTGCTACCAGAAACCAGCGAGGATTGAGGAACCAGTGAGGCTATGTTCGAGGCGCGCCAACCACAAGATAAATGCCGCGATGTCAATCAATGTTCCTGTGTTTCGTAGACCTAGAAAAGGCATTTGATAGCGTTACTCATTCTGAAGAAGATGGACTGCCATGCAAAGTTTGTATGAATTATACTACTTTTGCGCAATAGATGACTTGCTGTGTTTCAGTTAATGGCCAGCAAATAGGGTTCTTCCTTGTCAGCTGTGGTGTTAAACAATTATATTCATATCGCACAAACTCGGTTTGCTCTCCACTTTGGAGTTGTACTTGATGATGTTTTACAAAACATCTCAGAAGTCATCCATATACGCTTCCGCGCTAATAACGGACTTTTTAACCTGGATAAACTGAAAGCGCGCACAAATGTTTCTTGTGACAAAATTGCTGAAATAATGTGGGCGTATTACTTATTTTTCTCAGCGTAAACCTCAGCTACCCAACGAAGGCTGATAACTGTACTTGACAAGACATGTAGGAATTTCGTTCTCAAGATGTATCTCAAAATGAATCTACAAGATGTAACTTGTAGATTCATAACCTTCCAAACTTATCAAGGCCAATATATCCTCCAGCAAGTGGAGAGGTTTAAGTATCAAGAAGCGCAAAAACGTCGAAATGCGACATTGCCGTTGAAATTAATGCCAGGAATGCTTCAGACGCTTGCGGCAAACTTAGATCGAGAATTTCCGCTCGCGTGACATCGACACGATTGTACAAACGAATCTCCTTTATTCCTCAGAAATATCGAAAAGAAATTGGCTCACTTGACAGATTCCATTTGAAATGCGTCCGGGAGATCATGATCATCCAATGATCGGACCGCATCAAAAACAAAATCCATGGCATAGAGGTATATCTGTTGCGGCGGCCGCTACCCTTGTGCAGATGTGTCCCGGATGCCCGTGAAGAGAGTGGCAAATCGCATTTTTCACTCAAGCGCAATCTAGGCAGGCAGCTCCTGCGATATAAAGATATGCAGAAACTCCCTATTAAGATTGTTACCTGGATCCCTCTGAATAAGAGTCGCTAGCTGGTTATTGACCTAGATGAAGACAGTTCTAGATGAAGACAGTTCTACTGAGAAGAGACGATCTACTGATCCAGCTCCGCCATAAGTTCGCCAAAGACCGAACCTCAAACCGCGAGACACTGGGAAACAGTCCCAGCAAGTCCTCTAGCGTCTACTATATTTGGACGAATTTCTCCGTCCACTAGTCTGGATCGAGTACGTAGGTGCTCCCTCGATACTATTACCAAACTATACCAGACAGTAGCTTCTATTATAACAAAATTGAAATCGAAGCGAATACGTGACGAGTCGTAAGGTCTGCATGTGGCCGCCAGATGTCCGCTACTCGGCCCACGCGTATATGCAAACGTTCGAAATTATCGCCAACCTTTACCCGCGCATAATGCTAACCAAAGGCGTTCGTTGAGACATACCCTGTCGAGCGTCTACTGTTTTCTCGGTATAGCGAACCCACTATCCGAACACAAGCGAACCCACTATCTCAATATGCTATTAAGACCTGTGTTACTCTTTCATTACAAAATGAGTCGCAACAAGTTCAAGTACTTTTACGATTGCACCCATTGCGCCATTACTCCCATTGCAAAATGTCCACAATGTATATGTATATATCCTTCTAGCCGTGTTCGGCCATAGCGACTGCATTGAGATTCTAGTGACTTCTTTAGTCTTCTCAGAGTCCACTGTTCGGAAGTAGTCAAGTGCGCAGGCTATATTATAGTGCACAGGTGGGCGCGCGACGACGGGTGCACTCTCTCTTCCTCCCTCTTCTTAACCCGATGGAACGGAGACCGTTACGACCAGAGAAAAGATCTGGTCGTAACGGTCTCCGTTAGACACGTTAGAAAAGATCCACAATAATGAGTATTTGATAGATAGAATGATAAATTATACTTACTATTTGAGCGAATAGTGCGCCCTCTTGACCCGTTTTCCTAATCTATTCAATAGAAGAAAATCCACTTGCTGCCAGAGGGTGGTAGATCAGAATAAACCTAGGCGATGTAGCGCGGGTGGAAGGGTGGAGATAAGGGGTGGGGGTGGAGAGGGAGGGGATGAAAGAGGCAGTCGGAGGTAGAGGCAGGGGAGAGGAAAATTTTAAATAACTAATGTTCCTTGCAACTTTTAATAATCAGAGGAAATAAATTCCGTTTTTTCGTTCGCTAGCCGTGCGGCTCTCGCTTTCCAGCCCTCCTCCTTTTCTCTCCTCCGCCGATTGCGCTGACTCTTTTTCGCATCAATTACTTCCCTTTATTTCTTCTTTAAAATTATTCCTCTTTTGTTATTGAAATGCTGCTCTGTATTCGTCGCTAATTGGATCAGAACAGTTATTTATATAACTTAAAGTACTTTCTTAGTATTAAATCTCCGGTGACTCGTTTATTCGTTTTTTTTTCGGACGTCTCTTTCAATCAATTTTAATACGTACCCCGCTAATATGCATTCGATTTTGGTAACGTCTTTGGTTTAAAAATGATAGCCCTTTACACAAAATAATTGTTTAGTGTTAAAAGGGCTTCAAATTATAATTAGAACCGCTGCTGGTACAGAAGGTTACAGTAGGTTATATCCATCTATATTATCACCCAGTTGATATGCTCCACGATTGCACAACAGACGAGCATGGTCAATATTTTACCTCGTAAAATAGCTTTTCTTTAAAAATAGGCCTAGCATGAAAACTTTAAATTTAGAGCCGGCACCCGCCCCGGCCGCCGAGCGGTGGCTTGCCCAAGTTTTCACCGCTCGACGGGCCTTGCGCACCGGCCGCGGCTGAATACTTTACGCCCGCTGCACTTATCCTTCGGGGCGGGTTTCTTTTACTTATGTTTCCCGTTCCGGTTTTGTGTTATTATTAAAAACAATAAATCGCCGGTCTTTACCTGGCGCGCCCTCCGCAGACACCCGCCCTGCGCCGCGATGGCTGCCTCCCTCCTTCCTCTTCCCTCGCCACAGGCTAGACTAGAGGCGCGTATCGCTAATGCACTAGATACGTCACGCCTTTCGCCGCATTTGCAGGTAACATCAGCCTTCAGGGATGTATCATGTTTTTTGGTTTCGTAAACATGGTTATAGATATAATGTTGTCGGAGTACTTATATATTTTAGGATTATGTTTAGGTTTTATATTTTAGGGTAATTAAAATTTTCTGGATAAATACATTTTTTTCTGGATTATTTACCAGTATTTTTAATAAATCAAAGATTTTGGGTATTACACATGATATCACGTAGGGTGATTAAACTTTTGGGAAAAATTTGTTTCTGGGTAATTACTTTGTTCCTGGGTAAATATATCTTTTAGGGTAAGTCATATGTTTCAGGGAAAATATATGATTCTGGGTTCATATAAACATTTTCTGAGATATATTTACACGTATACATACATACACACATATACACACGCGTGATCACCATTCACCCATATATCTTAAAAATAGAGCTTATCCTTTTGCAAAACAAAACGCCTTTACAGAGACGAATTAAAGCAAAAAAAAAAACAAAGCAAAAAAAAATTAAATACATCGATCAACTCGGCAAAGGCCGTTTCATAAATGTAGCATGACTGACATAAATAAATCTTTAAAATTTTCGAATGTTTCCACCATTTAAAATATGATACAATTAGGGTGCCTTCGTTATCAACGAGCCATTAAATTGAAATAAAAATAAAAAATCTTCATATTATTATGCTCAATAAAATGAAAAACGATATTTCAATCTTCATTTCTGGATAAAGATCTACAACTCTCTGCTCTGAACGCATAAATCTGAAGAGCACATAGCTCGCTCAGTAGCCGGTTCTGTCGCATCTAATATGAATAACCACAGCGCTGAAATTAGTCTGTGCCCGTATATATATATTTAGATAGGTTCACCGCCCAGCGACCACACTTCCGGAGCGCGGCCGTCTCGTTTGACTCCTGAATCCCATTTGTATCAGCTCGGCGTTTTGTAATCAGCGACGCGATGGCGCTAATAGCAACTCGCTAATAGCACCGAACAAAGTTTTGCGATTTGTTTCTATACAAATATCGCGGTTATAGATTTCTTTCCACAGGCAATGGGTCCGCCCCCTTATTTCCAATGTACTCGATTTTATTTTCTCGACTTACCCACCGACCAGGAGGGAAAATATTGTGAATGCGCTACAATGTTTTTTAGATAAAGATGTAAATATCCATTTTGACCCCTCGAGACGATTAAGACCATTTCCAGACTAAAGTCTGTCTGTATGTTTGGCTGTCTATTTTTGTGTATTCCTTCACGATAGCGCCCAAACGCTTAATCCGATTGAGCTGAAATTAAGTATGCAGTCACCATTTGGCCATTGCAAGTGTTGAAAAGATTGTGGTAAAATAGGTCTACCAGGGGCGTAATAGTCATATCTGAATCTCGAAATATTGGACTTAGTGACTAGAAATTTGGTACACAGATACGTTGTTGGACCGAAATCACATTGTAATATTTTGGTTGGAATATCTCCTGTACAAGCTGCACTAATAATATTAAAATTCCGCCATACATTTTAATCAAATATTAACGCCGAGCCGCCCGAGACTAGCCGGGAAAACACCGGGCCGCCCGATGCAATTGCAACGGAACCCAACCGTGATCGTCCGCCGGGCGCCAGCCGAGAGAGGGCGGTCATTGATTTTATTTATAAAGGTAATATTCAGATGAAATCAGTCCTTGGGTACTTTCTTTAATCGATTTATTTTTTTAGGAAAGCGAGGCAAATGCGAGTGTCATTGGAAAAGGCACTCGCACTCGTTTCACGAAGTGTACATATTAACTCGCATTCCTCTGTTCTTTTGAAGTTGTCTTGGCATCTAACGGAGCGGTAAGCCGCCGGAATTTATAAAAAATAAATAAAAGGCGGAGGCTGTTTTGAGGCCGATAATACAGTCTTCGTTCAAAATAAACGTGGCGGATATATGTGTGCCCGACCACGCGGACCGAGCAGACCTCGAGCGAGGCGAGAGCAAGACAGCCAACAGCCGTCACATATGCGTGCCCGACCACGCGAACCGAGCAGACATCGAGCGAGGCGAGAGCGAAGCAATCAACAGCCGTCGTTTCTCGTGCCCGACCACACAATCTGAGCAGACTTCGAGTCGGATACACGGCAGCCAACTAGAGCCGGCTTTTAACGTGCCAATGAGAGCGCCGCGGGACAGGTATAAATATCGGGTCCTCGGCGGTACGAAATCGATGGTTCTATAGCAAAAGTGTGTCATCATTTTCAGTGCTCGACGCCCGTCCCGAATGATCGTGTCGCTCCGCTCCGCTGCCCGCGCTGAATTTTGCCGCCTCGCGTTCCCGCTGTGCAGCTTTGCTTCAGCCCGTTTCGTGTATTCTACGCGCCCATCGATTGTTTCCCCGGTTCGCCTAAGCGACCAGTTCAGGGGCGTAATTAGTAGAAATACGAGTTTTATGTACGAGCTGTGAACTTTTTTTTTATTATTTTTTTTTATTTTCTGCTCGCTGTTTAAAGCTAAAATATCGGAAATGCAGTATTTCGTCGACGCTGCCGTAGCTGCCACGGCAAATTCCTCATCTGTGGCTAGAGGCCGTGATATGCCGCTATTATTACCTACGACTTCAAGGACACGCGAAAGAGAGCCCGCATCTCCCGACACCGAGCTAGAAAGGGACTCGCAGCGCTGTCGGGCCGGTTCGTTCGGACCCGACTGCGAATCCTGCCTGACGCCGCCGCCTTCGGACAACAAAGATGCGTGCTGCGAGCAGGCAAGCGGGCCGTCATATGCTGAATTAGCCGCTAGAAAGAGCCCCTCGCAGCTGCAGCGCGCACCGATGCCTCCCGCGCAGTCAACCCAGCCGCCGAAGCCGACGCCACGTCCACAGTCCATCATAGTGGAGATGCTGGATAATTGGACCGTCCACTTAAACGCCCGTCATACAAGGCTGGGGACAGCGCCCATCGTGGCGACTATAAATGGAGGTTTCCCGTTTCGCCCGGCTGACGACGCCGAGTACCGCATTGCAACCTGCACTCCCTCGCGTGGCACTTCTACACCGCACCGGCCGAGAAGGATGCCAAAATCGCAATACGCGGCCTCCCGCAATCGACAATGCCCGAAGAGGTCATCTTGGGGCTAGCCGTACATGGCTTTAAGGCCCCATACGCCAAGATGATACACGGGGGGCGGCGACCCCTTTTTCATGTCGTCCTCCGGAAGACAGATCACTGGCGCGAGGTGTTCCAGCTCCCGGACCTACACTACATAAAGGTAACTGTGGAGTCCTGGAGGGGACGGAAGCATCCCAAACAGAGCCACCTCTGTCAGCGATTCCGCCACAGCAGTAACAACTGCCACCGGCCGCAAGTCTGTGTCTGCTGCGGCGAGGATCACGCAGCCAAAGTCTGTCGGAGGCCGAAGACAATCAAAGCAACATGCGGCAACTGCGGGGCGGATTACCCCGCAAACAACAGGAGGTGCCCTGCGTTCATGGCGGAAATTCGCCCTGAACGCAGAACGAACGTAACGAACGAAAGTACGAAATCCGAGTTGTGGGAGCAATTCCTCGACTCGATAGGCGATGACATGCCATCTATATACAAGCTGAATCGTCACCTGCTGAGTACGGCTGAACCAGCGCTGCCACTACTGGCTTCTACCGGGAACCTCCACTATGTCTCCGACGATAGAGCGACTCTCTTCGCGTACCACCTGGAGGAGATCTTCGTTGCGCACGAGGTAGGAGACCCGGAGAACTCCAAGGTGGTCCGCGAGCACTTAGCTGAGAGGAGGAATCCCCACCGGAGCTCGGTAGAGAGATTCCGCCGATAACTCCGGCTGAGCTCCAGCGTCGAATCCAGCTACTCAAGCTGAAGAAGGCAGCCGGCCCCGATGGCATCAGTAGCGGCGCTTTAAAGAGACTTCCGCGTTGCCGAATTCCGGCCCTCGCAAGACTGCTAAACTCCTGCATCCGACTCGGCCACTTTCCGGAGAAGTGGAAGACGGCCAAGGTGATAATACTGCCGAAACCTCGCAAGGACCTGCGGAAACCGCCCGATAACGCTTCTGCCCACCCTCCTGAAGGTCTTCGAGCGATGGTCTTCCTGGACGTCGAAAAGGCGTTCGACCGAGTCTGGCACGAGGGCCTCCGCTACAAGCTGGCGGCTCAAACCACGACACAGCGCCTGCTCCGAAACGTGGTGGCTTCCTTTCTCTACGGAAGAGGGTTCTTTGTCGCGGTGGAGGGCGAGGAGTCAACAATTCGTCCCATCGCGGCGGGAGTCCCGCAAGGAAGCTGCCTATCGCTGGCGCTATACGGTGTCTACAGAAACGACATACCCCTCAGCGCCGGCGCGGAGCTGGCGCTATTCGCAGATGATGCGATGTACATGGCATCTTCAATCAACATCAAAGTCGCGGCCATGAAATTACAGCAGCAACTAGACCTTATGCCAAATTGGCTAAGGAAAAGGCGGATTGTCTTTAACGCGGCTAAATCAGCGATCATCACCGGCTCACTGAAAGTCCACCCGGAACCGGTGAAACTCGGCGGCACCCCGGTACTGTGGAAAAACACGGTCAAGTACCTCGGGGTGCACATCGACCGTCGCCTTGACTTTGCGCACCACGCGAAAGCAACAATCGTCGCTTGGAAATCCGCCTTCTACGCGCTGCTGCCCGTTCTCCGTTCGGCCGCGATCCCGGCGAAGACACGACTGCTGATGCTGAAGATGTACGTGAGGACGAAACTCACGTATGCGGCACCGGCCTAGTACTACTTCATCTCGGCATTGCAGCAGACAAACATCCAGCGAGTGCTGTAAGTGGGGCTAAGAAAAGTGTCGGGAGCCCTTGGTACGACCGAAACGCGACTTTGAAACACGATTTTAGCGAAACAGAGGCTGTGGAGAAACACGTAAAGCGCCTCGCGCGCGCTATGTAACGTAGGGCCGAAACCTCGCCTCACAAGCACATCCGTCAGCTCGCTCCACTGCACACCAGGCCGCCAGATGTCCGGAAGCCGTACCCGCGCAGTCTGATTGATTAGCGGACCACCAGCGCGGGTATCGCAGCACAGAAGTATTGCCACAGAAGATGCCATGTACCAACTCCCGTTCCAATCCTTCACGATAAGGTGCCTAAGCGCCTAACATTGAATCTTGCCCCAGGGCATAAATCCCTGCGAAGGCATATTCCGAAAGCCGGGCAAATGGGCCCGGCTCATTCGAAACCCCACAAAAAGGCAGAATGCCTAGTCGATGACGTCACAGGCCCCTATCAGGACTCGTCGACCGATATTCGATTCGATTCGATACGAAATCATTCCGCTCCGGTCACGCTGGCCAAATAGACGCCTCCTCTCGGGCCGAAAAAAGGATTTCGGCAAACGCGCTTCGGAAACCGACCAGTCTCGCTGACTGTTGACTGCCCTCCCTTCGGGTCGAATAAGGGAGTCTAGGCCACGCGCTGCAACTTCACACTGGACCGCCAGTGTCGAGCGACTAAACTGTCGCCGAAAATAAGCTCCACTGAGCCGTACAGTGAGAGCAGTGCCGGGCAAGGGGTTGCTCACTCCGACCGCGGAGTTTCGAGGCGCTAGACTCGGGATCTCAACCGATAATATCAACAAGCCGAAAAGGCTTGTTGATATTAGAAACCACGTTGGATCTCCATTTACTAATATGGGATTTCTCAATTGAGTATATTTTTTTTGTTAGATTTAAGTGAGAATTCGTATGGGAATTCTAATTATATTTTAACTGTGTGTGACATTTGTAAATAGAAGCCATTTGGCAAAAGTGTAAGCTTGTGTTTTATTGGTGCTAGGGAACGGGGAGTGAACGGTAGTAGGAATTAAGCTGAGGGTATCGAGGCTCGCAGCGGTGACGTGGCCGCCCGTTATGGGTCAAACGGCGATCGAGTGAGGGGACTCTTTTACAGTCCTGGGTCCCACAGGCCACTGATCGGTCAGTGCCAGTGGCACCGCATGTTGTGGCAAGTGGCCGCAACAGAAGTCAATGGTTTTTAGTCATTGGTTTGTTATTGACTACAAAACACACAAACTGGATCAAGCCTCTACTGTTCAGCATGCGCTTACTAAGAATTCATTAAATTTAGAATCATTCACTTCTATCGATAACTTGTTATTTTGCATTATAAGAAATGACCTTCCAAATCCCTTTAAAGTAAATTATAGTAATATTGAAAACATTTGTTTTTAGACATAGGTAATTTGAAGCCACAGAGTCACAACACACGTCTTCGAATCTCATCATACCATTTTGTAACTTTAACAAAATTAATATGATTATTTTCCATTTTCTTTCTCAACCATTAATTGCTAACAATGCGGTCTCAGAGACAACTCCAATCGAAAACGCGTGTTTTCTATATCTCTGTCTTTGCATCGCTCTGATCTCTTTTGTACCGGTCTAGGTTCGTTCGTACTTTATAGCGGTGTGCTTTGAGCCGCTCCTGTTGCTATAGTGTTTCATGTATGACCTCACAGGTGTCTCACAGATTACTGTAGTTTATACTTCAGATGTCACATAGCATTAGTATAATATTTCCACAGTAATTGATATAATTTTATCAATATGTATGAAAAATAGTAGTAAGTTACGGCAACATTAGTTACCTCAACGTGATTTTGCTTCTAGATGTCTCATCTTTTAACTTCCGGCAAGTCGAAAGAGGAACCCCCCATAAAAAGAAAAAAAATGCAAATAATAAGGTTTGGCGCCATTTATCCTTCTCGGTTGAAAGGACGGTCAGAGTATTCTTGCTGATTACGCTGTAGAGTGAGTTCCAAAATGTTAATATTGACGGAGTCGTAAATTTTCTATTTGTCATTTAATTTTTTATGAGTGTTTCCTGCTATAACTTGTTTATAGAAAGTAAGTATTATAGTACTACTTTTTGCAATAAAACTACCATTTTTATAATTAAAATGGATAACTTTTTCTATACTGTAATTATTACTTAGTATCGGTAATAAAAATAATATATTTGTTTTTTTTAATTATTTTATATTACAATACTTATACTACATACTACATAAAATTTTTTAAAATAATTTAATATTTATCAGATTTAGAAAATGATGCAATTCTCTAGTTTTAGATTTATATCTCAAATGATTTTACGTTTGTCAGACGACACCGCAGCAGTTATGTCGAGACAAACCACGTCAGCAACTGTATATTGAAATCGAACACAAGGCGATGTCAAAATGTGTCTGTCAATACTCCTGTCTGTAAGCCTTCTTGAATAAATTTATTACATCATTTGATTTTGTGGCTAAATCGCGCTGAACTCGCATCACGGTCATTCTATGCTACCTCTTTTTTTTTGTTTTCATATATTTTCGTTATTGAATTGCTGATTCTCTATGTTTTCTCATTATTTCTGTTAATTTTTATTTTTCTAGTTTTTATGTCTTTGTTATTTATGAATTTCTATGTTTTTTTTCAATATTATTTGAAATGTAATTTTATTTGTAGAAATACCAATTTTATTTGATATGTAATTTCTATACCCAGATCGGGTTTTTGAAAATAAATTTTTCTTATTTCTTTTTTCCTCTGTAGGTTGTAGTCTTTGGCGCGGTCCTATTTCGCGTGATTTCCCATTCGTCCATTAATTTCTATAAGACTAACTCGATGCTATCGTATTTCGCGGCTATTGGAATCACCTAGGCCACCCGCATTAACGGTCTACTATCTAATTGGGCAAATATGGCGACGAAATCTACTTCAGTTACTTTCATAGCAACATGTCATGTAAAAATATGAAGCTGGTCAATAAAGTTAGGAACAGCCATAATATCAATACCAGAAATAGAAAAAAACCCTAAGTTCCCATGTTCCGATTAATAAAGATTGAAAATTTTCTACAATTTTTAAAGAAATTTTATTGTTGCCAGTAAAACTTTATACTTAAGAAGCAGCGTATTTAAGAATAAATTTATAAGAAAGCCAATAAGTTTGAAGTCCATTTGAATGATAAAGATAATCTTATATTATGTTATTATAATATAGCACAACTCAGTTTTCAGGTTCATTTCACTACATACGAGTGTATAATTTTACGAAAAAATTTTTTTTTTACCTCACTTTGGTATTTTTTTAAAAACTTATTCTTTCTGATTTATGTGTGCAAAGGACATGTAAAAATGTGTCATGTGTAAAAATGCTGTGTTAATCCATGACATTCCCGACAATCCTTGACATTCTTAATAATTACACCTCTATTTTGTCAAAAATTAGCATTGTAAATTGTCATTTTTTTAAATTAATTAATATCAAGGCACTTTTACATATGTAAGTATGTATTATCATATCATATTTAAATATCATCTCATAGATAAATACCTATTTATAATAATATCCCATATATATTTTAATATAAATTTATATAAAGCATGTACGATTATCATATCTACGTATGTATTATTATAGTACCTACGTTAGAATATTTGTAAATATTTAAATTTTAAAAAAACTTTCTTTTTTTTGTGTCTTCAAGATTTAAAATTTTAGAATAAAGTTATTACTTTCATTCTTGTAATTATTAAATTTAAAACGACATTGCAATATTCGTTTAAAAAAACCTAAGAGCGGATATATTATGCCCTCTTGGCAAGCATTATACAATTTCTGTTGGTACCACCTCGATACAGGTTATTCCTAGTGAGGTGGTAAACCATAAACTATCATATCTGAATCTCTTTCCTAGCTAGGCAACAAAAAGAACATTGCTTATTTATGAATTATGAATTATTAAGCTAAGAAAATGTTTTTGTTTAGTAATTAAATGTATTTTTATGGGCTTAAACCAAAAAATTAAAAAAGCAGCCAAGAACTGATTTCATCTTAATATTAATTTCATGAATAAAATCGATGAGCGGGCGCTGTTAAGGCTTACTCGGCCGGCGGTCGAACCCAGATGGGTCCCATTACGACGCCTCGGGCGACACGGTTCGTTTCTCGGCTAGGCTCGGGCGGCTCGATGTAATATTTGATATAAAAATATGGCGGATTTTAAATATTATTAGTGCAGCTGGGATATAAGATATTCCAACCAAAATTTCGCAATGTGTTTTTGGCTTGACAAGGCATCTGTATACTAATGTCTACTCCATAAGCCCAATCTTTCGAGTTTGAAAATAACTAGTGGTGCTCCTGGTAAACCGATTTCAACCACAATCTTTCCAACTCTTGCTATGACCAAATGACGCTTGCATATCAAATTTCAGCATAATCGGATCAAGTGTGTGGTCGCTATCGTGGAGGAATACACACAGACGCACAGACATACTTCAATCTGGAAATGACGCACAGAATACTTCATCCGGCTATCTGATCCTGAATTCAGTAACGGCAAATGATGCCATGGTCAGTGATAGATTCAAATTGAATCACCGGTGAAAATACGGCAAGTAGGGGACCGCGCATGCGACCTCGAGCCCGTAAACAATCGGGTAGACGTAGGTATCCTGATGGGTAAATCCAGACATAGATATCCTGCTAAAACTGGTAGCCAGGTGGAAAGGTCTAATATTCAGTTGGGTAATTGACGACATCATATTGGCTTATAACGGAATCTACCGATTTGTATGTCATCAATTCGACAGCAATTTCACTTTGAATCTCGAAATTCAATTCGT
Source organism: Micropterix aruncella (assembly GCA_944548615.1). Lineage (NCBI taxonomy): Eukaryota > Metazoa > Arthropoda > Insecta > Lepidoptera > Micropterigidae > Micropterix > Micropterix aruncella. The sequence goes on from OX155980.1 coordinate 22,571,500, forward strand.
CGACATTAATGTTTTTGGGATCCAATATATCACGTTTGCTCAACCAAACACGATTTTTGTAATTTTTTAGCAATGTTTGAGAACCCCTTTCGGATGACTTCGGTCTTCGGAATCGGTGAACTGACAAAAATCAACCGGTAATGTAATTCAGCCAATGTCCAGCAATTGTTTTGAAAATACCTCTCCAGATTGGTCGTTCTGCAACTCGACCCGCATGTTCATACTTAATGTGTCTTGACGTGTTCCACAAAACGGACGACTGATGTCATCCATTGACCGTGGAAACACTGGCAATGTTTGGCGAAAATCATCTGCCAACAGAACATCGCACCACCAAACCGGTTTTGATTGTTTCGTAGAACTTGCATTGCTCGGTCTGAGGCCTCCAAAGACTTTCTATGCGTCATTGAACTGTGCATCCCAAACGATCGATCTGAGATGCTGGAAAACTTTGGTCATCGCACAGTTCTTCGAAAGCTTTCAGGTTGGAGTTTTAATGTAATTTCAAACAACTGAATCAAATTTTAATCGCTATATAACCGATTGGCTTGATTTACAATTAAAAAAACAGCTGTCAGCTTTCAAACGGCATTTGCGCACGTAGCTAAATAAATAAATTGGAATAGACCTAAAATATCGCGAAACAACATAAAAAAAATGTATTACTTTTTATATTTAGGTTGGATTGCGTTTTTCCGGATTTCCTCAAGATCCTTAAAATCTTCCAGATTCTTTCCTCAATTGGATACATTCGATTTCTATATTTCCATTCCGAGAACATAACGAACAAAACAAAAAAAGTATCAATTAAATATGTTGTGGATATGCGTAATTCTCTTTTGAATAGGAATTCAAAAAATAATTACGCATATCCTTCGTTCGAATCGTAAGTAGAAAATAACACTTCCAGTTTTTCCCAAATTTTCCAGTCAACTTTTCTATTTTTTCCTCTCCTTTTGAACCTTATTTAGACTATTACGAAAATTAAAAAAAAGAATTACCCAAATCGGTTCAGCCGTTTAACATAGCATGCGCTTACCAACGAACAGCATTTTAATTTTAATCAAATACAAAATACAAAATACTAGAGGAACCCGGCGAAATTCGCCTCGCAACGAATTTGTTTTTTCGGCGGCAGATGGCGTTAATTTAGGTAATTTTCATTGACAGTTGTTTAACATTTGATTGTTTGTTTAAATTCTTCGTTGGAATCATCATACTCAGCATCATTATTACAAATTCAAAGTATCGATAGTGATTCCAAACTGATTGTTTATTTTTTGTCTCACCAAAACAGCAGTTTTATGAATGGTTCCACCACCAGACTGTTGCCACTTATTCTGGTGGTGGAACCAATGGTGTCAATATCATTTTACCCCCTGCGCAATACAAACCGAGTGGTTCGTGGCGGTATTTCAAGGCATTGCAATATTGGCACAAATGGTCCATTTCTCTAACTTGCACGCATTCATAATCGCTGTATTGTATCATTTGTATCGCCAGATCAGAATGCCTCTCTGTATGTGTTCTGTCTCAAATTCAATCGTCTACGCACTGCAACATTGCGGATCCGAGCCGCTTCATTTAATTCTTGGCGATGCTCATCGCTTTCAGTTGCTCGAACCTCTCTTTGTCGTCTTGCCCGAGCGGTTACCTTGCCGAGATTGGAACGTCTGCGTAAGGGCATAACTGTAAAAAATGATTGCAAAACCCGGAAAAACATTCACGAATTACACAAATTCAGTTAATTCAGTTGATTTACCTTTAGAATCAAGAAAAAGCTATGAAAAATTCAACTTAACTTTCAAATGTCAGTTTTTGCGCTGTGCCGCTATCTTGATTTTCGAATTTTCTTATTTTTATTCTTGTCAAACAACGCCATCAAGCTCGGTACTAAAATAATATTTGGTTTTTCACATTTTTTATACTTTTCCGATACATTTTCCGTTTTTTTTATAGCCTATATAGTATGACCGAGGTGATTATGAACAAGACAAAAAAAGAATCATTTAAATCGGGTCAGTCGCTCGTATATTAGATAACGGGCCAGGCATATTAAGTAACATACAGAAAACCCGACTCATTTTTATTATATAGATTAGAAATTTGATATTACTTTTCTATATTATGTGAAAAATGTCGAACGAAATCGGAATTGTATCGATAGAATTTCAACCTGGCTGGGTGACGGTACTTTGGACCCTTCGTTGGTGGCGGTGGTAATGGTTGTGATGGCGATAGTGTTGCACTATTCGTGGTTGTGCACCACCGTGAAGATGATGAAAATCGGCTCTACTGTGCATTCGCATAAATGATAACAACTGTCCACACGCAACGTTTATAAAATAGCCCAGCCCTATTGATTGAAGTTCCAGACCGTGGGGTAATTATAATGTGGGGCGGGCTCTAGGGCTGCCGCGGTTAATTAGGAAACTGCCGATATTTGCAATCGAATCTATATTAAAAATACATTGAACAGATGAAGAAATTAGAAGTTGAAATTTTCAGGTCCACTTTACTTATTATTTAAGCCTTTTGGAGTACTTGATCCACGGGTGTTAGGACCAATATTTTAGTAGGGCGGTATAACTTAACAGTAAAGTCCCAGGAGGCTGATTTACCTAACGCTGACTCATGCAGCCCATACATGCTATATTGAAAATAAGACAATAGTTTGTTTGTTTCCACACAGCCGTTTGTTTTTTATCGGTTACGTCTAGCGACAAGATTTACGACTAAAATAGTGCATTCAGGACTAAAATCTGTTGGAAAATCAAAATATAGAAAAGCGTTATCTTTTAAATAGTTTCACATGGCAATGACAAACGGAAGAGCCAATAATAGAATGAAATCACGCCTAGGAAATAATTATTTTTAGTGTTTTTTTTAAACACGCTATATGTACATGGGTATACGAACATAAAACGCCATAAAAATTCATCATCTCTTATAGCCTTTTTAGCAGCTAATTTAGATCCCTTTGATTTAGCACAGGGATAGTAGCCGATTTTACATCTTTTTGATGCTTCTGGCTGATCCACGGGTAAAATTATCGGTGAATCATGACGTCAATTACAATATTACCTAGATGCTTCATTTTCTGGTGGATCAACCAGAGTTTTTGTATAAAAGTCATATGATAGTGATTAAAAAAAAAACGTGTGGCACTCGGGGACTGCCGCGGTAAAGCTATTGCATAGCATTTTTAACAACTTATGCAATTATAATTATTCATTTATTTTATTTTTTCTGATATTAGATAACTGCGCTTTATCGGAAAACGTTGAAATTATTCGGAATCATTTGCGGCTGCGGTAGCAAATGATTCGGAATAATTAAAACGTCTTCCGATAGAGCGCCGCGCACGAATTTTTTATTCGATAATGCAAAAAAACGGATTATTCGAAAAAAATCGTAGATAAAAAGATAGATAACTAAATTATCTTTAAAATGGTGCAGGTTTCATAATAATACGCCAGATAGTATTTGCGTAGTAGTCGTTTTTGTGTTCGGTTAGACCTAATTTCACAGATTAATTACACTATGTAATGTAAACAAAATCTAAAATATTCAAAGCTAAGAATATTAAGAAAATGATCTTGTTTACCATATATTTTTTTCGAATCGTAAGCAGTACTCGTTTAGACGTATGTAATTATCAGTTTAAAATCATTAATTTTCGTTAAGAAATTTCTTCATTCGGTCGCCGCGCTGGCCTACTAGGCCCGCGATAAAAGCTATGCAATAGCTTAAAAATAGATAAATAAGCAAAAATCGATCAAAAAATCGGTTGCTATGAAATAATCAAGCCATGATAGCTTTTATTTTTTTATGCAGCCGTACGTACCCGACGGAACAAATATGGCGCCAACCTGAACGTGTTAAATTAGTTAATCTCATCCTCAATCTAAAATATATTTTTGAAAATATAATATTACTTACTGTAATTGTATCTCTGCTGCCAAATAGCATCGAACTTTGGAATTCATGCCACTGTTCGCATGCTGGTCATGGAAAATGGAAAATTCTGAAGACAATAAATTATCACTCTGAGTCGCTCAGGCATAGCAGGTAAAATACTATCTAATAAGGGTTTAGAGCCTTAGTATATATATATATATATATATATATATATATATATATATATATATATATATATATATATATATATATATATATATATATATATATATATATATATATATATATATATATATATATATATATATATATATATATATATATATATATATATATATATATATATATATACTAGCTGACCCGGCGAACTTCGTACCGCCTAACAGTCAATGAATGTCGTGTTACAGATTAGCTGAACTCAATTTATGATTTTATTAAAGTAATCCAATTAATACAAAATAAATATTAAGTTCACTACTTTATTAAGATAATAACACATAAAGAAATATAAAAGTACAAAAATTAAATATACCAATCGCGTGTCAGCAAGACATGATTGAATTAAACTATTGTGCAGCATGGAATGCACTCGGTTTAATTCTCTTCAATGAAGCACCTCGTGATATATGACATTTTTTGTTTTTTTATCAGGCGCAAGAACAAATAAAGCGGATGATTTGCCGACACGTGAACATGCCACGTATAACTTACCATGGGAAAACACGGATTTACATTTTGTATGAGAAAATGTTTTTCTTTTATTTTAATTTTTCACCAACTTTCCAATTTTTCTTTTTAAGTTATTCTGCTATTCGGGACGGAGACAAATACAACAAATCAAAAACCATAAAAATCGGTCCAACCGTTCTCGAGTTATAAGTGTTAGAACAAACCCGACTTTGTTTTATATATAAAACAAATATGTATTGAATTTTTTTTCCCCAAATAATTAAATGTTTGGGAAAATGTTTTTTCTTTTATTTTATTTTTTCGGAAAATTTTTTTTTTTGGAAATAATATGTATGGAAAATGTTTTTCTTTTATTTTGTTTTTTCGGTAATTTTCCAATGTTTTAGTAGTTATTATGCTATTCGGGACGGAGACAAATAAAAAAAAACAAAAACCATGAAAATCGGTCCCTCCGTTCTCGAGTTATAACAAACGCGGTTTCACCCGCGTGGTGATGAAAAATTGTGATAATGATGCTTTAAAGTATTTTATATTTTCGTTAATTTTTCAATGTTTTTATATTATTTTGCTATTCGGGGCGGAGACAAATCCAACAAATTAGAATCATGAAAATCGGTCCATCCGTTCTCTAGTTATATATATGTGTTCGAACAACTATATTGTTCGAACAACGATATATATGTATCTTCGAATAACTATATTGTGAAATGTATGTAAATTGGAACTAAGTATTTTTTATGATGATCTCACTAATAGGTATTGTACCCTATAGTTTGTAAGGATACATAGGTACGGATGTATATGATGATTGATGATAATGCAAAAGTTATAGGTAGCTACTGCAATATACTCCTATAAACTATGTTAAACGATTTATTTAGGTTAGCATAAACATGCAGATTTTGCGATTTAGAAACGCGTGAGCAAGCCACATATAGCTGGCCGTGGGAAAAACACGGCGTGCCCAAATGTATACCTGCTACCTTTAAGGTTTGGCCTTGCGATTTGTTGATAGTCATTGAAAATGCAACTTTTAATGGGAACTGCAGGCGTTTAAAATTAAATGGTAAGGTATTGGGTATAATTGGGATACGTGGTATAAGAACATTGTTTCCCTTGGCTTCTCCAGTTAAGATTGTGGCCTTCACAATATGCCTTCCTAGTTCGGTGACTCGCAACCGAGTACCGTTGCATAATCTTGGCGCGTCCAAGTTACGCATTAACAAAACGTGTACACCTACTTTTAATTCCAACTTATGTGATGGCACCCCAGATAACTCCAAAGAGTTTAGGAACTCCACGGGGTAAGTCGTAGTGTCATCGGATGATATAACTGTGTCGATGGAGTTATATACTGATGTTTCGCTGGTTATTTCGTCGAAGATTTTTTTATTTATTTTCGCAACAGTCTCATTTGTTGGTGCCAGTATGGTTCTTTCACACAACCAATTTTCGTCAAGAATATATTGTTGCAGATTTGGAAAAACTTGATTAATGAGTTCGTCTTCCGACTCCACGACATGGCAAAAGTGGTGTGTGAAAAGAACCATACCTTCTTGGTCGGTGTGTAGGTGGCCTTCACCAATTTCTATGAGTTTTTGAGCAAATGCTCCTGACTCGACATCGCTGAATAACTGGACTCGCATGTTAGTGGTAAGATAAAGCTTTTCAACTTTAGTCCACAGATATGATGCTTTCAGACATGCATTAATCTCGTCTGCTGCAGTACCTCTCTCGATAACAGGTAAAGTCTGTCTGAAATCCCCTGCCAATAACACTACCACACCACCCATCAACTTTTTATTGCGTTGAATGTCTTGTAGACAGAGATCAAGCGCCTCGATGGCGCGTTTGTGTGACATTGTGCACTCGTCCCACACGATCAGCTTACATTGTTGCAACAGGTCGCCGCGGGCACTGTTCTTACTGATGTTGCACGTTGGGGTTTCTTCCCTTGCCAAATTAAGAGGTAATTTAAAAACCGAGTGTGCCGTCCGTCCACCGCTCAGTAATGTAGCAGCGATCCCAGAGTAAGCCACTGCTAATGCAACATTACGGTCTTTACGAATTTTTGCTAGAAGCAAATTAAGCAAAAATGTTTTTCCCGTACCCCCCGGGGCATCAAGAAAAAAAAGGCCGCCTTCACCAAGCTCAACTCGTTGTAATATTTTGTTATAAATGTCTTTTTGCTCGGGTAGCAGGCGTGGCTCAGTTTCGCTTACCTGAGCGTCTAATAAAGCGGTATCGTAGCTTAGCTCTTTGATGAAATCGGTCGACAGCTCTCCTCGACGCTGTGGTATGGGCATACCGAAGTCGGACAATTTCTTTCCGGAAATTGATATTATTTTGTCCTCTATCAGTCTCAGTGCTTCATTCAAACAAAGATTATTGTTGACTTGATCCATCCTTTCAAATCTATGCAAGATATCTTCTGATAATGAAGTTTTATACTTATCCCATAGTTGAAGAGGATTTGATAAACCGCAAGTGCATATCAATATTGCAAATAGCTCCCTTATTTGCGAAGGAGAGCGACACAGCATGGCCTCTTCCATTGTGGCATCCCAGTGGTTGTCATCTTCCAACAACCCCAACTTCTCACACGCTTGTCGAAAAGTTTCAAGTTCTTGCCCATCAACTATTTTTAGATCCGAGAATTTAGTGGGGCCCTGTATTACATTTAGCAGCATTCGCAAACAGTAACATTCGAAGTTACTAACGTGCACTGTGTAAATGCGCCCAAGAGCATCTCCTGCTTTCACACCTGGCCAGCCGTCGACAGATGTTCGTTGTAAACGACGCGACGTTTCGATTCTTTCAACGACACGTTCCAAGTATAGTAGCGGGGTACGTCAACATAAAGTAATGTTTTTGCAAATGCGTCATTTTGGCAAAGCAGGAAGAATGCAGTTAGTGTCGTCTTAGGTGGTGGGGCCATTCTCTCTCTAAAATTGTTTTCAGTGAAATAAATCCGCTGGCCATTGAACAGATGTACCGCAAGATGAGTGACTGTTGGATGTCTCTTATGCAGAGGCAGACCCAAAATCCGCCACGCTGCGTCGTTACTACTAACATATCGACCGGTTCGAAATGTTTGCACCTCATCTCTCGGGTCAATGTGAACATTCCCCTGCTGTCGTATGTTAAAAATAGCCTGATCACTACCTTTGTTAATATATTTACAAATATATTTTATAGCCTGTACCGTATTGCAGAACTCTACATTTATATGGCAATTAAAAATCTTGATGAGAAGAGGAGAATATGGTACTATCCAGCTATTGTCAACCAATACTTCCTGTGTTCCACCTCTGATTTTTTGAGTTATCGTACGGCCGCCATCTTCTGGTGCTCTACGCCTGTACAGAGGATAGCCCTTGTCGTTGGTTTGAGTATCTTTTAAAAGCGCCCTTGAATACTTTTTGGTAAATTTGCCTTCCTTCATGCATGGTGATGACGGATTTAGTGCACCACAGGGACCGTGAATCATATTTTTGGTCACAGTATCATAGAGCTTTCGATCAGTTTCGGCGTTGGGTATCTCTGCATTTATGACTTCATAAATTTGGTTAGGGCGTAATTTATCCATCAACCACAGAAGTAAGTGCACGTGAGGCAAGCCTCTTTTCTGCCACTCGATCGAGTACATGAAGCACTTCATATCACCAAATATTTTACCTTTTGCAAGTAGAGCAATTAATTTTTGAACTTTTATTTTAAATACTCTGGCTGTTAAGTCATGTCTGTCCGTTGAATTTTGACCTGGAATGAGTTCTTTAGTGATTTCTGGCCAGGCGGGATTACATGTCATTGTAATGAACATATCAGGCCTCCCGTAGTTACACACGTATGTGAACGCATCCTGGGTGTATTCGTGAAGATATCTCGGGCTATTTACAAATGATGACGGGAGAATTACCATTTGACCCAAGTTATTTGGATCTAAATCCGCATCATTCCTTATCGCGTCTTGTAAATGTATATAATTTTCTGCTCGCAGTTTCGTTTGGTTCAAGGCAATAAACCTTAAGCGCTCACTCTCCACTTTGACGTACATGTCCACCAAAAATTGATGTAGGAGAAGTCGACACCGAAGCAATAAATTAAAATTGTTGCGTCGTACCATCATATGATAAGCATAAAAGTCTTTGCAGGACACATGTTTGTTTGGTGTGAGTTGTTTTGTAACTGGGTTTGTCTGAGGAATATCAAAACTGTACCCCTCTTGACCTTTTCAAAAAATTATCGGATACTCGAGAGCATCATAAAATCTATGAGTGTCTGGAACTCTAGAGAGCCGGCCATCGTGCGCCTGAATAACGATGTCTCGAGACGCAGTTTGTTCACTACCAACTACCACGGCAGCTATTTCATTTGTGGTCGGGGTATTGAATCGTCGTTCATGTTCACCACGAGGTAACCGATCTGGGTGTATCACAACCTGGTAACTATCGGTAGTGACTCTATCTTTAGCCATTTTGAATTCATGCACTAAAATATTGTGATCATGTAGAACTTCTTGTATTTTTTGAACCGTGTTTCTTTCCACACCTTGGACGTAATCAGAACGCCTATTAACTTGTGCTTCCTTATCGCCCATGAAATAAACTTGCAAAAATTTTGGTTGCGTATTGATAGCAGGAAGCAAAGAGCCAATTGTGTGGTATATTTGCCCTTGGATTGTAAAAGTCGGGCAAAATCCTGGCATCGAAACAATGTTATCCGCCCCAAAAGATGTCATATGGAAGCATGTATTGTATTTCCTTATGTTTTTTAGAAAACGGCGAGACTCATCTGTTTCATAAGAGAAAAGTTCTTTAAGAGGTTCAACTGGCTCGTCTATTGAAGGAAGGGCTACCTTGCCTCCCGAACAACACACGCCTGCAGCTTCCTCTTTCCATTTAAGAGCACCGCTAAATCTGCATTCTTTATTCATCGCTTCTATTTTCATAAGGTTGTGGCTTTCGTAATCAAGAGTCCCGTCGTACTCAAATGCAGCTTTATCGAATACCCCCCACGTGTTTCTTGTGAATATTAGACGTCGCTGTTGTGCCCTTTCAGCAACAGCGCGTCTGCGAGATGCCGCTGCTTCAACTGTTTCTGTTGCTCTTTGGGACGCCATGTAAGTTGCCTGCTGAAGACGCTGAGCTTGGGTCTGTTCGGGTGTCTCAGCAGCCCGTTGTTGAGATGCCAGATACTCAGCATTCTGTCGACGCCGATCTCGGGACTGATCTGGTGTCTCAGCAGCCCTTTGAGATGCCACATACTCAACGTTCTGTTGGCGCCGAGTTTGGTACTGCTCTGGAGTCTCATTAGCTCGTTGAGATGCCAGATACTCAGCAGGCTGTCGACGCCGATCTTAGGACTGATCAAGCCTTCGCAGTTCGGCTTGTTGAAACGTCTCGTTAAGTTTAGCTACTTTCATATCTCGAGCTTTATTAGAGCTTTGGGAAAGATTAGACTTACTCTTTCGCGGCATAATTCTTAGTAAGTACTTTTTCTACTGTTCCAAAAAATACAATACCTTACAAAAATACATTCTTACAAACTTTTGAGTAAAATTTCGCGTTTATAGTAGGTATTAAAATACACTTCCGCTGATTATATCATAATTGTTCAAATTGTTCCAACGGTTGTTGCGTTGCGTCCGAATTATTAAATGAAACTTTCCTATGACGTCATTTCCTCGAGTTACACTTCGTAGTAGCCATGTGTTCCTTCAAGTCGCTGTTGTAAGCGAAATTCCGCTCAGACGAACGGCTTTATCTTCAGATGCACAGCCTTGATGTATTGCGTCAGGTTTCTCCTGGTGGTGAAGTTATTGCGGCATTCGGGACACTGATAATCGGGCAGTTTAAGATGCGAAGTATCGATGTAAGTGTTGAGCGGGGCCCTCCCGGTGAAGGAGCGGTCGCAATGCGGGCACTCGCTCTGCTTGGATTTGAGATGCACCGCTTGAAGTACGTCTCGAGGTCGCCCTTCGCTGCGAACGATCCGTCGCTTTCGTGACAGGGGAACGCTTTGAGTCGCCTGTGCACCGTGATCACGTGGCGGTTCAAACTATCCTTCTGAAAGAAGGCCTTGTCGCACTCGGGAATCTCTGATCTTTCTATGTACGCTGGCGACTTTTTCTACTCTTCCTAAAAAATACAATACCTGCTTATTCAATAAAAATTACAGCAACATACTAATTAATAGTCAAAAAATAATTCTAATCTGCTAATTGTGAAACAAAATCACGCTTTTTACCTATGCAATGGAGATAAAAAAGAAGTAATTTCTATAATTACCTACTAACCGCAAACAAATTACGCTTTCGTTGTTTTATTGTAAGTAATAATTAATTTACGATTACGATGATAACAATAATTACGGACACATTATGGACACAGCTGTCAATGACGTCGCCATAGTAACGTCACGCAATCGTCACCATAGTAACGTCGCGCAATCGTTACAAACTTTCGCGTTTATAATATTAGTAGGAAGTAGGATTGTTGAGAAAATTTTCAAAATATATGTTGACGCTTAGAATTTAAATTTCGAATATCAATTTCTTAGATTTTTCCTACTTACTTGATAGTTATCGTTATATTTTAGATAATTCACACTATATCTTTATAAATTATAGCCTATGTGTTATTCTGATGTGTAAGCTATATTATTGTAAAGTTTCATCAAAATCCATTCAGTAGTTTTTGCGTGAAAGAGTAACAAACATCCATACATACATACAAACTTTCGCGTTTATAATAGTATAGGATATATATATATATATATATATATATATATATATATATATATATATATATATATATATATATATATATATATATATATATATATATATATATATATATATATATATATATATATATATATATATATATATATATATATATATATATATATATATATATATATATATATATATATATATATATATATATATATATATATATATATTTGATTGGTTTTTTGTAAAATCTTTTTTTAAAGAATTCGTTTAAAGGATGACACTTTGATGAAAAAATAAAAATAATTAAAATAAAATAAAAATAAAAATTAAACGAATTCTTTAAAAAAAGATTTTACAAAAAACCAATCAAATATTAACAATATTATACAATTTTATCTTATGTTTTGAACTCTTGTAAATATCATATAGACTTAAGTATAAACTTCTCGACCAGAAATTACGATTTATATCTTATTTCATGGGAACGAGCAAATGAAGTATTTTATTTTTATTTTCATTTAATAGCTGGCTGATAGCGAGCCCAGCAATCGTATATCGTCCCTTTAAAGAGTGGATATATTCGAATTTCAAATCGAATTTTCGAAATGTCATGCCGCATTTAAGAGACGATTGATTGTGATTTTTTTCATTGTTTTTGCTTAAATTTGTCTTTAATAAAGACATTTTATTTTGGTTTGCAAAAGGATACGCTTTGTTTTTGAGATGTGGATGAAGGGTGATCGTTCGCTAGCGATAAAGGGATCCCATTAAACCTACAGTGTACCGTCGAAAGTGGTACTCATCCAAGAATACATCTCGTTTAAACAATAAGCATTTCCCAGTCCAGTCCGGGAAAACCTTCCAGCTATGTAAGTAGCTTCTATTATTTTTATTTTTTCATCAAAGTGTCATCCTTTAAACGAATTCTTTAAAAAAAGATTTTACAAAAAACCAATCAAATATTAACAATATTATACAATTTTATCTTATGTTTTGAACTCTTGTAAATATCATATAGACTTAAGTATAAACTTCTCGACCAGAAATTACGATTTATATCTTATTTCATGGGAACGAGCAAATGAAGTATTTTATTTTTATTTTCATTTAATAGCTGGCTGATAGCGAGCCCAGCAATCGTATATCGTCCCTTTAAAGAGTGGATATATTCGAATTTCAAATCGAATTTTCGAAATGTCATGCCGCATTTAAGAGACGATTGATTGTGATTTTTTTCATTGTTTTTGCTTAAATTTGTCTTTAATAAAGACATTTTATTTTGGTTTGCAAAAGGATACGCTTTGTTTTTGAGATGTGGATGAAGGGTGATCGTTCGCTAGCGATAAAGGGATCCCATTAAACCTACAGTGTACCGTCGAAAGTGGTACTCATCCAAGAATACATCTCGTTTAAACAATAAGCATTTCCCAGTCCAGTCCGGGAAAACCTTCCAGCTATGTAAGTAGCTTCTATTATTTTTATTTTTTCATCAAAGTGTCATCCTTTAAACGAATTCTTTAAAAAAAGATTTTACAAAAAACCAATCAAATATTAACAATATTATACAATTTTATCTTATGTTTTGAACTCTTGTAAATATCATATAGACTTAAGTATAAACTTCTCGACCAGAAATTACGATTTATATCTTATTTCATGGGAACGAGCAAATGAAGTATTTTATTTTTATTTTCATTTAATAGCTGGCTGATAGCGAGCCCAGCAATCGTATATCGTCCCTTTAAAGAGTGGATATATTCGAATTTCAAATCGAATTTTCGAAATGTCATGCCGCATTTAAGAGACGATTGATTGTGATTTTTTTCATTGTTTTTGCTTAAATTTGTCTTTAATAAAGACATTTTATTTTGGTTTGCAAAAGGATACGCTTTGTTTTTGAGATGTGGATGAAGGGTGATCGTTCGCTAGCGATAAAGGGATCCCATTAAACCTACAGTGTACCGTCGAAAGTGGTACTCATCCAAGAATACATCTCGTTTAAACAATAAGCATTTCCCAGTCCAGTCCGGGAAAACCTTCCAGCTATGTAAGTAGCTTCTATTATTTTTATTTTTTCATCAAAGTGTCATCCTTTAAACGAATTCTTTAAAAAAAGATTATATATATATATATATATATATATATATACTTATTAGATACCGAGCAATACCACCAAAGTTCCCGGTCTGATCAGTGGGCGGAGGAGACTGCTGATTGGCTGCCACTAAAATCCAGGTGCTCCCAAGGCCGATTTCACAGCCCGGCCTAACGTTTCCAACATTCAATTTTTGCATGCCGTTATGAACGATTTTATAGATTTTAATCGCTAAAGGAATAAGCTGGAAATGTTACGCAAATTTATTTCGCTAAACTTTCATACCTTATTATGCTAGAATAGCAGCATCTCCCCAGCAGTAGTATGTATTCCATTATGAGAATGTAGCCGAACGATTCCTACCGTAAAATGTGGGTAATCACTGATTAACAATCCGACAGCAAATGTATACGACAGAATATATTTATCTCTTTCGTGCACTCAGCTCATCAATATGCTACAAATAGACATAAAATTAGTTTGCTAAAATGTTATTAATTAGTAGAAACTATACTAATGAATTTATATGTATATAGTCGTGGTCATCGTCAGTATTTATATTTTGTTTTTTTATTCATCGAGTTTTGCTTGACGAAAACAAAATATTCACTTTTCTAATTACATAAAATGTCTACAATTCTATCCTGTACAGAAGAATCTAGAACGCATATCACCTCATTCGATCAATCAAAATAAAATATTATTTTAAAAAAATACGACAAATCGATTTTAAATACGACCGTTTCTATATTTAGCACCCCTACTATTATCGGCTATCGAGCATCCTTATCAGGGGGCGGCGCGGAAAGGGGCCAACGCCGGGGATGGCACCGTGGATAAGCCAGGGGTGAAACATGCTGAACAACCATCAACCGATTGAATTTATTAGGTTCATTTTTAGCCTGCAATCAAAGAGTAATTAGGCATCGCTGATTGCAATACAGCAGGTAGGTGGCTGGGTAAGTGACCTGCAATAATGATCTTTTGAGCGTTGCTATATTACCATATTTAGCCGCTGCAAGACTATGGTAATTGCTCTATCCTACATTATTGTTGCCTGAAAATATTTTCAAATTTGAGTCTGGAGTCTCACAATATTTTTATTAGGGCTGAGAAGTTTATCTTGAAAAAAAAAACAGTCTATGCATATCGCCTGTATTGTAAAGCATCCGACCATATCAGCCACTCGAGTATATATGTTGAGATCATCTGTATATGCGATATAATCCGTGTACCGAAAACACCTCACAATATCGTTTGTGTAAATGTAAAAGTGCAGGGGGAGGGGGGGGGCGAGT